>CM060969.1:99046504-99596504 GCA_030765045.1 Tenodera sinensis
CAAACATCTGAAAGAACATTTCCTGCCATCTATTGGCAGTATATATGAATTATTTAAGTGAGAGGAGCCGATCACAATAGCTCTATGACTCCAAACCCATATATGGGTTTTTGCTCGTCAGGATCCGGACAGGTCGCCCAAATATGGGTTTTTGCTCGCAAAGGGTTAAAAGAATTGAAGGACAAAATTACGAGAGAAATATAGGCAATCAGTTAACATGAACTTTTGCCAGTAAACCAAGTTGTTTTTGGATATGTAGGGAATGTGTTCATGCTGGTCATCAATTTCAACATCTGTTGTAATGCATGTAAGTCTAATGTAAGTTAGTGTAGTAGTGAGTGTTCCATGACCATGACTTGCTGGTCCTTTACACAACTCTGACAGACACGTGCCGGTACTTGCCCTGTCCCTTGCTGCCGTGTGGCAGTCCGGTTGGTCTAAGAATGCACAGTATAAAAGAATGGAAAAACATTTGTTTATGATGCCCAGCAATAAGCCTTTAAAATGAGGTAACAGAATGTGTTATCACAGTGCTAAAACATCTGAGTAATGGTGATTATTGAATAAGCTTGCACTACACTCAACTAAGTTAAAATAGGCCCTCAGTGTCCAAAAATGTTTCTACATATGTATTTCTGCTATACACGTATACATGCTGTGAAAATGGAGAAACACTTCAACAATATGCAAGTTATTAGGGACTATCTTCAGCATATACTAAAATCACAGTGTCAAGTTTTAGAACGGTACACAACCTGCACAATAGAAGATACAAACAAACAAGTATGTGCTTTGGCCGGCATACTTAGACATGGAAAACACTTCTTCTTACATTAAAATAACAACTTGGAATGGCAAAATACGAATGCAAATGAACAATAATATCACATATGTAGAAGTTGGGTCAAGAAGTAAATGACTATGTGTAAGAACCAAAGTGAGAGAAAGGCTCCTAAACCCAACATTAAGTACCCTCTAGACTTGCATTCATACTAAGCCTCTTAATTTAGGCACACAATCACTATGCTACTGTTATAGTTGATTGTCTTCTTCTTCAAATCAAATAAAAAATATCTCATTAATATCAACCCTTATTTGTCATTCATGCTTCAAATCTCACAAAAAAACAAAACATGCAAAGTGAATATACATTCATACATACCAAATTTCACACCACTCTTTTAACAACTATTTTATGATAAATAGTTTAGGAAGAGGAAATTAGGAGGATACAAAATGCATGTGGGAACTTATTTTATTAACATGATACCATTAATAACATTATGAAATCTTTGGTATGACTCACAATAACAACAATTAATATACTGTTTTTGTATCCCTGACATCAATCTAAGAGTGGTACATGAGTATAAGTGGTAAATATCTCTATGTTTCTGCAGGATGTAACAAGGGAACATTTTACATTGAAGTAGAGTATATGTATAACTTTCATTCAAGTATTATATGTTTAAAAATTGAAAGGCCAGGTCTTTAATCACAAAATTGTACTTTTAGCTAGTTTCTACAACAGGAAGCACAAGTGAAGTTAAACTTAAAACCATTGGAACTTTCATGCAGGGAAGCAAATAATTAAATGATGGAAATGCTCCGATTACCAAATTATTGGCAGGAAACAGCTCAAAGAAATAATTACACTAATTCAAGACTTCAAGACTTGAAGCTTTCCTGGCAGCAATAGGAAAATAACTCTTCTTGGGCTGTAGCCAGATGAAGTCTGGAAAGGTTTCTAAGCCAAAACTAAACGAAGCAACCATTATCTTCAAGCCTACAAACTACTGGGACCGCTCAATTAAGGAAGCCATAGCCAACAAACATGAGCCTAACAATATCAACAGGGGCAACAGTGTGCAGCTGAACAGCATCTGGAGTAGAATGCTCAACAACTCTCAGAGAACTCTACCAGACTGCCAAAGACCAGTACTGGTTTTGTTGCCAGCATACCTCCCACAATGGGCCAATCACAGAGCTTTGGCCCAGCAGAGACACCATTGGCCCATGGCCAATGCCCCACGTGCTGGGCCCGAGCCAATCTCGCGGCAGCTCCTGACCCACCCCTCCCACCAGATTGATTATAAATATAAACTGAACAACAGTCTCCACCTCATTCCCTGAAGATGAGTGACATTAGCTCTTGAAAGCTTGGAAACCTTTCCAGAATTCACCTGGCTGACAGCCCAAGAAGAGTTATTTTAAATTACACTAATGCCCAACAAGGACAAAGCTTCACATAGCACCCTCAACATTTCACACATTCTACGTCTTTAAAAAGTTCAACATACTCCTAGCACCACAAAATAAATACAACTTTAAAAACATGCTGAAATAACACACAGACATAATCTCATCAGAAAATAAACCATACAACAAAACATACACCAGTAAAACCAAGAGAAACATATGCATAAGACAAAGAAAATTTCAGAAATATCAGATATAACAGGTAGATAAATCAGCTGTAGCCAATCACTTCTATGAAGAAAATCACAATACGAAAAATAGTCAAGCTGCTGAAATCACTACATAACCCCTTAGAACTTAGTCTAAGAGGAAGAATATATATATAAGTTTTTAACATTGAATTACAGACTTTGAAATTCCAGAAAATGATAGTTTAATCTTTAAATTCACCAACCCCACCCCAGATGATGCTACAGTTATCCAGGAAAGATGAAGAAGAAGATGAAGAACAAGAACAAGGAATCACCGGTTAGATGACTGGCAGCTTAAAATGAGGATAACAGGTCCTCAAAACAGTCCTACCAATAATTTAGTAAATGGAGCAATATGAGTATTTAATGTCAATTCATTTTTCATCATTTAAGGTTAAACTTGCCATAATTTGGTATCAAGCACACATAAAATCGAATAGTTAAATGAGACCAACAGCAATTTGCAACTTCCACACCAAAATGTTTGTAAAAAAAACAAAGAGAAAGAGATAGAGGAATATTTTTAAGAAATATTAAATATTCCTTGTAACGAAAATCCCCACCCAATTTAATATCTTTCCCTATAATATGCTCTTTTATTATTGGTTAGCCGATTGGCCAATGCTATTCCTGTCATCATTATAATCATTCTTAATCATTAGCATCTCCTAAATGATTGTAATGAGCTGGCTCCTGATATGTGATTATCAAATTTGCATTACATATTCGCAATAAGACACTAGGAAGAGTTTAGTCAGAAATAACAACTTAAGTCAATATTCAATATTTTGATTTAATTAGTATTGCAACATACATTAATACGAGGAAAAGAGAAATGATATACCCTGATAATGCTTCCTCCAAGATAAAAGGCTCCTCTGTTACGCCCTAGGATGCTAGTACATACATATAAAGTATGCTATGTGATTGTCCTAACATTATACAGCAGATTCTTGATATAATTCACCTTTTACTGGAGCAGAGGTGAAGTAAAGGAGAAACTCACCTTTACAAACATTTCTCCATTACCACAATTATTTCTGCGCTACTCTTCTGCTGGTTCCAGCACCACTTCACACTTATTCCTTGTAGTTTCCTGTTATGGACAAATAAATAAGCATAAAAAACTGAACACTGTCATGCTTATGGTAGTTGGTAAAATAGTTAACACAAATATAACATATTAAAAAGACATCAATAATTATTATAGTCTGCACTTATACGAGGGCCACTAGATGTGCATTGAGATGCAAAATATTAATAGTCACAGACACGTTTTGTTTATGCTAGTTTCTCAAAGTATTCTCCCTGGCACTATATGCAGCATTCCATCCTCTGGAACCACTTCTGGAAGCATCCGCGCCATTCAGTTTTTGATAACTTCTCTTCATATACAGAAACTGTTTCTCAGGGCTAGAAAATCGGTGACCTTGAAGTCAGTTCCTGACCATAGGGAACAGGAAGAAATCACATAGTGCCAGATCGGGACTATAGGATGGATGACTCAATAGTTTTGCCCCATTCCACTTCATATATGTGAAGTGATGTAGACAGTGGGACTTTTCAAATGTTTTAGAAGTATACGAGTCGACCTTACACTTACACTTATTTTTATCCGGACGCATTTTGAAGACCAGCATCTTCATTCTCAATGGTTTCTTGACTGGTGGTTGAAGAGGAAACATCTGTCCAGTCACTACCACAACAGAAGTTTCCTCTTCAACCGCCAGTCAAGAAACTTGAAAATGAAGACGCTGGTCTTCAAAATGCATCTGGATAAAAATAAGTGTAAGTGAAACTATACATCATATACTTCTAAAGCATTTAAAAAAGTTTGGCCTCATTTCCTTGCAGAAACTCCATTGTTACATTAGAGGTGTGAGCTTATGCATGGTCATGATGCAACAATGTACCTCTTACATGAAGATGTTCATGAAGGATGGTTGAAACGCTCAGCGAATCCACCCCTAATACCCACTCAGTGTCCTATAGATTAGTCCCTAATCATTGTTTTTACAGCAGTGATGTTTTTGTTAGTCATTACTGTTGCTGGTCTGCCACTCATCTCTTTCTTTAAGACATTGCTGCCCCACCTCAAGTTCTGCAAAACAATGAAACACAGTGGCAATGACAGAGAACATCCCCATAAGCTCCCTCTCAAACACTCAAGTGATTGCACCTCATTTAAGCCACATTTGAAGTCATACAAACTCATTGCATGAAAATGTTCTTACTGAATTTCCATTGCACTTGAAAAAGCATTCACACTTTCCAGACTTCAAACATAAGCTGAGCAAAAATAAATGGTGCAACAATGCTAATTTTGTCAAACAAAAAATTATTCGTCAATAGGTTACAAACAGTATTGCGTGACAAGAAAGCATGTTTGAATCACAGTGAGAAGACACTATTTTTCAATCCTGATTCTACCTCTCAAACATTACCCATAAACAGCTTGTGTGTTTAAAAACACCAGCAGTAAGTCTGTTGGCATAAAAAAATAACAATTACCATCTAAAGGTTATTTAATCCTGGGACATAAAGTACTTATGATTGTAAGTCACCCTTGGAGTATTTATCTCAAATGTGAGATTCCCTAGTGATCTACCCAGGAAAATATGAATCGGTTGAGGAATTTGATGTCCTACTGGCAGGTTGGCCATGGTAGCTTAGTGGTTACAGCAGCTGTGTGTGAAGCAGAAGATCCATGGTCCAAATTCCAGCTAAGGCATTGAATTTTTCAGCGAATTCACCTCTCAGACACTATTTCTTTGGTCAGTGACAGTAATGCTCTCTGGTGAACAAATGGGAAACTGGCAGGTCAAGCTCTGGATGGGTGGCAAGACTCGAAGGTTACAGAATGCTGGATGTTGGAGTTAGCAGGAAAGCTGTAATACTTTCTGTTCCTTATCTAATCTTACAAAATGTGCTAAATTGTCTGTATTGCCACTTAGCATCAAGGCAACATGCTAATTCTCATAGACATCACAAAGCATGAACATAATAATTCCATCCAGCAATGTGCATTAAATTTAAATGTTCTGAATGACAATATTCAGGATAAAATCACAGAGAATTAAGATTGAAACGTATACAAGATAACTCGGGCTAGAAGTTTTTAGACCATTTTTTAATCACGAGCGTTCTTGGGTGAAGTGGTTACCTTTGGTATTGGTGCACATATAATAGCAGTCTAGCTTCACTGCGCTACATGTTCAGTCCCACTTGATGCTGCTGCTGCTGTTACTGCCGCTGCTGCTTGCTGCAACTCCTCCTCCAGCTTTGCCATGTGATCTTCATATTTACGAGCTGACTCAGCCATTACCTGCATACACAAGGAGCAGAGTCTAGTGCTTTTTACCACAAGTAGCACATCCTGAAGCAGCTACATTGCACTTTACTTCTTTTAACATGTTTTTCACATTTTTTGGTATTTTTTTAAGCTCATTTAAACATTTATACATTCATTATTACATTGTATTAATTTATGAAAAAAAACATACACTGAAAAATAGTTAAAATGAGCATCAAATGGCAGTAGGTACAAATTAAAGCAATAGATAGTTGCAAAATAAAACTGAGTATTCATTTTTTGTATATCAATATTTTGAATTTATTTTAAATTGAAGCAATCTACAAGAGCTGATCACAAAAGACAGGTTAGTTTTTTCCAGTAGCTTCTGTGATAGTTGCCTATCTGTAACATAACTATTTGAAAAGAGCAGATTTTTATGTATAATGTCCGTAGACGGTAGCACTCTCATATCGGTAGGTTGGTGGTAATGCTCCGTTTTGTAGACCCTACTTGTATTCCACATACCAGTGACCCGAGAGGAGCAGTACAGTGCAATCAGATTCTGTTTTCATTTAAACTATACAGCCACTGAAACTTAAGAAAAGCTGAAGCAAGCATACGGTGAAGAAGCACTACCTCGAGCAACAGTGTTTAGGTAGTTCAAGGACTTCAGAGAAGACTGACATGTCTGTGATAAGCAAGGTGAGCCTAGTGTTTCGACTTCTGCTTTGACTGAAGTTAACATAAATACAGCTGCTGTGATTGTCCGTGAGGATCAGCGAAGAATAACACTGTCGGTCTGGGTGGCTCAGTTGGTTAGACACTGGCTTACTGATCCCAAGGTCGCGGGTTCAAATCCAGTTCAGAGTGATAGCTTTTAAGTGTGCTCCATGTAAAAGAACTCCTGCGAGACAAAATTCCGGCACACTGATGATGCTGATGTGATCCTGGCAATTGACAGTGACAGCATTGTTAAACAACAAAATAATTAATTTGAACAATAACATTATGTCACCTCAGTGAAGAGTTGAAAATTTCATATGGCAATGTCTTTACAATTATGCACGATCATCTCCATATGACCCGAGTTTGTGCCCATGGGTGCCACGTCTGTTGACTCCCAAACAAAAGGCTGTGCAAATGGAGACAAGTCATGAGGTGCTGTATCTCTTTGCTGATGGAGAGGATGCATTTTTGAAATTCATTATCACCTGTGATGAGTCATGGCTCATCATTATGATCCGGAAGGAAAACAAGCCAGCACAGTGTGGAAGTTGTCAGGTTCCCCAACACCAAAAAATGAAAAAGTTGTTCTATCTGCAGGGAAAGTGATGATCACATTTTTTTACTGTAATGGAATGATTTACCAGCATGCAGTTCCCTCTCACATTACTGTTACAGCAGCATACTATACAGTATTGGCTACAATGAGGAAGCACATTGCAAAGAAATGACCAGAGCTTTCTCGAACTGGGTGGCAACTTCATCATGACAATGCACGGCCTCATGTCGCAAATCAAGTCATGCAGTTTCTGGTTCAATTTAACATTACCTGTGTACTGCATCCACCTTATAGCCCTGATCTTCCACCCTGTGACTTTTTACTTTCTCTACTGGTAAGTAGAAGAAGTATTATATTCCACCCAAAAATTCGATGTCGAGATTTCACCGGAAATATTGTTTTGAGGCCCCCTGAATCCAAAAAAAAGCATTTTTGGAAAAAGGTCCGTGTGTGTGTCAGTCTGTTTGCCTGTCTCAGTCTGTGGACAGCCTAACTAAAAAGCGAAAAGTCGGTTAAAAACCAAAGTTGGTATTTAAGTTTAATATCTTTAAAGGATGCGACACGAAGATTTTGAAGAAAATAGTCCCACCCTAAACTACCCTTTACATGGAAAACTTTTCGAAAATTTTGATTTTTTTGAAAGTGGCTCTAATGATTTTGATTAACATGCCATATGTTTGAGATATTTTTATGACAAATTAAATGTATATTTTGATTTTCTGGCTATAGCCTATGTAGTCCTGTTTAGTTTGGATGAGTTTTGAATAACTCGTAAACCATAAGAGATAGACAAAATCTTACTATACAAGAAATGTATATCTTGCTAAAATACACAATCTATGTCTCAATAAATTTTTTTGTAGAGTGAACCATTATGGAGATATTCCTAGTTTTGTGTATCAGTTTCGGAAAACTTAGAGCTTTCATGCAATGTAACATCGTTGTTAATTTTTTATATGTTAAGCGTGCAAAGAGAATGGGATCTCAAAGCTTTAAAAGATTTGACTATCGCAAAAAGCCAACTATATTCTAACATTCCCCTTGCACCTACAAGGAAATAGCAATAAGATAATTTCTACAAATGTTAATCTTAACATGAAGAAGATATAGGAATAAGAGTTTGTAAGAATGGTTAGTACAAGAGTAGAGAAAGTCATGTGGGTGCAACACATCAGATTTTTTTTATTCCCATAATTAAAGGCAAAGCTTAGGGGCATTTGATTTGAGAACTCTGAAGCAGTGCTCAAGGATTGGCAGAGACGCTATAAAAAGTGTATTGAGGTAGGAGAGGACTACTTTGAAAAAGATCATGTAAACATTGAAATGGAATAATAAACATCTGTGAAAAAAATCAGTCTCAGTCTATATGGATCAGCCCTCTTATCTCTTCAAGAACGTAATTTTACAGCTGATTATCCTTGTGCAGTTCATCTGGTTTACATTTATCTATGCAGGGCTGAAGCTAAGAAAAAACATTTATGGCTGAGTGCATCAACCTCGGTAAGTATGAGCTGTTACGATACAGCGGTTAAACTATTACCGTGGGAAAATCATAAAAGCTGTGCACCATTGCTAATCCTCGGTTTGAATACCGCAGTTTCGTAGCTATTTTTCTTCTCCGAATCAATTCCGCGTGATGGACCAAAATAAGAAAATAGACGATAAGCCCTCAAGATGTTCTAGAGCGCCGAATTTTAGCGCTCATGAGAATTCAGTTTTATTGAATTTAGTGGATAAATACAAGTCCATAATAGAAAATAAAAAGATGGATGGTGCTACCATTAAAGACAAAGAGAATGCTTGGCAAAAAATCAGTCACGAGTGTAGATGTGCCTGATAAGTTAATGTATACAAAATTTTAATTTGTATATGTTTTATCATCATTCTACTGTATGCATTCATCTTCTTACTATTTGCTTAATGCGCAGGTACCACAGAAAGGACACATACAAACTTAAAAACTGTATACGACAATTTGAAAAGAAAGGGGAGGAGAGCTTCAGTCAGCGAGAAGGTAGAAATATGCAAGACTGGGGGTGGATCTAAATCACTGCCAAAACTGGAAGGATCTGGATAAAAGAGTGCTTGCGATGATCACGGGAAAAAATGTATATGTTGCTAGCCCTCAAGACTCAGATGTGGGTTATGCAGTTTTATGTAATGAGGTGATAACGAGGCAATTGGCAGCTGAAACCCTGTGTATTATGCGACATGCCGTGGTTCTGTCTGTCACCCACGTCACCAATTAGTCCTTGAAATGTTCCTAAACTAAAACCCCCGCGCAACAGCCCATGACGGGCCAATGCCTACCACCCAGCCGCTGCGTCCCCCACCCCTTCCCACTACAGGAGTCATTGGTGGGATGCAGTACTGGAGAGTGGGACATGGTTCGCGCCCCGAGTCCTCCCGGCCAGTTATCGCAGTGCTGCAAGAAGGCTTCGTCCGATATGACACAATGTTGGAGGACGTTAATTAAAAAAAAAAAAAAAAAAAAAAAAAAGCTGCAAGAAGGTGATTTCTAGGCAATATTGGATGGTTTCTTGCTGTAGGAAACTCGAGTTGTTGCCCAATTTCATCTAAAATTGAAGTTGTCGTTTCTTTTTTCAAATGGAATCTTGTTCGAAATGAAACGTCATTCAGTTCTACAAACAGATCCCTCCTGTCTTCTAATATTCTCTCTTCAAATCAATGGAGATACTGAAGGTACAACATATAATTGTTAAACTCCATATTGGATTCTTTACTGAGGTTTTCATTGAAAACCGGTCCCCAGCGAGTTTAACCGCAGTTCAATGCCGGTAAAGTCGAAACCAAGCTTGGTGCAACAGAAATACGACTTTACCCTGGTAAACTATAAACTTTACCGCAGTATTCTCTTAACCGGGATTGGTGCACATGGCCATTAGTATTGTTAATATAAAGCAACTAAATTGTGCTAGAATTCAAATCCAAACAGTAGATTGCAAACTGTGCTTTCCTGTTTTGACATGGGTGTGGGAAAAGGAATGCACAGAATCTGAGCTGCGCCATCACACAAATGGTTAGATTGTTGTAGTGTTATAACCATGTCATGTTAAATGCAAAAGAGTTATATTGACTTTAAAAAAAAAAAAAACAAAAGGTAAACCCACTGAGGACCTAGAAAATACTGTGACTTTTTTTGTGTGTGTAAAGTAAATACGACAGATGTAGTCTAGATAAAGAAACACTTTTATTTCCGTAAACAGTAACTTTGTACACTCGTTGCAACAACAAGAAAGTCTTTTCCGATTCTCCAACAGCACGGCTCCGAATTCGTAACACAAAGAACTAACTCTTCTCCGTCGGCACAACTCTCCACATCGTCTGTCCGTCTCCGTCGGCACGACTACTCAACCTTCACATACGTCTGACTCACTCTTCTCACACTTTACCGCTATTTATATCTCCCAGGCACTATTCTGGAAGCTTCAAGAACGTTCACTTATTGCGCTGGAGTACAAAGTAGAAGATTCCAGTAGCCTCTATCCTTTTCTCTCTTTCGGCAAGCGCCCCAACAATGCGGCCATGCTCTGTCTCTTTCCTTCGGCTCCTTTGCGGTAGTGCCGACAATAATGCGATGCGTGACACTACGGTTGTCGGCAATTAGATGCGGCGGGCGCGGTGACACTGCTCCCTCCTCAGAGCTGGTCGTCCCGACCAGCACTATCACTGCGGCATCTCCCTTGCGTCCTGGTGGACTAACCCATCGAACCTCTTCTCCAGGAGGCACGATCCTAGGTATCGCTGTTGGATAGTGTCCCTTGGTCTGGGTAGGACGATGTATGCCATCCTGCTTCGAAATTCTGCAACAGTACCGCCAGTCTTGACGGTCCCTCGTCCAGTTGCCCTTCTTCCTGGTGTGTTGACGGGCCATCCTGCGCACTTGGAAACGGCTCACTGGGTACCATGTCCGCCGACCTCTCTGGCGCACCTTCGCAGCCACCTTGCTTCCGATGGGTCCGGCAACAAGCCCCGCCACATCCGCGCGAGTCGCGTCCACCACTGCACTCGTGTTCACTCGTGCTCGGCACGGCCTCTCCTGTATCCTGCCGTCCAAGATGATGTCCACCATTCTTTCGTTCACGGCACTATGCGTCAGGTGCTTGGATGGCTCCGACGGTCCTCCCATGTCACACGCCAAGTCGGTTCTCGCGTGTTGCTCGCCTGCTTGTGCGCTTCCCTGCTGATCGTCCTCCACGTCATATCCTGGTTGGTTACGTACCCGACACACTCCTCCAGGGGATCCTCGACGACGTCCCTGAACTGCCCCTTTGTCTTCCCCGAGACGGACACTTTCGTTATCTGAAACGGGGGCAACTGTCGCCTCGGCCACTAGGTACTCCCTCCCCGGGTCCGCGCTATTCCGTCTGCCCCTGGCTTCCAGTACTTTGACGCTCTCGTCAACTCTTACTACCAGGGCGCCAAGACGTTCCCCGTCGTCCTCCACGACGTCCACATGCTGGCAGAGGTCTTCCACCTTTTCGCCGAGTTGTTCCACGTCTTCCGTCATGCCAATCAGTTCGCCGAGTTGTTCCACGTCTTTCGTCACGCCAATCCGTTCGCCGAGTTGTTCCACGTCTTCCGTCACGCCAATCCGTTCGCCGAGTTGTTCCACGTCTTCCCTCGCGCCAATCAGTTCGCCGAGTTGTTCCACGTCTTCCCTCATATCATCCGAAACGGGCGCAACTGTCGCCTCGGCCACTAGGTGCTCCCTCCCCGGCTCCGCGCTATTCCGTCTGCCCCTGGCATCCAGTACTTTGACGCTCTCGTCAACTCTTACTACCAGGGCGCCAAGACGTTCCCCGTCGTCCTCCACGACGTCCACGTGCTGGCAGAGGTCGTCCACCTTTTCGCCGAGTTCTTCCACGCCTTCCGTCACGCCAATCAGTTCGCCGTCAATTTTCGCCGATAGCTCCGTCTTCATCTCTTTCAGCTCGGCAGCGAGGTTGTTTCTCGTCTTTATTTCTTCTTTCAGCTCGGCAAAGAGGTTGTCGTTTGCCGTCTTCATTTTGGCAGCGAGGTTGTCGTTTCTCGTCTTCATTTCGGCAGCGAGGTTGTTGGTTGCCGTCTTCATCTTGGACATTTCTGTCTTCATCTTGGACATTTCTGTCTTCATTTCGGCGAATAATTCTTTCATCATTGCCATCATCCTGGTTTCCGAATCTCCCTCCATCTTGGTTCTAACGTTGCAACTTCTAACGACGATGTAACGAAACTAGAAGCAATTCGACGAATCCCACTCCTGACACCAGTGTGACTTTTTTTGTGTGTGTAAAGTAAATACGACAGATGTAGTCTAGATAAAGAAACACTTTTATTTCCGTAAACAGTAACTTTGTACACTCGTTGCAACAACAAGAAAGTCTTTTCCGATTCTCCAACAGCACGGCTCCGAATTCGTAACACAAAGAACTAACTCTTCTCCGTCGGCACAACTCTCCACATCGTCTGTCCGTCTCCGTCGGCACGACTACTCAACCTTCACATACGTCTGACTCACTCTTCTCACACTTTACCGCTATTTATATCTCCCAGGCACTATTCTGGAAGCTTCAAGAACGTTCACTTATTGCGCTGGAGTACAAAGTAGAAGATTCCAGTAGCCTCTATCCTTTTCTCTCTTTCGGCAAGCGCCCCAACAATGCGGCCATGCTCTGTCTCTTTCCTTCGGCTCCTTTGCGGTAGTGCCGACAATAATGCGATGCGTGACACTACGGTTGTCGGCAATTAGATGCGGCGGGCGCGGTGACACTACTGAAAATAAAATTTGAGCGACTAGTTTAAAAGTGATTGAGCCTATCACTAACAAGGATCGTGAAGAAGATGGAGAAAGTTAAGTACAGTGTGTTGATAGATTGGCTGAAGCGCTCTTCAGCGGTACGGGATCAAGCGAGGGCCGGCATGACTTCCACCGGAATTACATGTAAACAACCAGCAAGTCATGAGTAAAGATCATTAATTACTGTGCTATGGTAGCCACAAAATTTAAACATGGCTGATAGTTTACTATTACTGTTATTTTTGTTGCTGTATAAATAAATTTTGTGGGCACAAATGATATTTACATCTCCAGCTGTACAGTCTAATTTCACAACATGTTTAAGCACACAATACTGCAAGGCACGGCAAACCTATGAGTGGATTTTGTGTTAAGCCAGCTGCCTTTAGATTTTACGGCTATCATAATTTACGTTAGGCTGACCTGCAACACAATAGGTGTTGAAATTGATGACCTTCAAACCAAGCACATTTCCTATATCTCTGAAAACAATTCTGGTTTACTGTAAATCCCCATATTATTCATGAACTTTTTCACCATGCTGCAAAAGTTACGGTTTGGAGCACAGCAAGTGTGCGTAGAATTATCAGTCTCATATTTTACAACATAACAGTTGATTCATTTATTTATGTAAATTTCACTTTAAATATTTCTTTTTCTTCAACTAACAAGAAATAAAAAATTGTGTGGCTGGTTTAGGCAGGATTCAGCTATAACTCAAGCTGCAGTGATTTCTGTGCATGAATGGGAAGTGCATATTGCGACGCACTTTTGTATAAGAGATGATAGTTTTTGCATTGATGGGACAAGTTAGTGTCAGTCAGCAGGAGCGATGAATACTCTTTTATCTCGGGCATGGTACAGAAATAAGGCAAATTCAATTCTGAATCTGATGCTTTAATTCAGTCATTATACTTCATACTCTTGTATGGAAAGTCACAATTGCTGATTTTTAGTGAGATACTTAACTCAGCAAGTTCGAGATTGTATGCTGTAAGATTTCTTGCCTCTTTCAATAGTATTATCTTAGTTTAGATTATATATTTAACTTTTCGAAGAATCGCTAAAAGAATTACTTCCTTGCAATAAAACCTTGGTCTGGGAGTATTTAAAGCACTTAATAATTTTTTTAGTATAGCGGTGCATAAATTCCACGTCTACATTCGATGAAATCGTCAGACTAAGAGAGAATTCAACATCCCCACGTTGCTAGGGTACTGTGTTCATATAATTTGTTGTGGTTACTTGTGACGTCATTCCGTGTTGTCATATGTTAAGAATTATCAGTCTCAAATTCGCTAAGAGAACCATTATAATTTGTCTCTTAAAATTTTTGACCAAATACATATTTAACACAACTCTCAATTACATAAATACAATTAAAATATACTCTTTACAACAATTATCACTAACTGACAATCTTCCTGGTGACAAAGAATGATTCTACACAAACAAAGTCAAACATACATTAAACTGAAATCAAGTTCACATTTAAATTGTTGACTATAGGGGATGCATATACAAATACAGTCTCAATATGGTTACAGAATAATTGGTCGAGGATTGTAGCCACCTCGTTCTCCTGACCCATCAATGTGATTTTTATTTATGGGGAATGTTAAAGAATAAAGTGTACCCATCAAATTCACATATACTACAAGAACTGACAACTTCACTTTTGCTAGTAAACCAGAATATGTTTTGGAGACATAGGGAATGTGTTGGTGCTGGTCATCATTTTCAACATCAGTTGGTGATGCAAGTAAACTTAATTTAAGTCAGTACAATAGTTACTGTCCTGTACCCAAACTTGCCGGTCGTTTATGTGCAACTGTGGCAGAGGGCATACTGGCCCTTGCTTGGTTTGGTGCTGCTAGGGGATGGTCTGGTCAATCTATGAATGCAATGTAGAAGCTTATGAACGATTATTAACATATTTCTCAAATTGAGACTTTGCAGTGTGTCAATACTTTGTTGGATTGTTTGGGACATCAGGGTTTTGAATGCTATGAAATTACTGCAGCATGCAAAATATGAACTGCAATAAGGAAACAAATTATTAAAGACTGCTTGGAGTCAAATTATGTAGGATGTTACTGTAAACAACAAATATATGTAGTTTTTTCTACAACCTTATATTGTAAATGAATTTTATTCTTATGCAAAAAATTATACCTTATGTTGTATCCTTACTGAGCTCAAGTTCAATTTATTTCATCCATGAAAACATCTACATGTTGTGGATTCATCAATACAATAATTACTTACAAATACTATATTTACATACACAATAATTACAAACACAATTTATTTACAATTCTTCATTTAAGCCCATGCTTGAATTCCTCTAGACTATAAAAGGACATTTTCTACTAGATATTTCTTTATTGAGTGAATCACAGCAAATACATACGAAACTGAATTCAGATTTAAAAATAAGCCTATTTACCTATTACATGGAATACATGCAAAATAATGAACTTTTGAATTATCTGGGCATCTATTCCCAATGATTAGCCCAGAAAATTATAGAGTGCTTTAATGTTAGTAAAAATTATATCTCATTGAAACTTCATTCAAATAAAATCAACAAATTTATGTAAAAATGAACTCTTTACAAACCCTTTTCTTTTCCTCTTCATAGGCATTTTGCACTTCTTCATGCTGTCTTTTCAGTCCATCTCGCATTTGATCATATTTCTTTGTTAAACGTTCTCTTTCGTGCACACCTTTCTCAATCATGGCAGATGCCAATTCTCTTCTAATGCGGTCCTAGATAAAAAAAAGGCAGTAATTCATATAAAAATTTCAAGCTGCAGTTTCAGTGATGAGTACCAAATGGCTGTGAAAATTATGAAGCATCTTAATTTATCATCATTCTTACCTTCTTTTCTGCACATCATTTAAGAATGTCAACTGATTTATTTTGTTTCTTTTCCCACAGCTTTGTCCACCACTGCTCTGGCAATGAACAAATCATTCCACTACTTTGTAGGAAGTTTTATATTAAGTACGAGTATAAACAATTTAAAGATAACATACATGAGTTGGTTTACTCACACTACATCACTTACATTTATATAAAACAGGACATGTTTCGAGAACTCAATTATTCCCATCATCAATCTGACAACTACTGGAGCATGCTTTCCTTGTGTTAGAGAGTGTTCTGCTAATGTCATCCTCTGGTGTATTTTGAAAGAATTTCTTGCTGAGGTCACTTGGAGCAACAAAGAAAAATATACTAGAGAACAACATTAGCACAATATTTTAAAAAATTGAGAAATTGAGCTTTTATTTATGGACACTCCTGAAACCACTGTGATGTTCCACATTATCAGCACATCAAGTTTTTTGAATAATTACAAATATTAGTAAATCATATTTACATTACTGTTTATAAATTCAATCAGTTGAATAAAATGGTCTGTTTATCAGCTAATTATGAATACGTTCCTTCAGTCTACTGACAAAAACATTAATTACATCAGGTAGTTTTTTAAACACACTAATACCTTTGAAAAACCAGGTGTTTGAGCTAAGGGCCAATCTGCATCTCAGATAATCAAATTTATACTTATTTCTTGTGTTGAAATTATGAAGTTTAGCCCTTGGAAAATATTGGTGTATATTAGTTCTAACGCAGATTAGTGATGATTTCCAGGGTGAACTCAGACTTGTTAGGTCCCTGAGGGGGCAACTGAGGAGCTACTTGACTCAGAAGTAGTGGCCCCTGGTTGTGAAGACCACATATACTGGCTGGGAATGTAAGACAATTTAGAACTTAATGATTTTTAGAGCATATTCATATTCACTTCTTAATTATGGGGATCAAATCAGAAAGCTTGAGAAACAGGTCAGTCAATCAATTGGCACTTTCCAATACACAGTCTTCACAAACAGCAAACCACCATCAAGCCAGCTTTTGGTTGGGGTTAATTTATAGAAAAAGTTTTCTTGACACTCCAACAACACCATTACATCTGAAAAACATTTTCTTGCAATAAATTGTTAATAATCCAACACATTACCTGCAAAATGTACAAGGTGTTGCAGAAAGAATGGTAGAGATATTCCCCACTGTTTGCCGAAAATAATGAACTTTTTGTTTCCATCTTTATAGTATCGTGCACCAGGGAATTCTCTTCGCACTGGACACAGTGTGCTGACTGCCATAGCAACTACATCTATGCTAGCCATGTCACTGACACATCCTTGAATGGGAGGTACGAAATGGTATATCACTTTACAGTAGATAGGTTGTGCTGCAGTGTAACTTGAGGGTAATGGTTCAAAGACAACTGCTGACAGTATGTTCTATTGAAGAATAAGTATTTTTGGTAGAATATTGTGACATTGGGCCGTTCATCAATATACGGACGAGAGGGGGGCAGTGTGACCTTGGATATGCGGAGTGGCTGTGTGTGTGCGTGACCATAATAATGGCGGTAAAACACAAAAGAAAGGTCTGAGACTACAGGACAACTAGCGACTGTGTGTATGTGATTGAACAGTGATAACACCAGTAAGGTCTAGAAGCTTGTAGTTAATTTTGCTGAGTCATCGTTGCAAGTGTGTATGGAGGGTTCTCGAAGGTCACGTGACACCAGCTCCAATATAAATAGGACAGACACAGTCAGTAGCAGTTTTAGTAGTTAGAGTTGAATTGTTTAGGGTGTAACTCGTTGTATATGGTTAGTTTTTAATTACATAAGTGAGTTGGCTAGCCTGTCAGCGAGTATGTATGTGTCATCGAGTGATTATATAATAGTAAAGATATAAGAGACAGTGAAAGTGAAGAAAGACATTGAAAGACTGAGAAAGATCATCATAAGAATAACTGAATTGTAATAGCAGAGAAGACTATAAATTGTGTTAGCAACGAGAAGGAAATTGTGCATTTGTAGTCAAATTTAGAGGCCAATAGAGATAGAAAAGTGACAGCAATTTGTATTTTGCCGTCTTTGTTACAATATGTTTTTTGCAAAGGTGATAAATTTACAAAAATGAGAATTGGGAATTTTACATGCATTTTCCTGATTCCACTGTACCAAATTGTGATGCTGTACATGATTTGATAAAGAAATTCTGTGAAACTGGGGCAGTTCACAACGCACCAAGAAGGGGCAGGATTATGATTTTAATGGCACAAAAACTCAATGAAATTTGTGATATAATGTTGCATAGTCCTATGAAATCAACATGTAAATTAGCACAAGAGACCCGTGTTTAAGTGGACAGCACATAAGGCCTAAGAAGCGAACTTAAACTGTACTTTATAAAATTTCAGCAGTGTATGGATTAAAAGAAAGTGATTCTGAACAGAGACTGATGTATTGTAAATGGTTCCAGAGATTTATAAATCGACATGGACTTCACGTTTTAAACGAAACTTTCTTCACAGATGAAGCATGGTTTCCATGTACCTGGATATGTTAATTCTTAAAATTCAAGGGTGCGGTCTTCAGCAAAGCCCTATGCAGTGAGAGAGACCACATGGAGTGTGAGTTGGCATATCTAGAGCACACATGTTGCAGTTGCTACCAACATAAATGCAGTTGCTAGGACACATATACTGCTGTGGAGAGAGTTCCCTGGTGCACTGTACTTCAAAGTTTCAACTGACTTTTGAGAGACACTATATGACTTGATATTTAGATCATCACCAGATGTAGGAATTTCTAATCATTAAAGCTAGGATGAAAGGAAATGAACTGCAATTGTTACTGGACTTTAGGCTGTGACGCTACAGGTTTACATACCATTCCCATCCCCATTTGTGGTAAATGTTTCAGTTTTCCTGTTGTGCACCGAACAATTTCAATGCTAGCTACATCTCAATGAAAATACTTTGTGAATAAATGTTTTTCTTAATGAAACATAAAAGTTGTGCACTATAAACTACACTGTAACTGTCTTTAACCAGCTTGATCATTCAGCCTCGTTAAAGGTTATGAAGCAAAAGAAAAGAACAGTTTTAGAAAATAAATGAAAAGATTTTTACATACCATGCCCTCCTTACTATGCATTTTAGAGAGATTCTTCACTTCTTCACGTCTCGTTGTTTCTAGTTTCCGCATCACATCATTCGTTTCCCTCTCCAATAAAACTGTAAGCATCTTAAGTTGATTTGACTGCGAAGTTTTCATTAGCTTCTCAACCGTGGCAAAAATCTAAAAGTGTAAAATTAGTGTGAACATCATCTGCTGACCTTCGAGAGGTTAGCTTTGACTAACACATACATAACAAATACTTGTCAATGTTTTAAGAAACTTCACTTTTTTTTGAGAATCAGGACTAGCAAAAGCTAACAGCTTGTGTGCATAAAAACTCAATTTGAAAAAGATGAAAAAGACAGGCTGTGGCACGAATTGGAGTTACCTAGTAATGGTACCGAGCAGGATGGCTCAGGCGGTAATGTCATGGCCCACATTTGGGAGGTTGCAGGTTCAATCCCCGTGGCCTATCTTCCTGACTCATGGGTTTTTCTATGGTTTCCCCATGTCCCCTAGGTGAATGCTGCGGTGGTTTCATCTTTTCTCCACAGCTTCCTTTCCCATTTCCTTTCATTGTCATTTTTCAGGTTCAGTTGGTAGTGTGGTTGGTTCCAACGTTAGCAGGTAGATGGCATAGTTGCTTACTCATTGGAAACTCTCTCCCTGGCCTTCCTTGGAAGTCGCTGCCCAGGCCACTAAGGTCGCTTTGTCGTCCTCTCCCTAGGTGGAGTAAGTGAGTGATTAGGGTTTAAGGACCCGTCGACAGCTAGGTCAATAGAGCCCCTCCCTAGGTGGATGGTATGCCTTCGGGTGTGCGCTGGCTGTCACAATCTCGAACTGTCAGGGATTTCTGTGCGCTGGCTGTCACAATCTCAAACTGTTAGGGATTTCTGTGCATCTCTGGTGTTTTTGCTGGCTCTGCTCTCCGAAGTGCCTTTGGGTTTCACTTCGCTTCATCCCTTCCCCCTGGGGGAGGAGGGGGGAGCTATCTGGGTCACAGTGAGCAAGGTGTCCCCCACTCCGTTGCACACACACACACCTAATAATGGTAGTCTGATACACGGCTAACATTTTATACCATCATGATAAAACTGTATCTTCTGTATGAATTCAACAACCAATGTTTTCGGTTGTTTAGAATCTGGATGTATTAGGCAATTGTGACTTTACTTCATTGGGCCATGATCAGACTAGGAGAATTACGTCACTGCAGTTCACGCCGTAGTCTATCACTTGAACCAAGTTCATAGACTTTTGTGTGATTTTTACAACCATGCCCTCTAGGATGGAAACCATAATGAAAATGGCAAAGTTAAAATGTCTATTATATGAGCATTCGCATTCACTACGTTTCCATGGGGGATGGAAATCCACTTGAGTCCATTCCCATTCTAAATTGTTTCCATGTTGAATTCAATCCAGAATGAAATCAATTTGGATACGCAAGGTTCATACACAAATAATTCAAGCTTTTATGTTGGCCAACCTGTAAAAAAGTATGTTTTCTGAATATTTTAAGTAGGTTTTTAGGTAGTGAATGTTTTTGGAAGAATTTATTGTGAGATTATACAAACAATAAGAGTGGCTTTGTTGATGTGTTTTATTACACCATTTCCACTAGAAAAACAAGTGTGCAACAAGTTACAAGTACAGTACAAGTTAGCATTTTTGGCAGATTCTGATTCTAAGAGGATCAGATCTAACGATTCAGTTTGATCTGAATCGGCATTTCCACACCGTATTCAATCCAGAATGAGAACTCATATCGGTTTGAAATCCCCATGGGAAGATAGTGAATTAGCAGGAAGCTTTCTGGTTTCTAGGAATTGGGAAGAAGACTTGGTCAAATTTTAATATTCTTGTTCTCAGACAGGTCATATTAGATCCATATTGTGCATATTACTCTCTTCACTGTAGAAATGATGGTTCCTTGGTTTACAATGCTTCCACATGGTCAATGACCTCTGGGGAAATTGTACTCCATTAAACAATTTATGGATTCCATTTATTAATTGGAGGCATCCATTACCTCCAATGACGGGGTGATAATGGTAATGGCAATGGAACGAGAGGACCTATAGCTTTTATGGTGGATTTTGAAGATTGGAGTTTTGGGATACTTCACAGGGCTAGTCAAACGTGAAGACTTGGACAGAGCTGATTACAAACAAAAACTGTCAGAAAAAATGAGAACCTTATGTCCCATACATATTTAATTCTCTTATGTCTGTGGTGGAAATCTGTAACACTATGAATCTGTCAACATAGCTGTAACAATGCCTCCTTTGCTATAAAGTCATAAAAAGACCTCTGTTCCTGTACATTTTATGGGCAAAATTCAAGCAATTATGGAAGTGTCTGTTATCCAGATTTCATTCTAAATGCAACAAGTGTGAGCAAAATTGTGGAACTTTACCTTACACTATAAACAAAAATATTGAATAGCTCATGTAATAGAAGTACAATATCATTTATATGGCAAGCACAAAATGTAATGACGGCTGATATTTGACAATTACTATTTGCTAACTTTGTGTAAATAAATTTTCTGGGCACAAACAGTATTTATATCAATGGCTTTACAGAGTGATTTCACAGCGTGTTTAACTGTACAAGATAACAAGGCATGCAAAGCTTCTGACTGGGTGCTTTGTTGAGCCACCTGCCATTAAATTTTGTGTCAGTCATAGTACTGCTTTGTTAGTTCGTTGTGCTGAGAGACAAATTATATGACATTAAACACTAAATAAGCTCTTAAAAATCTTGGATTGAGGAGCAGAATAACATGCATCAGGTCTCAAACCGAATGTTTGACTTCATATATAAGGTTGTCTCATAAGTTCATTTGCTTCTCATTATGGTTCAGTCACTAAGAACACCTGGGAACACACCTCACCCGCAGCACAGCTACGACATAGTAGTTGTCAAACTTTCTGTTTACACACAGTGACATATCCAATAGTGAGTCTGGTTTGACCTTTGAGTCGTAGGGGTGGTTAGGTAACTGTGATCACTTAAGTGTGCAGGGGGTTAAGGGTTTTCAGGCACTATAGATGGAACTTGCCAGCAAAAGAAACAAACTTATGAGACAACCTTATATGATCAAGCATTCACTTACCATTGTCATTCTCTGTGTTAAATTACCTCATCATTACCTTATCATCACTGTTACATATTGGATAATAGAAAGGAAAAGAAATTACAGTTTCCTTTTTACTGCATAATGTTGCACATAGGTAACAAGGATGTTTATTTAAGGTTTTAGGATATTTTAATAGTGGTATCTTATTTTCATACTATAGCAAAATTTAATAATAAATTACAAGTATTGCAAAAATGTTAAATTATTTCAATACTGTAGATTAAATTTTTAATACATTAACAAAAAAAAATAAGTAGCACCTGCTTTAATATGTACTGCTTGACAAAAATTACAAACTTAGAAACCAGAAGGACTGTATACCACAGCTACTTTCATTTGATAATGGCATACATCATTATATTATGGGAAGCAGCTACAGCATGGGAAAAAATATTTAAGTTATAAAAGAAAATATTCGCATTATGACACATGTCAGTTTTAAACATTCTTGCAGAAACTTATTTAGAAACCTAAACATACTCACCTTGTCGTCACAATATATCTATGAATTAGCCAAACACACATATGAAAATTATGACGAGTACTACATAAAACTGAATATGCACAATCACGAAACCAGGACTCAAAAATTGCCTTAAAGCACCAGCACGTAGACTTGCATTATTTGAAAAAAGTACATTTTATGCAGGAGTAAAAATTTATAATAAACTGCCAAAAAAGTATAGAGAGATTAAAGACAAAAATAAATTCCTTAACCTCTTGAGCGATATGGACGTGAAATCACGTCCATTTAAAATGACGGATGAGCGATATGGGCGTGTATGCACGTCCTGTGCGTTTGTGCATTTAACCCTTATTTATCCCTTATCTAACTCAAGTTATTTTAATTTTCCCTTTATGAAACATTTTAGTAAAGTCTATATACTTTACTGCCTTACCTTAATATGTTCGTTCTGCAGTGATTTACCTCAAAACAGGGATAAACACACAAGGGTACATCTCTACATTCGCAAATTCCCTTCTTACGGCACACGAAACACTTTCGAGATGGGCGGGACTTCTTTGCTGTTGTTGGTATCCTTTTAGGATAATGTTTTCCTTGAAGTCTGAGGGGTGCAGGGGTTTTGGATTTTCAACCCCCAACGTGGTATTGTTCAATTAGGCTGCGAGCTATTGATAGTCAGAAGTCAAGGTAGGTCATTGTCCTGTGTGGGTTTAGAGCTCTCCAAATTACCAAACAATTGTATATGGTTATATCCAGTTGGTGCAAAAATACCTTTTTATACCACTTCTCCCTTCAGCTACAAGCAGGAAAGAATACGTATGTATTTCAACAAAGAAAGACACGGACTCTACTCAGTTACGAAACTCACGTAAGCAAAAGTTGCAATGTTGCTCTATTCTGATGACTCAAGAGACCACGCATACAGTAGTGCTTTATTACACAGTATGCTGATGCATAAGCCACACATACAATGGGTCGGGTACTGTTTCTTTCAGAGAACTTATATTAGATGCATTCGACAGAGCAAAGTTAACTTTTCATCACAGTGAAACAAAATAGTGCCATTTCAACGTTTTGTAAATACAACTCAACTTTGCTGATGACGTACATTTATACTACATATAACGAGTTTTATACCAGTTTTTATTTCATTAAAATAACTTAATATTTACACAAAATATAGCTGTGTATATACAAAGCACTTTAAATGCCCTGCGCTGGGTATTGGGTAGCAGTTCTCAGCTCGCGGACGTTTTAAATGGCCATCGCTCAAGAGGTTAATACTCTAAAAACAATCCTTATTGAAAAAGCTTACTATTCAGTAAATGAATATATGCAAGACAGTCTCTAGGACTATATATTTTGTGCTAAGCAGTTATGCATAAATGTAAAAATCACTATATACATTTTGTATTCACACATGATTTTCTTTTTACTTTAGCTTAGTTTGTTATTATCATCATCTGACGAGTCACCAGTTTACTGCGCCTATGGCCAATATGTGATGAATCAAGTACTGTATTGTAGTGTATTTTGTATCTATGCAACTGCAGTCAAATGTAACATGCCATTGCACCACTTATGTTACATGGACCCCTCCCACAAGCACATTTAACTGCAATTATTTGATACAGACTCATGACACTTGGCTTTGAATGGATGGCCAGTCATTTTTGCCTTATCTTAATGATCACCGTTTATCTAATTTCTTTTATGATAGGGATATAAAAACTGGTTTAAGAATTTGAGTAAGAGCAGCATGTATAGCAAAATAATTCAGGTGATAAAGGATTAACTGTTGAAAACAACCTCACCATTGAACTATATCTCTCTTCTAGTTCCCTCTCCTGATTCAAATGTTCTTTGCAAATAGCCAAGAGACGCTCTGAATGACTACGAGGCAAGCTACCAGGTTTCGATGCATCGCTGTCACAGTCAGAACATACTGATGTATCTACTTGCTGAGGTGCCACTGATGTCACACCAAGATCACTAGACAAAGTAGAAACATTACCGTTAAATACACTTCAAGAGAATGCATCAGTTTAAAGACAGAGCATACTTTTCATTACATACATAAATAAGAAGTATTGTGTACAGTGTAGCATCATTACAGATGAGTTGACAAATATTTAATGCTTTTTCTCTCCACTTATATCTGTTGTTAATCAAGACTAGTTTCAGGAAATATCTTCGCCATTGTCAGCTCTGCAGTTGACTGGTCTTCCTGTGGATAGTTTGGTCCTACTTGGGTTACACTATCCACTTTCTTCTGATGAATTGGATGACATCATCAACAATGGGAATTTTGACATTCATAATCTTTTCGTGAAGATAAAGATGCACTCTCACATGTTTTGTTCTAACGGCTTTACATTTCACTAATTTTATCATGTTTTATTTTGTAATTTAATGACCAAAGACTGCTCATATACTTAAATTTGACATTCCTAAAATATTGTGACAAAAGTCCAGTCCAATTACTTTTTCTTACTTTATTTTCTTCTAAAACTTTTTGCATGACTACACAGTTCTCTTTACTGATGTTAACAGTCTACAGTCTTTCATGATATTAGAACTGACAATTGTGCTCTTCTCATACCCTTGATTCAGTCCTTTCACAATCTTTCTTCACTTTCAGTCTCTCAAGGACTAACTCTGATAATACAATCACTCAACAAGATGGGAACTACCAAACATTCAAACAGTAATTCCTGAGTATCCTCGAAAAACAGCAGTTGCAACCTTCAGGTTGATTACAGGACATGATTGTCTGGCAAAACATTTAAACAGAATTGGGATATATTCTTCACCACTCGATCCTCTATGTGATCTGCAAGAGGAAATGGATCGAGACAACCTTCAAATATGCCCGGCCACTTCTAGCACCCCATCCATCAGTGATAAATATTGGAGAGCAAGAGGATTAATGACTTCTTTGTCAGAAATCCAGCATTAGCTAACAACAACAACACAATCGCTCAACACTCATAACTGCTTCACTATCTTCCTTCACAATGCAATGACACACACAGCTGACACACACATTGACTACCTGATGACTCATGTCCGTAACTCACTCTTCTGCTGTTGCCTCGCCTCCTTATATAGCAAGGATGGCGTAACATGGACCTTTCTTGAATAGGCAATGTTGCAGAATATGGGCTTCTTGATGTGCAATGTCATGAAACCACGCTAACTTGACATTAAGAAACACTACTGGACAATGATGTGGAAATTTATTTGATAGAAATTCATTTAACGATGATGGTGTCTAGAGATCACCACTTGACCTGGGCAGTCATATTTTTTTCATTAGATGCAATTTATACTAAAGTGAATGAAACATTTACTAATAAAAACAACAATTGAAGTAAATTGAAAATAGTAAATAAATAATAATGATAATGCAAATAAATTAAATAGATACGTACAGAAAGAGAAATAAAGGAAATAGTGAGGTTTGAGGTTAGCTTTTTGAGATGTTACGTTTTGAATTTTTCTAAGTATAAGTGTCTTTGTCTAGTTTCTCGGCTGGGAAGTAAAAGATAAAGGATGCATATAATGTTTCATCTTAAAATATCACATACATCAGTGTGGAGTACATCTGATTTAATAGCACAATGAGATAAAATGAATATTTCACCATTTTTCAAGTAATGTGTGACTGTAAATTCAGATATTAAAGTGAATTAATGCAAAGAACATCATTGGTCCTTTTTCCAACATACCCACGCATACCTGAGAGAAAGAACTCATTTCAAAATGTTCAGTTAGCCAAGAAAAATATGCAAGATTGCCCACTTAATATGGAGCATCAACGTTGGAGTATGTCTGCAGCTTTTACAGGTGTGTTGCTTCAACATGGGGCTTGAAAATAACAACAGCTGCCCCTACAGTTATATATATTAGTTACAACAAAGAGATTGGCAACTACAAATCAGAGAGGAACATGCGTAATGGAATGGAAGCGCGATCTAAAAGTGAAACAATGGAATAGAAGCGTGAACTAAATAATAGAATAATGTAAATAAAGGAGACTAACATTAACACAAAGTATTACGAAGTGAAGATTTCCTTTTTCCTCATTCCCTTAAACTATTGTTATTAATGGAAATCCACATTTCCAATAACATTGAAATCACTAGTAATTGATCAAATTGTGTAAGTTTTCACGGCTGGTGTCATAAAACACAAAATGAATATTCCGGCTCGTGGGCTGTGGTCTAGTGAAACTCTTCTTCCATATGTTTCGTTTGAAACCTCATCGAACATCATGAGTAGCACTCTGCTCCTTTTGGCGAACTGATTGGAGCCGTTTGGTTTCACAGGTTTTATATGCTTAGCATGTGTGGGCGTATGATGGTTAGTCTGGTCTATGTTTACTGGCTTGGCTGCTGCGTGGACTGGTTTAAAGTGGGGGCTTCCATTGTTGTCGAAGTGCTGGTATTTATTGTAGCTGAAGCTGGCGTATGATTTTGAATTTGTCTCCGGTCAGGTTTTTTGCATGCTTTGTATAATGCTGGATATCAAGCTAGTACACTAGTAATTTGTGACAATTATTTCCAGTGAAATCCAATGTTTAAAGCATTTCATTTGTTAATCACTTGTCACGTGTAACTCTTATAAAACTTTGTATTTGTTTCATAATCCTACATTATGAAATATATTCCCATTTAAGGTTATCTACATACTGCACAAATGCATGAGCTTATGATTTCTTTGCCAGAAGTTAGCTCCATTTAAGTGCTCTTAGATGCATTGCCAACTATACAATTCCAATGTCGTGCAATTTATGTGCTACTACCACTGGCTACTTTCATTTCTCATGCATTACGCAGTCCCTGAGCCCATATTCGGCAACCTTACTCTGGAAAACCCTTCATGTTACCACTAGATTGTTGTTAGTCACATGTTTATTTGTGTGAGTGGTATGGGAAAGCTTGACCTTGAGCACCTTTGTTATGCGCTATGCCATTGGGGTGGGGCAGTGCAACCCAGACCATCCTTTGTTGTGTTGCCACCGGTGCTGCTGCCATAGGCCAGCATCACAATATTGTTTCATCCTAATTTCCAAACTTTTGGTTTTTCAATGTATATTTTTTCTCAATCTTGACACTCCATTTGATCCAGGTAATTTGGTTTTTATCACACTGTTATTGAATGAGTGGTTTAATAAGCTCCTGATGCTATATTTTGCAGCACTATTTAATATAGTAATCTTTGGAAATCTGAATTTACTTTTCCAACTTACCAGTCAAAGTGTCAATAAGTTAGTGTTGAAATCATTCAGCTCTGCAATATCTTATATACATTGTATTCTGTTGGATTTAGTGGAGTGTGCACCAATCTGTGAACCAGGCTGTGGAAAATGGTGTACTGGTGCCTCATTGATTACACTTTATCTTTAAGTGTTGGTTTTCTGTAAATACCAAATTCTAATTTGCTTCGAATTAAATTTGGAACATCAAATTTAACTTAATGGACACATCTGTTAAAGCACATCACTCTTAGTTGCTAAATCACATAATAAAAGATATGATAAAATTAGTGAAACATGTTAGAAGCCATTAGAACTAAGCATTAGAACTAGGAGAACGTCTTTATCATTAAGAGTCAAGAAATTGGCCGTCTTTTATTAAATATTAATGTCCTCCGACATAGTGTCATATCAGATGACGAATAAATGAAATTATGCTTAAACGAGCCCGAGGTCTATAGAATTTTAAGTTGTCCGACATTCATCTTCTCATGGTAAGGGAAAACCTTGGTAAAAACCTTATCTGGATAACTCACCCTAACCAAGATTCAAACTCAGGACCTCTTGAATGTAAGGCAGACATGCTACCACCACGCTACAGAGGCGGGCTAAGAAATGGTTATCAGTTTCGAAATTCCTGCCCTTGATGATTATTTTCTGATTAAGCAGAACAGAGGGCAGCACAACATTTAATAGGACTGCATCATGCACAGAAGCATCAGTCACCAAAATGACACTGGCAAAGATGTTCACAGAAGCTATTTTTATTTCTGTTGGTAGTTTAACGTCCTTTAACCAGTCAGGTCACAGCAGATGATGAACAGAACGGGTGAAATAATGCTCAAATGAGCCCAGGGCCTATAGGGCTTAAAGTTAGCCAACATTTGTCTTCTCAGAATAATAGAAAACTCTGGAAAAAACATTACCCAGGTAACTCATTCTAGCATATACTATAAAAGTCATGAAAATGAAGATTTCAAACAGTGGAGCATGTTATTAAAATCTATAAAACTTGTTGGCATTTAAAAACATCTTTGCTCGACTTACTTTAAAAGTCCTTCCGGACAATTTTGGAGAGTCTTCTCTTCATCCTCAGATGGTTGGCTGAGTAGTCCTAAGGATTTGTAATGTGAGTTGAGCAAAAGTATTTTTAAATGTTGATGGACATAAGTTTTATGGATTTTATAAGCTATACTTTTTATTTTTATGGTGTAACAACATACTTTGTCGATGAACAGGGTGTTATGATCAGGGCCCGGATGTTTATGACATGCCATAGTTTTTGTTTATGGTCTTTTTCCATGGAAAATATAAGCAAAGTATGATTTTATCAATGGAGATTAAAATTATGTAATTCTCATGTGACATATAAAGTCATATTTTGACTAACATTTTTTATCACTTTCTTGTCATTTTTCATATTATAGTCATATTTTATCTTAAGTTTATGTGTTTTTGTCGTATTTTTACATTTTATACCAGTTTCCTGTATGTGCTTGCAGTCATGCCAACAATGATTTTTC
Source organism: Tenodera sinensis (assembly GCA_030765045.1). NCBI lineage: Eukaryota > Metazoa > Arthropoda > Insecta > Mantodea > Mantidae > Tenodera > Tenodera sinensis. The sequence continues at coordinate 99,075,719 of CM060969.1, forward strand.
ACAGCAAATTCTTGTCTGTAATACTAGGTCCTTTTTCTCATTATAAGGTTGCACGGAAATACAAGACTGTTCGTTTTTTAAAACTTTAAAATGTTTGTAATTTTCTACTGTAATTCTTCTTTCTGATCGCCCTTCAAAATGTGGCATTAATTTCATTATATGCAGAGCTGAGGGTTAACTCTGGATTGAGCAATTAAATAAATTCAAAATGCAAGAATAAAATTAACATTTATTATTGAGTATGTCAGATTTTAAAAGTAGATTTTCAATATAACGTTAATTTAAATCGCATTAAATTTTTGAAGATTTTGAAAATGCACCCACAAAATTTTAGGTCTATTTATTGTCATATTTTCTAATTTTTTTGGTCATAAGAGTTTGCATATTTCTAACATTTTTAGGTCATAAACATCCAGGCCCTGGTTATGATGATTTTAATTATTTTTTAAGGTTAAACAATATTACTGCTAAATACAGAAATAAACCTACGGCACTCTTTAATCTGTAATGGTAGTTCAACTTCATATGTACAGCTATGTACCATAATAGAATTAATGCTACTATTCATATCTGCTATAAAATAAGTAGGTACCTATTTATAATTATTAAGAAATCTATCTAAATCCAGACTACTTAAAATCAGTATACTATGGTCTAATATACCCACATTTGCAATATGGAATCAAGGTCTGCAATAACTCAAGAATCACAAATGTAGATAAATTATTGATATTGCAGAAAAGATGTGTAAGGTGCATATTCAATCTACAGAGTACAGAATCATGTAAAGATAGTTTTGTAAAAGCCAAAATACAAGCTGTAGTTTCCCTGTAAGTTTATAAGGTAAATAATGTTTGTAGTAAATAAGAATGCTGTACAAACAAAAGATAATCATAAATACAGTACTAGAACGCTATACAATTACAGAGGAAATGTAAATAACAAAGCCACAGAGAAAGGTGCCTTAATAATAAGTAAAAGTCTATACAATAAGTTACCAAATGAATTAAAAGTTTTAAGTGGTAATGTATTTCAGAAAAGCTAAAAACATAACTAAAAACTGCTTGTATAGAATACATGAATTGCAGATAGATTCTGTGTAGTTATTTTCGTAATTCTTGTTTTCTCTAATGAGGCTTAAAAGTTGTAAAAAGTTGATAAACTAATAAAGAATATTATCATTATCATCATTATTTTTTTAATCTTTTCAGGCTATCTACGAACCACGTTAAACAACCCACTGCATTTATATTTTCTTCTTTTCTTTTTCCTTTCTATCCTTCCAATATTTCTTCATCCTGTCACTGTGATTTTTTCTTCTTTCTTCTGTCCAAATTATAGTTTTTTTCTTTTTTTAACTGGAAACCTTCCAAATTTTGTATTAATATTCTTAACGTTGCTCTATTATCTATTACTTCTTCTGTTAATTCCATTTCATTTAAGTCTTTCCTTATCCCTTGCATCCATTGGTTACCATTCTTACTTTCGTACATATGCTTGAAAAATTGTTTTGCAAGTCTATTATTATCTATCCTCATTAAACGACCGAACCATCTTATTCTTCTTTTCCTAATTGTATCTGAAATCTTTTCACATTCTTTACTTTTATACAGGTCTTCATCTTTCCTGAGTTTAAACTCTTCTTTTACAGTTTGAATTGGACCGAAGATTGTCCTTAAAATTTGTTTTTCCTTCTTTTCTGGTGCTTCTATTTCTCCTGTTTTATAGGAAAACATACACTCTGTAGCATACAGAATGTCCCAAAAAATCGCCAACAATGCTTAGTATGTTGTATGGGACGGCGAACTGATTGGTTTTCAAATAGGAACCCCTGTCTGGAAATGCACGGTTTGGACACTATAGCACATCGAAGTACGAGATGGATGTATGTTCACATTTCGTCAATAAACCCAATATCGAGGTGTCTACATTAGAAATGGGCTTTGAACTGTGTACTTCCTACGTCATTGCAAGCCTATATCAGCGGTGGTGAGCTTCATGCACATGACCCAATATGTGTGATTGTCTTTGTAGATTTTCACTTGCTCCGTGGACTCAAGCAATAAGGTCCTCTGCTGATGTTACAGGAATGCCATACACCATACCCTTTATACAACTCCAAAGAAAATAGTCGAGAGTTTCAGATCTGGTGACTGTGCTGCCCATGGAACTTGTCCACCTCTACCAATCCACTGATTTGCATATGTGACGATGGGGTGATTCCGCACACTTACATCAAAGTGTGCTCAAGTTACCCATTTCAGCAGCTGTGTACTAGTAAGTATCGCACTACTGTTGTATGTTATTGTACTGCAACTTGCAACGCAGTAGAATGTGCACCAAGGACTCTATGGAGGAGCTTAGCGCATGTTGAAGAATATTATTACGCTCAGGTCATTCATCCCAGTACACAGATGGCTAAAGGGTTGCATACCTTCTATGTTAAGATACCAAAACCAATGTTAACAAACTGTCACAAGCATTCATTCTTAAACTTTGTTGCTCTTCTTCAACAACAAGGAAGAGTTCTATACAGTGGCTATGTTAGGGTTCACTATTGCCTGTTTCAGTAAAGCTTCAAGTGCAGGTTTAGTAAAATTTAACTAGGTGAAGGCTTAGGCTCTAAAGTAGGTCTAACCATAGAGAAAATTCTGCATCCAGTGCAAGCAGGAGCAGGAATGAGGATGGAGCTTTGGTTATCTAGCTGTATATCACAAAGTTAACAGCACTATAACATTAGTTAAAAGCACTGGGGTGATCTGAGTGTCTTCAATACCAGAATTAGATAAGCACAACAGTAGTTTCTTATCATTTAGATGAGAAATGAAAATGGTGGTGATGATAGTTGTTGTACCTTCTGTGTACCATTATCAGACATTTTAGAGTGAAGTTTCTATTTCATATATGCTCATTCCATATCAAATCAACCAACAAATTCCAATTTTTAACCCTGCCCTCTCAGAGTTTTTTGTGAATAGGTAGAGGTAGAGTATGGATGGAGGGGATTCCACAGTGAGCCAACAGTTGAGGCTTTTGTATGCCACACCCCAGGAGGAAGAGATGAAGTCAGAGCGCTCGATGGGTGTGTTGGAACCTGGGCGAGTAGTGTGAGGGTCCCTAATGTGTGCTGTAGATTTTCTCTCTTGACTCCAGTTTCTAGTTCTCTAGCGAGATCACTTATGCTTAAGCTGGATAACTGCATGGTTTATCTTGTTTAAAGATAGACTGTCTGTTGCAGACCTCCTGATGACCTTGGCCGCAGCTGCTGTATAGATTCCAAAAAGACCCACTCAAACTACATTTATTTGAAACATCCTTTCTCATCTTTTCAACAAAAGCATACAGAACAGTTTGTAACGATGTTCTGCAAGCTTTACCTGATATCCAGAGCCATTACCAACCCACAAATGCTGCAATACCTGTTCTCAAGAGAACAGAAACCCCAACAAGATCCAAAAGAATCCATCACAAAGATAACCATACAGATACAGATTCTACAGGTGCAGTGGGAAAAGCAGGATTTCTTAGGTTCATAGACGGTTCCAAAACAAAAAACCACATTAAAGCAGGTATGGTGGCCATAAAAAACTTAAGATCATAGGAGTAAGTAGACTAGACAATGAGTACTCAGTATTCCAGGCTGAACTTCTGGGCAGCACCATGGCTGTGAAGAAAACTGGTACCTGAACATGTGCCATACATGTAGATTTGAGAATCACATCTTTTGTTACCATCAATAGAAGAACAACCAACCTGTTGGCTGTTCAAATCTGGAAAAAAGTTATCACTATCAATACAACGAATGCAATTATCCAGCATAAGACAAGCACAATTATTCTCCACCGGATAGTCGGTCTGGGTGGCTCAGTTGGTTAGACCCTGGCCTACTGATCCCAAGGTCGCAGGTTCAAATCTGGCCCAGACTGATGGTTTTAAGTGTACTTAAAAACAACAGCTCCATGTCAGTAGATTTACTGCCATGTAAAAGAACTGTGGGATGAAATTTCAGCGCACTGGTGACATTGATATGATCCTGGCAATTGAGAGCATCGTTAAACAACATTTTTAATCCACTAGATCAAAGGGCATGCAGAAGTACATGGGAATGAATGAGTTGCTGATCTCACCAAGATCACTGCCAGTTGTAGAACCACCATCACAAATCACTTCCTCTAACTTGGAGCATGCAGCTGTTAACCAACTACTACATAACACTTTAGAATTCTAACTATACCAACTCTGAAGATGCCTTTTTTATCCCAGAGTGTCTGCAGCTCTCTAACCTGACTTCCTATCTACCAATCCCTTACAAATCATGGCCACTTTTTATCCTATCTCCACAAAATAAATAAATTGTTTCACCACTCTGTGGCTGCCCTATAAGACCTGTTATTAGATGAGGGAATATACCAATACTCTATAGAGATCAACTGCCCTATGATCAGTTCCCTTCTAATCATTTTGAAGTGTCATTTTAAACACAGCAAACATCGCAGAATTCCTCAAAAGCATTCTCACACACTTCAATAACATTAGTCTACAAAAAATTGATGTCTCTATCCTATACAAAAATAGTTAATTCTAACCAAATTGAGGTCAAAGAACAAGAATATGATACCAGAAAGTTTTTGTTAGCTCTTGATTCAAAGATGTATGTGTGGAACTTCTTCCTTTCATCTCTTACCTGTTTATTATTCATTAATGTATTTTTGATTTTTTTTTCATTCTTTCTTTCTTTTGTAATCTAATTCTGGGGCATCGCTCATGACTTTCTAACAATAGTCTGCACGTATATGTGAGTTCCACTTGTTCTAATACCTTCTCTCCATTGCTGAAATGTCTTGATGTCCGTGCTCATCACTCACAGCGCTACAATTGCTTGGGAAGAAGTCAAGATGCAAGTCCAAAAAGTGGATCTTGAGTGACAGCTCTTGGAGATCATTAACAACTAAGTTGTAGTTTTCAGTTCTTCAATTTCCCCAGAACTTATAAACACCATTTTTTAAGGCTTCCCAAGCTGCTTTCTCTTTCCCTTCAATGACCATATTAAATCTTCCTTTATTTGCAACAATAAAAAATTACCAATATTGCAAAAATTTCCCTCTATCATAAAATTAATTCCTTTTTTTTCAAGGGAATGAGAGCTAAATAAACATTTTAAACATCATATTCATATATTTCACATTGAAATTAATAGGAATGAACTATAAAACTGATGAAGTTTGTAAAACAGTAGAGCATATTAATAAACTTAGTTGAAAACTAAGTCGACATTTAAAAACACATTCTGCTCCGACTTATAATAATATTTAAAACAGTACTACAGTCGGCGAGAAATGACCTGGCATTTGACAGCTATGTGGTTTACTTACCTGTGAACGAGGCTATCCCTATCTTATCCAATCATGTTACAAATAGGTACAACGCACAACGATTAGTCGATTGGAGGAGAAAGGGCTAGCCTCGTTCACAGGTAAGTGAATCAGCTGTCAAGTGACAGGTTATTTCTTGCCGACTATAGTTTCCGAGATCCATCCTTCAGCTGTTTGGTCAACTGAAACTAATACTGTTTTAAATACTATTACAAGTAAGTTGGAGCAGAATGGGTTTCTAAATGTCGACATAGTTTTCAACTAAGTATATTAGGAATGAACTATTTTGAACTCCGATAGATTTTGAGTGTAGACCAGTGTAATTTATATACTGTACATAAAATTGTATATATGATTTTATAACTCAAAATATCCCTTGAAATATATCTCAGTGAAACATGGGTTGTAAAACATTTTGCTTAAATAAGAATTTTTAAAACTTTTTTCTTCTGTTGAAGCAATTTCTACTAGTATCATTGCACAGCTTTATTACACTTTATACAGACAGAAGACACATCCCATACAATGCCTTTAAATTTATTCCTTTTGAAGTACTGTATTCCATCCAAAAATCTGATATCACGAGTTTACTAGAAATGAATGTTTTGAGCTTCCCTGAATCCAAAATACATTTCTAGAAACATGTCTGTGTATGTGTGCCTGTGAGAGAGAGAGAGAGAGAGAGAGAGAGAGAGAGAGAGAGAGAGAGAGAGAGAGAGAGAGAGAGAGAGAGAGAGAGAGAGAGAGAGAGAGAGAGAAATGAGTAGCATAAATCAAAAACAAGTTTGTTAAATACCGAACTCAGTATTTAAGTTCAGGATCTTCAAAGGATGGGACACAAAGATTTTCAAGAAAATCCCCCCCATGCCTTACTACCCTTAACATGGAACATTTTTCACTATTTGTAATTTTCTTAAAAATGGCTCTAAATATTTTGATTAAAATACCACATGTTTATGATACTTGCAGAATGAGTGAGTGGTGGTGTTTAAGGGCCCGTCAACAACTAGTCATTAGGGCCCGAGTCCAAAGATAAAAACAAGCAAATATCTATTAAAACCTCACCCCTAAAAAGTCAAAAAGTGAAAGCTAATATAACTAAAAAGTGGAAAGAGCTAAAAACAAAAGTTAAAACTGCTAAAATTTAAAACAGGTAAAACGAAACTTACAAAAAACATAAGCTGTTAAGATGATTAAAAAGTTAAAGAGAAGTAAAACATCCTAAAATTCTAAAATCGTCAAAGTAAAATACTCCTTACTCTTGTTTACCAAAATCAATATTTGCAACAAACCGCAGCACTGTAGTTACAGCTACTGGGTCACTGCCTAAAACGGTGCACAGTATAAGACCCAGGCCAAAGGACTGGTGCTCATGAGCTTAATGCGCACAATCAATAAGGACATGTGCAATGGAGAGTGGAACATTGCACGTTGCATAGACAGGTCCTGCATCACCATGCAAGATATGTGCATGACAAACTGCATATCTTAAATGTTCTATGAACAGCTTGTGAACAGATTTTATATAATTTGTAAACCATAAGAAACAGACAAAATCTTCTTCTTCTTTATCTGTTTACCCTCCCCTTATGTAGGACTCACACCCCCTAGGACTTACAAGCCAGTGCCTAGGGTCAGACACCTGATGGGGAGCACAGGAACCTATGGATCTGACAGAGTGAAGTGGTCAGTATGAGAGTGAGGAAGAGGATGATATGAAGTGCAGGCGAAATCAATGACAGGAAAGGTGATGATGAAGCAAATGGTGAAATAAGTGGCAGGGGAAACCAGAGAACCTGGAGAAAACCCACTCAGACGCTGCTTCATCCACCATGAATACTACATGTGGGTCCCTGGGATTGAACACAGACCACCTAGGTGGTAGGCGAATGGTCTAACTCAGGCATGTCAAACCTCACTCCCAGGGTGTGAAGAGAGGGGTCTACCCCTCCTTAACTGCAGTAGCACGCGCTCGTAGAACCGGTTTTCGCTTTGTTTTTCCCGTTTTCCGATTTGATCATCACAGAGGGAGGGAAAATAGGGGAAAATTTTTCATGCCTGGTGAGTGCTGTTTGACACCCCTGGTCTAACTGCTTGGCCACGGTGCCACCTCAGACAAAATCTTACCATACATAAATTGTAGATCTTGTTAAACCACATAATGTATGTGAAATAAATTTTTTTTGTGACATTAACAATTTCCAATTATTACTGGTTTAAATTGTCAAATACTCATACTTGAACTATTTAAAACTGCTAAGTCACTATTTGTTTTTTCTCACTGTCATGCAAAGAGAACAGAATTTCAAAGCCATCAGATTGCTGGGATTTAAATCTATGCATTTCTCTTGTGTCCAAAATGAAATGTTTATAAAACCATTTTTGTAAACACTTATCTCGATTATAATGAAACAGATTGAAACTGAAATTAAGTTAAGCTCTTCAACTGCTGTGGATCTCAGTGTCCTATCCTGTATTGGGTCTGAAACATCAGCTAATTTTGCTCAGAGGCTTCTTTCTCAGGTGCCATACATATACGACACAGGACCAACAGCTCTACTTCCCTTCTAAAGAAAGTCATGCTAAGGAGTACTACACCTGAAGAAATACATCACCTTTTGCCGGGTTTGAACCCGCAACCTTGGAAACCAGAAGCTAGCACGTTACCCCTAGACCACAGAGAATGATAAGCAGATTAAAGAATAAGCTTTTGTAAGGATAGTTTGTAGAAGAATGGGTTGATAAATTCATGTGTATGCAGCATATTGCCATGCTTAGAGCTTATTTTAAAGTCACCACGCAGCAATGAACTTGAAGTTTTGACTATCACTTCCCTCTTGTACCTACAATGAAATGCGTAATAAAAGCACTTCTGCAAACATTTTTCTCAATTATGAAGAAGTAAATACAGTATGTTTAATACAAAACTTGGCAGCAGGTGCACACCTGTGTAACCTTCATTACCTCTCCCTGTGCATGCATGCTAATAATCACACAGGAATAACATTAGGAGTATTTTTCGTACATTTGAATAAGCTAGTAACAGTGATGTGAATCTAAATTATTATAAAAATTGAATCAGTGTTGAAACACTTAACATCACTTGGACAATTCTGATGATGGGAGCAATTTAAACTCTTGAAACCGGTCAAGATAAATATTTGCATGTAAGTGATGTTAAGTATTTCAACAATGATTTAATTTTTACAATAACATTAGGAATGCTTAGAAAAGTTTAGTTTTACTTGAAGGTTTTCAAAATGATTTGATTGCGGCTTACAGTACAACAAAGAGTGTTTATGTATGACACGTATGTGCTTTTATAGAGAAGTTGTAAGGCAATTTGAAACTAAATTTCCTGGTGTGCGTGTTTAGAGTACAGACATTGTTCGTATGCTTATATATAAATTCAGGGAGATGGGATCAATTAGTGATAGGAAAAGAAACGTAAAAAGGCGTGTACTTACGGAACAGAAATTAGACGAAATCGGAGAAAGCTTAGAATGGTCACCTCGAAAATCTCTTAGGTGCCCTGTACAAGAAACTGACAGTTCAAAAGCTTCAGCATGAAAAGCAACAAAACTTTTAAAAGTTAAACCATACAAGATTACTGTTGTCCAATAATTCCTGCCACATAATCACCAGAGTAAGGTAAACTTCTGCAACTGAATTATGAAGAATGTTAATGATGGAACAATCGTTCCACTATTAATATTGAAGCATGGTTTCATTTACATGATCATGTGTCATCACAACAGAACCACTATTATGCCACAGACAAACCCAGTTTCGTTCATGAAACTTCCTTGCATGATCAAAAACTCAGGGTATGCTGCGCAATAAATGGATACATAATACTAGGGTCTAGTTTTTTTATGAGTGTACCTTAAATGTAGAAAGATGCAGAAATAATATACTGGCACCATGTTTCAAACAGCTGAAGGACATTGAATGTCAGTTTGGATATTTCCAGAAGAACTCTGCCACTGTGTATATGACTGATGAGTCATTAGAATTTCTTGAGGAAATTTTTGAGGATAGAATCATTAGAAAGGGTTTACAGGGCACTCGGTCCCCTGATCCTACAGCATGTGATTTTTATTTGTGAGGCAACTTGAAAAATAATGTATACAAAACTAATCCCCATACATTAGGAGAATTAAAACAAAATAGCAGGACAGAAATGAATACTATTGCGGAAGCTGAACTAATACGTGTGAATGAAAATTTCCTCAGAAGATGCCATAGATGTATTGATGCAGATAGATGGCATTTCCAGCATGTGCTCTGATAAGATATGTTTTGTGTTTTTTTCTTTTTTTCTTTACCTGATGACCCTCCCCTTATGTAGGACTTACAAGCCAGTGCCTAGGGTCAGGTGCCTGTCGGGGAGCACAGGAACCTATGGACCCGACAGAGTGAAGACCTTGAAGCGGGTGGTCAGCCAAGCACCAGGTATGAGAGTGAGCAAGAGGATGATATGAAATGCAGACGAAATCGATGATTGGAAAGTTGATAATGTAGCAATGAGTGGTGGGGGAAGCTGGAGAACCTGGAGAAAACCCGCCCTGACACCACTTTGTCCGTCATGAACTTCGTCGTCCACATGCAGGTCCCTGAGATCAAACCTAGGCTGCCTAGGTGGTAGGTGACTGCTCTAACTGCTTGGCCATGGTGCCGCCCATTTTGTGTTTATTCTGATAATTGTTAATGTGACTTAGGTTTGATTTGATGTCCACACATGTGTGACCAGCAGACGGGCTGTGCGACTGCCGGCCAAGTCGTGCAGTACATGTCCAGGAGACAGGCTGGGCAACTGCTTGTCAGGTTTTGTAGCATACATACTATAGAAGTATAAGCATTTATAAGAATAGTTTGTAGAAGAGTGAATAGAGAAAGTGTTAAGAATGTAACATATAATATTCATAACATTTGTGAAACAAATAAAGTTGGTTTCAACTTGTTTGTTGATATATGAAAAAGCAGAAAGAGCAACAGATGTACGAAGCAGATATAAAATCAGGGTCCACGTAAGCAAGAAGATAAGAATTCTGGTCATACTTGCTCTTAAAATGTGGCAGTTATAATAGTTATAAAGAAGACTAAAGCTGGGCTGAACAAGGCTGCAAAGTGGATGTATAGAGAAGCTTTAAGGTATAATGTATCACCTGACATCATAGTCATCAGCTTGTTCTTGTGCCTGGCTGGAAGAAAATTGCACATTCCCCCAAGCATGAAGACAGGAACAACTGTGAGAGTAATCGCTATCTTCTGATGAAGCTTTGAGGATATTGCTGAAACTGTACACATTTACAATGAACAATCAAATATGTGTAAACATCTCTTATGTAGAAGCTAAACCCTTAAATAAATGCAGTACATGAAGAATGAGACAAAATATTAACAAATAGCCCAGTATGCTCAGGACTTTAAAAGAATGACAAAGTATCAGACAATTCAAACTATTAATACCAAATATTTCGGAAATGGCTCATTCAACACAAATGTTATTTGAAATAAATTGTATGTTTTAAAGAGATGTACAATTTTTGTGTGGTAGGTTTTTATCAATCACTTAAATGTTCCTGCTATTCCTTTAGAACGAAGAGGGCTTCACTTCCTATAAAATTTAAGATATACATTTGTCAAGTAGACATTTTTAATATACAGGATGTCCCAAAAACACACCAACAATGCTTAGTATGTGATGCAGGACGGCAAACTGATCGGTTTTTAAATAGGAATCCCTGTCCGGAAATTCACTGTTTGGCCGCTGTGGTGCATCAAAGTGTGTGATGGGTGTACATTTATATTTCGTCAATAAACCCAATATCGAGCTGTGTACATTACAAACAGACTTAAAATTGTGTACTTCCTACGTTTTTTTTTTTTTTTTTTTTGAATTAACGTCCTCCAACATTGTGTCATATCGGACGAATGTACTTCCTACGTCATTGCAAGCCTAGATCAACGGTGGTGAGCTTCATGCACATGACCCAATATGTGTGATTGTCTTTGTAGATTTTCACTTGCTCCGTGGACTCAAGCAATAAGGTCCTCTGCTGATGTTACAGGAATGCCGTACACCATACCCTTTATACAACTCCACAGAAAATACTCAAGGGGTATCAGATCTGGTGACTGTGCTGGCCATGGAACTGGTCCACCTCTACCAGTCGATTGATTTGAATATGCGACTTCGAGGTGATTCTGCACATATACATCAAAGTGTGCTTGAGCTCATGTCAGCTATTTCCCCAGCTGTGTACTGGTACTTGTCGCACTACTGTTAAAAAATGTTACTGTACTGGAAATTACACAAATAACATAGTAGGATGTGCAAGAAGGACTCAATGGAGGAATTTAGCGCATGCGCAAGAATGTTGTTATGCTCAGGTCATGCCTTCCAGTACACAGATGGCTAAAGGTTGCATACCTTCCGTATTAAGATACCAAAATGAATGTTAAAAAATTGTCACAATCATTCGTACTCAAACTTCAACAGTCTTCAGTGCCCAAACTGTGCATTTCCGGACTAGGGTTCCTGTTTGAAAACCAATCTGTTTGTCATCCCGCACAACATACTAAGCATTGTGGATGTTGTTTTGGGACACCCAGCAGGCATTTTAATCAAAATCATTAAAAACATTTTTGAGAACTTTGAAAATTCAAAAAAATCTTTCAGGTAAAGCGTAGTTTGGGGAAGGATAATTTTGTTGAACATCTTCGTGTTACACCTTTGGAAGATACTGAACTTAAATACCAAGCATAATATATTTAACTGACTCTTTGTTTACGAGTCATAATGTGCACTGACAAATGGATGGTCAGTCATTTTTAAATGAATAAATTTTCTTTGGCATCAGGGGACCTCAAAGTGTTATTTCCGGTGAAATCTCAGCATCTAATTTTTTTTGGTGGAATACAATACTTCCTCTACTTACTAAAGGTAAGCAGTAGACAAAGTAAAAAGGTGCTTTCTCGAAGGGCCTTAAGGCTGATTCATAACCAGTGGTAATACGAGTAATGTAATGATAACCAGAACAAGAAAGTTGAAATACATGTATTCAAACGGGAGTGTTCACAATTGATGGGAGGCTTTCCTGAGCTCCAGGAATGGGAAAGACAACTTGGCCAAGTTTTAACTTTCTTGTTCCAGTTGCAGGGCGTGGCATGTTAGATTCATATTGTGCATATTAAACTTTTCGGCACAAAAATTGTTCAAGGGGGACATGCCATTAAACAACCGGTAGAGCTCTCTCTATTTGCAAGCTAGAAAAAATGTGACAGGTGTTAGAAACAAATGAATTTCCAATGAGCAATATCAACCTCTACTTTCTATCGATAAGCTGATTGATAATGTCTTCCTGTTCTCCTTGTCGGGCTGTTGTGAACAAAATGTTGAGTGCTGCCTAGCTTCCCGTTCCTATTGTGGTTCTGGTTATCATTATCGAGTGATTGTGAATCAGTCTTTAAAACATAAATTTCCAAGGGAAATGTTGATAGTGTCACGCCAGCCATGGGCCGAGTGCAGATAGTGAAAGTTGGCAGTCGGTGGCCTGGGCTCTGTCAGCAGCAAGAACGGATCGGAGGCACTCACCTGCCTTAATAACCCGTCCTCCGGCAGGACAATGGGCCATATGGAAACAATAGCTATTGTGTGTCATTTTCTATCTAGGTTATTCCTCCTTATTCACTCTAGAGTATTCCACTTCCAGAACTCTCCCATTGTGTCAGGCACTATATAAGTGACTTGCTCATGCCCAGAGACAGGGTTGTTCTAGCTGTTCTTGTGGTGAAGTGTTATGTTGTAGTGAACTGTGGAATGAGTTAAACATTTATGAAGCGTTCAGTGGACAGCACCTGTGAATCGTGCCAAGTGGATTTCAGTACGAGCTGTAATCTGACAGTTCTTTATTGTGATTTGATCCCACGGTTGTTCTGTTGCTGAGTTTGTGCAAAAGTGTTCTAAGTGTAATGCTAGTGCTATGCTAATGGACTTGAAAGCAAATAAAGTGGGTTTAGCAGCAACTCGGGTTTTCTCATTTGTTACAGTATTGAATTTCTAGCTTAAAAGCTGAACTTCCTCTATATTAGATGCTTAACATTTCAGTTTCCTGTAACACCTCTGGCATACATAGGGATACCCTCATAACACTTCCTGTAATCAAATTAATCTTTAGTCACTTAATATGGCACTAGACACATACACTAGCACGTGATTAGTCCACCACCTAGAAGTAGCGCCACAGGAGATGTTATGGGCCTAAAAGGGCAGACAGTTTTTTTAAGGAATCTTCTTTATCAAGATATGAGGTTTATTTATACACAAATAAACATTATACAGGACCAACATGTTTACTTCCCTTTCAAAAGAATCTATTTAGAATTTTTTATGTCTGAAAAATTTAATTCCTTCTCCCAGGTTTGAACCTGTGACTGCTAGCATTGTAATCATAGTTCACATAGGACAACTTAGATACCTAAACAGTACAGACAATAAAAATTAGATAAATATTGTTTGAAGCAACCTGATCAAACAAACAAAGCTATTTAAGAAAGATATACACATTACTTTAAAATACTTCAAGTTCTACATATACAAATTGCAGTAGTGATAATCTGAAAATGGTGTAGAAGGTAAAAGTGATAAAAATCAATATCTATCTTTTGCAGCTACAATTGTTGAATCATGCAATACCCTGGATGTGTGTGTCAAAATAATTTTGTGAAATCACTAGACCATGGATATCTAGGCTAAAAGCATTCCTGTGAAATGAAGAGGAACAGAAGATCATAGGCTCCTTACCTCAAAATACTCAGTCTGGTACTTTTTTTCTATTCTACTATTTTCTGAACACTGTGTTTCCATACCCTGATACTAAAACACAATATCAGACTTCTTAATGTCTAATATTCATATAGTCTTACAACGCTCATATCTTTTAAACTAACAAGGTACCTTCAAAAGTACAGAAAATAAATTTTGTCTTATTGCACATTGAATGTTAATTCTTTTCTTACTGGCTGGTAGAGTGTAACCAATCCTTAAGCATACCTGTGGTCATGTGATGTGTGACATGAGCATATGTCTCGTTCACTTGCATCTTTTAACTGAAGAGAAGAACACGTGTTTTGTTTGTTTGTGGTTCTAAAAAGCAAGTAAACTCATAGAAGACGATGGCCGCAATGAACTGAACAAAACTGCACCCAAGAAGAAACCTAAGTACATGTGTATTTATCTTTCTGTTTGGGAAGATACTTGTTTTTGGGCAGGACCTGTGAAGGATAGTAAGCATTACGCACATTGCTCTTTATGGCTTTTTAAAAGAGCGAAATAAGTGAGATAACGAAATCACCATTTTGTAATTTTACTCATTGGTTTAAATGTTACAAATAAATATGCAAAACCTAGTTTTGTCCAATAAGCATAAATCTTCTAAAATCAATACAGAAAAAAGTTGACATCAGCAATATATGTTCAGGTATTAAGGAAACATTTTTGAAATCTCCCATATTTTTTGCTTGAAAACCTGGCAACCCTACTATATACAAACAGCCTGAAATCTTTTAGTCTTTTCGTTTTCATTATCAAGGTCGCTTATTTTAAAGAAAGGGTAGTTGCTGAAAGATTCTGAAGTAGACACATACTTAGAGATATTGTCCTAGTAATGTAGTTTTAATGGCAATCAAACTGTGATCACTTCTCTACTGTTAATATTTTGTTCAACATTGCCCTCCATGAAGAAGGAAGAAAGAGAGGAAAGGAACCATTATTATAGGTTATGGCAAATATGTGTCTATGCAAACAATTTAGTTATTATAGCTAGAATCATAGGTGCAATGAAGGAAGTGTTTTCCGAAACTGAACTTGAAAGTAAGAAGATTTATGCAAAGTATAACTGTAGATTGGTATACCTTTCAAGGTGTCAAAGACTTCATATACCTAGGAAATAAAGTTAATAAAAATATAATAAAAGAAGAAATTAATAGTAGGATAATGGCCGGCAACAGAGGTTTTTTTTGACAATATTAAGCTCTTCTCTTCTAAATTATTATCCGGAGTAACAAAAAATTATGTAAGATTATAGTAAGGCCAAAAGTATGTTATGGAGCAGAAACATGGACACCCACAGCAGTAGAAATAAATAAGATAAAAATACTTGAAACAAAAATTATATGGAGAATATATGGAGCTGTCTGGGAAGATGATAGATGGAGAATTAGAAGTAATTATGGATTTGAACAAGTATTAGAAAAAGAAAATATTGTAAGATTTATGAAGACAAGAAGAATGGTTAGGACATGTTTGATGAATGCACACCAAAGAAAATACTCAGAGCACAGATGTAAGGATTGCAGAAAAGAGGACGCCCAAGAAGCAGATGGATAAACCAAGAAGAGAAAGATATCAGATTGATGGGGATAAGAAATTGGACACGGGAAGCATTGAATTATGCAAGGTGTAATGCTCTTGCTAAAGAGGCCAAAGATCACCCTGACATGTGGAGGGAGGAATGGATGGATGGATGGATGGAGGGAATGAGGGGAAGGAGGGGTGGGAGGGTGGGAGGGGAGGGAAGGAATGAGGGGAAGGGCAGGTAAAGTAGGGGAGGGGGAAGGAGGGGAGGGAGGGGAAGGAAGGGAAGAGAAGGAGGGGAAGGAAGGGAAGAGGGACGGAGAGAGAGGAGTGACTGAGTGAGTAGCTATTAATAGTTCAATGAAGGCACAGGGGAAATATTAAATTTAACATAGTGCAAATTATTCAGGCTACATTCTCTTCTTTATAATTTCTATTAAGGCTTAAATGACAACCACCAGATCTATATTATCAGGAAAATCATGAGGCTGCTGAAATATCTTTCAGAAACATTACTAAGCTGAGAAACATTTTATATTATATAGTCATTGGAAATGAAATAGTAGTTTTGGGACTGCAAACACCTGATAGTAGGGGGTGAGAGGGAGGGGGTAGTAAGGATGTCCAAAATGAATATATGTTCACTGATATTTGGTGTGCACAAGACTATAAAAATGCCTGAAATAGGAAAAGTATACTATATAAATGTCAAATATATGGCCTATGTAAGTTTACAAAAACAGCTTTTACAGAAGGGGAAAAAACCAATTACTTCAGGGAAGACTAAATATCCTGTCCTGCTAATGCTATATATTTAAAACATATCTCTGAATATATTCAAGATGTTCTCAGGCTTCGAGCCAGGTGTAGTGATGAAGAGCCATCGATGTTTTGGGAGTGTGGATCTCTCCCATCATCAGCAGGATGAACGACTAATCATCATATTTTACATGTCTAAAATTTGTATAGCATGCATGCCAAGGTCACTAATCTACTTTTATACAATAATGTAGTTTGTCAAGGAAGATACACTTTTTTTAATTAGATAATAACGTTTTTATGAAAATTTGTCAGCAATTAAGTTCTTGAAACATAAACAACTTAAGACCAATGAGGTATTGTTTTTATATCAAAATTTCATTTGGTCATCTTCAATAATTTTGAGAAAATGGGTCATTTATATCAGAGAAAATGCTGCCCAAAGTAGAAATGGAGAGAAAAACCTCATTAATATTTACAAAGCAAAAATCATACCACTTGGACATGTGAAAGCTGCTTAATTTAAAAGTGATACCAATTTATAGAGCAAAGCTTCTCCTGAAGATGAGCTAAATGTATCTCTCTACTCTTAAGCACACAGCTTTTATTTCTGGTGTGAAGTGATGTAGAATACAGAGTACAATGAATGAGCAAATTCAAATGTATAACAATATGGATGAAACATCAATGTCACAGCACTCTTGATAGTTCCAAATTTTTGAGCTAAATGTTGCAAATGAAATATTTTCGATTTTCACTGTGGTTTTAGTTTTGTGACTGATCAGACCCTGAAAAAAAAAGCCCTTGTAATAACGGCAAAACAGTGTGTAAATTATGTACAAAAACATTTTCACACCATGGTAAGTCATACAGTATAACAAATTTAAAGAAGCATGTTACATTCATACACAGAGTTAAGTTTACACAATCTCTATTGAGAAAGCTAAATACGAGTTTCCTGTCGCTCTCAGAACGTGATGCTGCAACATCTGAATATGATAAGAAAAAACATAATTCAGTGAACAAGGTATCAGTGCTTAAAAACCAATATCAGTAGCTAGAAATAGTGGTATTGTCCCACCACTGGATAAGAGTATACAAAATACTACAAGTGGCAGCTTTTGGCATTTAGTCTTCCCCTAAAAGTTGAGCATTTTAAAATTGCTATGAATAAGCCTATGCTGCAATGACTTACTATTATGTGCCATGTTTTTACATGAAGCAACAGTAAATTACAACCTATATACATGGATATGCTTTTTCCAAAAGTCCATGGTCTAGTACATAATTATGAAGTATATTTTTAAAGTAAGTACCATTTAAATATTTTGCCACTGCAGTCAACATTTTGAGCATGTGCAATCTCTTCCTCCATTCATTAGGAAACCAGACGCGCTGTGAGTGACCACCACTTTGTTTTGTCCCATTGTTTGAGCATTTAAAAATGTTCAAAACAACCAAATGAACTTCTGGTTATGAAGTCAGATTAGTGATTCATTTTTTCAACATGAAAAATATTATGTTACTAAACATTCATTCCCAATTGTATAACATTTATGGAAGCAATGAATGACAATGCCCAGTCATAAACAGCCCAAACTCCAGATCTGATCGCATCATTTGGTTAGGAAAGTTTGACCATCCTCCCTAGAGTCCAATTTGGCACCAAAGGAATTTAGTATATTTCTTCGTCTGAAGAAATTCTTTGGTAGAAAACATTTCAACCATGATGATGTTAAAGAAGTGCATGCTTGGCTTTTATCAAAGGCAACATCATTCTTTGACAAAGGCTTACTGGTTTCCCATTAAGAGAATGGCTAAATAAGGGTGTAGAAGTAGTGAAAGGTGTAAGGCTATGAATGATAAAGTATTTGGAAAATAACACTCAGTTATTTTTTAAAATATTATCAGTAATTACTTTAAAAATACGCCTTGTACATGCAAGTAATTGAAATCCTAGCACTGTTGTGTTATTCCCTCATTAGTGAATAGATGCCTTATGTGACTAAATGGTGTGATTCAAGGATACTCAATTTAATACCTCTATAAAAAAACCTCATTATTATAATCAACCTCTAATTAAAACTAGCTCATACCACCCACTAAGGTGTAACAAAAGGCAGGAAAGAGCTCTAACTTTAATATAAAGCCAATTTGTCCTCTTACATATTTATGCCTATGTATATCAGCTTATTCTGCATAGTGCAATACTTATTACTCACAATTAAGATTTTTTTTTTTTTTGTAAAAAATGTTTCTATCCTGCTCCTTAAGGATTTTAATATCACTTGACTATAAGCTGCAGTATATGTATTACAAAAAGGTGAAGATAAAATGCAATCAAATCTAAGTTATATTAAATGGAATTGCTTACTATTTTACCTATGGGATAGTGTAAGGGTCTAGATTGTGCTAGCGATAGTGGTCATCGTAATGTATAGTTGATGAGCTTCACCTACAGGATATCTTAGCCCTACGAGTGCCACAGCATGGTTCTCAGGCTACTGAGTGCTGAAATAACAAGAGCTTACTGGGCACCACCCACCTCGGAACATCTGAGTGAAGCACTGAAGAATGTTCATCAACTTTGGCCCAAATTCTTCATCACTCGTCAGCTCATCTGCTCAACAGTACTGATGCATTTTCATCAACATAAAAAAAGAGCCTAATTCCTCAATAATTACATTTAATTGTAATAATCTTCAGTATAACCTAATTTACACTAAAACAATCTGCACAACATACAGTAAAACATATAGTTATCATTAACATTAATACCTTCATGGATAAAGTTAAATGACAAGGTTGCACCAAATTAATTTCATTACTGAAATTTTATATAATGGGCTCTACACACTTTCAGGTTAAAGTGAATCACCACCAAAATATAATTTTCTCAGTTTATGGCACAGTCTAGTAACATGAGGTTTGAGGTGCTCTTTTGCAGCACTCCTAGTGATAAGCTGCCAGCAGAATGGTTTTAGTCAACTAAACAACACTTATTTTTCACACATTGTATTCTTGTTAGCTATTTTTTCTTTGAATACTATTAAATGTAACATATATACAATAATTTAAATTTATAATAACATGCATTTTAAAGTTTACAGCTACAGAACACAGGAGAATAAGTTATGCCAATGTCCCACGGTCCAAAGCACTGTGTACAACAAATGTGCATCGTGAGATATTGAGAGTTAGATGCAATTTTGTTGCATACAATTTCTATCCTATAAGGGACATTCAAAAAGAAACGAGCCGGAGTCTGGTATGCACAAACCGGTGACAGGATGGTAATATCGTGGCATGTGTAACGAAGAGTTGTTCCGACCAGAGCGTGGAAGTTCACAGCCCGTCGCTAGAGGACACACATGCACGTCACGTGACTATACAAAGCTAGCAGCAGCATGCATCAATCGTCCAACGCTGCCAGTGAAATGGAGGCGTCAAAAGAAGAGCAAAGAGGTGGTGTTTGTTTTCTGACAGTGGAAGGAGTAGGGGGAATGGACATTCATCAACGAATGTCACAAGTGTACGGCAACACTGCATGTCCCTTGCAAGGGTCAAGGCGTGGCACAAGCGCTTCAGGAGAGGACAGGTGTCATTAGCCGATGATGCATGGTCTGGAGCACCAAAATGACATCGTCCAGCTGGTTGATGCACTCATTTCCCAGGACTGCCAAGTGGCAGTGAAAGCCATAGCCACCAAGGTCAGATTGAGCGTGGGAAGTGTTCACATTATCATGAAGGAATGACTGCTCTTGCACAAAGCGTGTGCCCAATGGGTGACCCACACTCTTCAACCACATCAGGAAGCATGTCGAATGGTCCACTATCTTGGTCATCTGCAGCGCTATGCTAGGGAAGGGAATGAGTTCCTGGCACGAGTGGTGGCTGGAGATGAGTCATGGTGTCATCACTTCGAACCAGAATCAAAACGACAAAGTCTTCAGTGGAAGCATCCAGGGTCACCACCACCAAAAAAAAACCCAAGGCCATCCACACAAATGCAGGAAAGGTTATGCTGATGTTCTTCTTTGACCAAGATGGCCCCTTCTGATAATCTTACTGCAGCATGGGACAACAGTGAATGCCCAGCGTTACAATCCTTGACCAACCTTCGCCAAGCGATCAAATCAAAATGACCAGGCAATCTCATCCATGGGGTCATTCTGCTCCACAACAATGCAAAGCCTCATATGGCCAACACAGTCACGGCATTCCTGCAGAAATTCAAACGGGAGGTTCTCGGCACCTTCCATACAGTCCAGACCTCTCTCCCTGTGATTACACCATTTTTGGTCCTCTTAAAAAGGCTCTGAGGGGTAAATGATTCACCTAAGATGACAACGTCCAGCTGTACATGCGGAACTGGCTCACATCACAGCCCCGGGACTTTTATGAGACAGCCATTCACGGTCTTGTGTCACAATGGGACAAGTGTCTCAACAGCCAGGGCCAATACTTCTAACATACAGGTATTGGTTTCTGTAATTATGTCTCCGGTTCCTTTCTTTTTGAACTCACCTTATATGGTAATTATTATTTATTTATGCCAACAAACTTACTGTTGGTGTTTTTAAACACACAAGCCGTGTGTGGGCAAAGTTTTGTATGTTTTGTATCCAACCTATTTGTATACAATGCGATTGAGTTGCATCTAATTTTTTCATCCAACAACTTGAAAACAGCCAATCAGTGTGTAACGTAACAGTATGGTGGACTGCGCAGGCAACATGTAGTCAGCTGTTGTGTATGTACGGCTCATGGCACTTTTAATGTGATGGTTATTTTAATAAAACGTTTAATTTTTTCTGGAAGATTGGAAGATTCATTAACGATTTTTCATGACCATTAACATATATTACTGAGGTGGTTATGACATAGCTATATTTCATAAATAATAAGAAATCCAGTTAACAGAATGTCTAAATGCTATGTTATGAAATGTGTTCAAATCTCCTGTCCATCCATACTAAGATTAAAATTATTAAAATTGTTCTTTATCTCTATTGCGCTTGTCCTGTATTTGTGGCCTGGTATGTAATGCTGCCTTCGACACGATGTAAAAGGTTGAGAAATCAATCTTCGCCAATTCGTAGAAAATTGTGATAGTTTTCCAGATCCTCTAACCTCAATTCATTTTTAGAAGAGCCAATATAGCTCAGTCCGTGTCCTGTTCTCATGACCGTGTCCACCAACATCTTTTACTTCTAATACATATTTTCTTCCTACTGAGACTCATGGAAATATATCCCAAACCTATACTTAATATAGCAATTGCCAAATTAATATTTGCATCCGCCATGTTTATTTTTCATGCTTGCTCCATAAACTGTTATTTGTATTGGACCAAAATTCATCCTAGTGTGACAGACACTGTTTCTTTTGTGGGCAATTCCATTTGAAAACGGTCCCACAGCTTTATGTGTGGTTTCCCTTACAACACATGTATTGTTATTCCAAAACTTGTGTACTTGGCTGGTAATAAATAAGTTGTGTAGTATTACAATTGAATTTATTGAATGCATCCTGAGCCACAAATTGGTGACGCTGATGTGATCCTGAAGTAGGCATTCAATATATTTTTATATTGAACGAATCACAATATCTACACAATATACACTAACTCTACAATCTCCTTATGAAGGCCCCTTCAAAGTAATAAATCATCATAACAAGACCTTTGACATTGAAATCCGTGGCATGTGAACAACTGTTTCTCTAGATCGGCTGAAACCTGCCTTCGTTGCTGACCCTGACGACTCCACAACAATGATCACCCCAACAAATCCTACTGTACTACAACCAAAAGTGACAGCCCCTATTCACCAGAGTACAGCACCTCCATCTGTGGTAACTTTCTCTGGACGACGTGTTCGTTTCAACAAGAAGTACTCTAGTTGAACACTCGTGGGGAGTACTGAGGCCTATGCCATTTTATACATCAAAGACTCTATGTATACTTTTGTTTTTCTATTGTTATTCCAAAACTTGTGTACTTGGCTGGTAATAAATATGTTGTGTAGTATTACTATTGAATTTATTGAGTGCATCCTGAGCCACACATGTATAGAACATAATCATTATGTTAAAGGCAACGAAAATATATGAAAGGAATTTAAATCCCATAGTTACATCAGTGAAATGAACAAGTTATACATGATATTAATACTCTGCATTCAAACATATCTTATAGATGAAATGTCTACAACACAACCTTGTTGTATGCTCAAGTTGCAAAAATGCACAAACAGCTGGTACACACAAGGCCACATGTGCCTATATATCTGTTTTGTACTACTTTCTTTCACTTATTTCCATGAAAGTATCAATAGATGCTTCATTTTATAAATATAGTTATTTCTTAGTACTTCATTTTACAAAGATCATGGTAGTAAAAGTATGAAACAATATTTATAAAATTGGCAACTCACATGTTTTTGCTGGAGAGCCTCTTGACTAAGTTTTTCCTCACAAATTTGTACTTTATCTTCCCATCCACTCCATCATGTATTCTACTCTTTTCTTTTTCATGCTTCTTCTTCAGCGAGTCTAGCTTTTTCTCTAATTCTAAGCGCTTTTGTTTTACCACTTTGTACTCCATCAACTTCTCCAATGATTCTGCCACTATATCTTCACTTACTGTAAACATGCAATATTTATATTAACTTTTAAAGTCTGAAGACTAGCAAAATATTTCAATAAATTTCAATTTAGCTAACTGAAAATGGTAAGTTTAACTCTTTCATACACAGCATTTGGAGAGGGAAAATGACAGTTATAAAGTCATATAAACAATACCCCATAATCTCTATTGGCTGTGAAGATGTATGAATGGTTCAAAGCATGACATTTTGTTACATGTACCTTTGGAAGTGCAGTTTTTAAAACAAGCTTGCCATTCATTTTCAACTTAACCCAAATCAAACTATGCTATATTTAATATCTGTGTAGCAAACCCCTAACTTGTGATGTATAATGGTACATCTGCCAAACTACAAAACTATTCAGTACCTCTAAAAATGTACTTGTTCTTGAAAATTATTTTCTATGCAATACACTGCAATGTGCATTTACATATTTTCCATGTATAATTTGTAAAATGTATGGGAGCAGAGGCCTTTTTATTATTTTATGGCAAAATAGGCATTTTTGTGGCTGTATCTAATATTTTGTTTTAGTTCTTCCAATATATAAGGACTTGTCTAAAACTAAAACTCTTATGTGCACAAGTGTCCATGCTTTAAAACAAGGTGACCCAGTATCACGAATGCGTTATTGTGAATGGTTTCTTTCATCAGTGAATGACAGTTTGATTGATCTACAGCTTCTGTTCTTTTCCGATGAGGCGTGGTTACACCTAAATGGTCATGTCAACACTCATAACAGTTGGTACAGGGCCTCTGAAAATCCACATCACATTCAAGAAATCTCCCATTATAATCAGAGAGTTGGAGTTTGGTGTGCTGTTAGTGCTAGACGCATAATTGGTCCAATATTCTACGAGCAGACTGTAAATGCAGAGAGGTACCGAAATGACATTTTGACCCCATTTTATCATGAACTGACAGAAGAAGAGAAATCATATGGATGGTTTCAATAAGATTCTGTTACTGCCCATATAGCAGAGGAGTCCATGAAGGGAAGTGTTTGAAGATAGTGATTAGTGCTGGTGTATAGCCCTCTTGCTCCCCTGACCTAACAATGTGTGGGATAACCTGAAAGACAAACTTTACAAGACAAATCCTCATACATTGGAAGAACTAAAACAAAATATTAGAAATGAAATTGGAAACATTTCAGTGGCCCAACTTAACCATGTGAATGAGAATGTGTTCTCCCAATATAATGCTTGTTTAGCCAAGGGTGGACGACATTTCCAGCATCTTCTATAAGGTAAGAGTGTTATACATGCTTTACATGCAGAGTTTATGTAGCAGCAACGCTGGCTGTGGGACACCCAATCGCACACAGGCGAAATGCTGTGCACCTGTTAGGTTTTAAATGAAGAATCCTGTATTTCCCTTCATTACATCACCTAACTAATGAGTGGACACTGCATAAAAAACATTCCAAAGTTTATTATTAGAGCCCAAATTTTGATCACTGCATCTTTTTTCTGTTGATGCTAGGGTGATGCTATGTGCAAAATAGATGTGATTCATAACATTTTGAGTAACTCTTAAGGGTCATTTTTCTGCATCTTAGATGGTTCTATCTGATAGAGATTTTTTTACAGGTTAACCTCATTCTTAAGGACAAATGTAGAATCAAAATTCAGAGCCTCAAAATTTAAAAATTCTTGCAGGTCTATTGGAATCTGGCTCTCCCATTCATATTTTTTTAAACATTTGGACTCACCAACCACAGATTAATACATTCAACTTAATGGTTTACATTTATTGCAAGACAGACCTGTCATCTAAAGGAATGTGAGGTCAATCTAGCTACCACACCTACTGTTATAATGCAGTCTTCACAAAGTAGAAGCTGATATTTGAGGTTATATTTGTATTTTGTCATGCTGAAAGTAAAAGCAAGTGAAATTAAAAATCAAATTGAACTGGTGAAATCAGTTGCAAGTAATCTAGGTCATATGGAAGGTGAAGTGGGAGATCTTGCCTTTGCTTAAATGGCAAATGTGTTGAACAAGAAGGCGGCGCCGTGGCCGAGCAGTTAGGGCGGTCCGGGTTCGATCCCAGGGACCCGCATGTAGTATTCCTGGCGGACAAAGCAGCGTCAGGGCGGGTTTTCTCCGGGTGCTCCGGTTTCCCCCGCCATCTCATTCCACCGGTGCTCCATCTTCATTCCATGTATCATCAGTGTCACCGCCTGTGGTGCCGTAATAGTAAAAGTGGGTGTTAAACACTACAACAACTACAACAACAACATTGAACAAGAACAGTACAGGATTGTTGACGTACTGCTAGGTGAAAAGTATTCCTACAATGTAAAAGAGCTGGAAATCCACAATATTTGTTATTTTAAGCATGCCCCAGTGTCTTCAGCTGATGCTGAAAGAAGCTTCTCAGAGTGTAAGAACATAATAATTGACAATGGACAGTCCTTCAAATTTGAAAACTTACAAAAGGTGTTTGTGATTACTGTAATGGAGATAATAGAACAAGCAGCACCATGGCAGAGCGGTTACAGCATTCGCCTAGCATTTAGGTGGCCTGGGTTTGATGCCAGGGTCCCACATGCAGTATTCGTGGTGGACAAACTAGCATCAGGGTGGGTTTTCTCTGGGTTCTCCAGTTTCTCCCACCACTCATTCCATCAATTGCTCCATTATTGCCTTTCCAATCATCAATTTTGACTGCATTTCATATCATCCTCTTCCTCACTATCATACATGGTGCTGGGCTGACCACACACCTCCAGGTCTTCACTCTGTCCGGTCCACAGGTTCCTGTGCTCCCCGACAGGAATATGACCCTAGGTACTGGCTTGTAAGTCCTACATTAGGGGAGAGTGTTGGGTTCTGTGGCTATTCATTTACTTTTAATACAAACTCACATTTGATGGTTTTAAAATAGTTGTTTATTCATAGCTACATTGATCACACACTCTCAAAACAATTACAACTCTTGAACAATGAAAAATCAATACTACCAATTGTTGCAGTATTTAACTGAACACTGCTTAGTTCCTACAAGGGTAACCAGCTAAAGAAAAAAAAGATAATAGAACGCAATTTTTAAGTTATTCTTTCTTCTTTCAGGTAATTTTTAATACCGTTTAAGGTAATAATGTCATCATTTAAGGTCATCAAAATCTGGGCCCTTTTATTACCATACTTTACTCTATAAACAGCACTACTTACATGTTGGCATGCCAATCGGTTGAGTAGTCTTCACTGCAGGAGGTACGGGTTGACCTCCATTGGGTGGTAGACACTCAGTATCATCAGTTGTAGTAGTGTTAACTGATTCTGGAACGTCTGGTTCTGGTCTTTCTGGCCCAGTAGGTGGCGGAGGGGCAGGAGGTTGAGACACAGAGGTCTTTGGAGGCGGACTTGATTGAGTAGGAGGAATGTCAGTCTTAGACGGTGTTTCCTAAAGTGATATGAATCAAGTAATGCAATGTTAAAAAAGCAGACTGCTAAATTTTATTAGGCAGAGGAGTTCGGGTAATGCAAAATTTAAATTACTCTATGCTGGACTTTGTGACAGCAATGTGCACTAATTAGTCAATTTCCTTGACACTATCACTTCCTTGTTTCAGAAGCTATACATCCCATCATCAGTTCCTGTTCAACTGCCTACTTTATTCAACATGGTGAATGGATGAACCTCCACATAAGTTTATCACTAGACAGGATTTCAAAATTGAAAATGCATTTTTTATTTTTCCATATCAACTAAGTAATAAATTAATGCAAAATTTATTTTACAGGCTCATAATTAAGGTAACCAGAAAATGTAAAATGATGAAAACTTTCATTTTTTAGTTTTGGTTTAAAAAGATCCACTTCAAGTAATTTGATTTTCCCTTTCTTTATTTACTTTCTGAAAGATTTAGTGCTCATTGACTTAATTACAAGTTTTGTGAATTGTTAACTAAATAAAAGTTGAAAGATTACAGTTAGTTTAGAAAATCAATATAAAGAATATACAGGCTCTTTTGAGCATTGTCAGGTACAAAGAAAATAGACGAAACATTGAAAATTACAATAGGTTAGTTTATAAAATCATTATGTTATACAGTAGAACCCTGATAATCCAAACCCCACAAATGTGAAATTTGGTTAGGGTTAATAATCAAATATGAAGCGTTATACTCAAATCAATTTTAGGTGGTATGAAGTTTACTGGGTCATCTAGTAGTGTATAAAATTTTCTTCTTCACATGGTTACAATTTACATGGTGGTAAGAAACATCTCTGGTTGTATTTCTCTATGGCTGTAAGTGAATGAAGGAAGCTTTTCATGTTAACTGTTATCATGGTTGGTCATGCAAGTTTCATATTACTGATGTTCTGGTGAACTTGAATATTTTTTCGGGCATACATATGCATAAAAACACATAGATATATACATCAATCAATCAACCAATAAGTCAATCAATAAAATGTTTTACATTAATTATATAATGCAAATAAATGTGAAAGACATTCAGATAAATACTCAATTAAATACAATATATACAAATATTCTCAAAATTAACCCATATAAACTGTAGACACTATCATGGGATATTTCAGCATATCTGCTGTGTTTGGTACCATGACTATTCAACAACTCACCTCGATTACATCCATGAGTACTGCTAGTTGCTGCTCTCTTTTTTCCAATTCAGACTGATATTTTATAGGATTTGCCAGAGCTTCTGCAAGTTCAGAGAGTCCATCAGGAACATAGTCTTTGACAACTACATAAAGAAATAATGTTGCTAAAGGGAGTGGCTGTCCACTTTCTGTCCGGAGCGCCACATGACGGTACCCTGGGCAGAGACCAACAACTGGAAGCACACGATGGCCTATGAAGTGCCCATTTTCTTCATATGCCGCCAGTCGCAGACTGGCAAGTTCGGGCAGCACAACCTGATGTTACACATAGGAATAAGCAGTATTATTGTAAAATACTAATTTATACAATGTTTAAAAGGGAACAAATTAAATCATATACTACAACAAATAATTAAAGAAGCTTAGAGTCTTTTGTAAAAGTATATATCAAAACTAGAACATCAAAGTAATACTTACATTTGTCGATTTCATTTTCAACAGTTAGTATTTTATGGCAAATATTCTAAGATAGTTAAATCTTATTTCCTATGTAATTCTCAAGATGTTTTACTAACGCAACATTATATCTGACAATAGGACAAATCATATCTCATTTATACACCCACCTTCTTGAACACAAAGGGCTCCTCTTCATACACTGGATTAATACCATTGGCTGCAGCAATTTTTGTGCGAAACTTCTTGCGTACAGTATCTGCTGGAAGTCCATACATATCTACCTCTACATATGTGCCTACTCTTTTGTCTGTCAGGAACTGACCAGATATCACAGTTATTTGCACTGTTCCAGCTACAATGCCATCAACAGTTGATTCAGCAAATGGATCCAATCTTCGATCCTTTCTTCTCATAAATTCAGGTTTCAAAAGATAGCCACAGCGATGGTTGTACTCAAACAAACCGAGATTAAGTTGCATGGCTAAGTCTGAAATTAAGCATAAAGTACTCTTAGGTTATTTCTAGGTGTTGAAGGGCCAGTTTCATCAACAGCTGTTAAATTTTAATATGGTGTTAAAGTAATCAGTACTGAGGTTAAGGACTGAAATTTCAAAGTTCTCTAATATTTAAACTAGAGTTAAAATTTGGTGTAAGCTATAAGTAGGTTATTAATTATTTTATAAATAAATAACATAAAATATTGCTCATTTTCAAAACAATCTTGTTGCTATTTTTAACTAGTTATTAATGTTATGCACTTCTTATTTGTTATAATTATGAGTACAAACTCATTCATTACTTTTGTAGTCAGAGCGCTATTTGCTAAAATAAAAATTTATTTCTACTTGCACATATTTTTATACAATTAGCAAAAAATATGAAAATTTAAATTTTTTTTTACAAAAACTAGTTGTCATAAACTGAAAATAATGGCTAGGTTCAAGTGTCTTTGCATAGCATGCATGTATATTTTTACTACAATTGGATCAAAACTACAGCTCCAGCCTCATTTTATGTGTTGAAAAATGTGTTGTTGTTGTTGTTTTCTAGTACCTTGCATCTGGCAATGAAGCCATTAGCATTCGTGCTTTCCAATACTTTTGAACTGTAGTTCCTTCTGTTGAAAAATGTAAACTTCAGAAAAATTGAGTTTTCTGAAGACGCGCATTTCAAATATTTTTACAGGCCACCTGTATTCTCAGAACTGTCCTGGAGCATAACAGGACATAACCATCTCACATCACTCAAAGACTGTGTTAATATGCTCCTATGAACATGCAAATAATAAACACACATGCTGAAGTTTACAAAATAAACTAATGATATTCAAGATGCTCCCGGGCTTGCCCAAGAGCATCTTGAATATGTTCGTCACCAGGAAAGCTTCAAATCTTAAACTAATGATATACATAATTATGCACAAACAATGATATACATTATAGAAGATGGCAAAATATTAATTTATTTGGAAATTCTATTGAAAACGTAAATAACTCTTTATAATGGCATTGGATAGTAGCACAACGCTTCATACTGTGTGTAAAAAACCAAACAAAAATGCATATTATTTCACGAAATTACAATAATTTCTCCACTTTGCAAAAATGTGGACATTGCTCTGTGGGCAGGAGATTTAAATCGCTGTGCACCTAGGTATTTAAAAGTGTCTTGGCACTTTAAAAATGGCAGAACCTGGCATTTGTTTTATGCATTTGATCTCTGAAGTTCCTAGGTACATTTGTAGGTAAAAATCTGAAATTCGTCATTTGTCATTTTTGGTAAAAATTTCAGTCCCTGTGTCCCTTAACACAAATTGTCTCATTGAACTACATTAACTGCGTTAAATTA
Organism: Tenodera sinensis; assembly: GCA_030765045.1. Classification (NCBI taxonomy): domain Eukaryota; kingdom Metazoa; phylum Arthropoda; class Insecta; order Mantodea; family Mantidae; genus Tenodera; species Tenodera sinensis. Next base: position 99,105,750 of record CM060969.1, read on the forward strand.
ACATTGCCTTACTATAGTGTTGTTAAATGTTACAATTCTGAAACTGGCTACCACAAATCAAGTTGTTGGCATAAGTTACTACATTTGGAGTTTTTTAATGCCATTCCAACTAAAGAACATCTGTACGTCATAATAGTGCATATTTGTACCTATCAAAATAATTTATGAAAGCATAACATGCATTATATTTGATGGGGATCATGCTGAAAAATAAATTTTATACTTTCCACAACAGAAGAGGCGAGATCCATTTTGCTCTGTGATCCTTTTAATTAAAGTTACAACTCATTAAGAATAAGATTGAAAAGGTGAGACTCACCTAATGTTTGATAATTAAGAGCCACAAGTTGACATCCAGCATTCCAAAATACTTGAGGCATGAAGTTGCTCGAGTCAAAACGTGTACCAGTTGGATATACTCGACTCAGTTGGTGCTTGTTGTAATTGACAAACTCAATAGGCCGTTCCTTTAACAGAGTAGTTGCCTGCTTCTCATCAAATGATGACATTTCATAACACCTATTTTTCTCTGGGTGAAAAGAAACCAAAACAAAGTGTTAATTGGTTTATTGGTTTGCTCATTCCAATAAAACTTAATTGTTTCTCTGAGGGCCTGTACTACAATCAACAGATAAACACAATGTTTAAAATTATCTAATAATTTGCACATTTATCTGAAAGTTGGATTGAAAATGTATTCTAGACTTTCTCATATTCACAATCTGGAACAATATCCTGTACTTTGATTTTTAAAAGAAGATACATGAGAGCTGTTAGCTTCTCCATGTGGAGAGCTGCAATGTTGTCAAGAACCAGGTAGCAAGTTACGTCTATCCTCCTCTGTAAACCTCAATACTCAGAATATATAAACAAGCATTTGGGTTTATCTCATGGCAGCAAAAACATGCAGATATAATCTATATTAGCCTACCTTCAACTTAGAAGTAATTTGTTCTTAATACGAAAAAGATAATGTGTTGAATCTCTCTCACTCACTCACTCACTTTCACTCACTCATTATTACAATAACGAATTTTGTGGTACTTTCAAGCGTACCGCAAGTACAGCCCTTTGACACAGTGTGGCTGGCATTTACCCAAGTTTCATCCAACCACACTATTTCCTTCAAGTTACTATTTTACATTTCTCTTAAAAACAAATAATTTAGCACCATAATAACTGCTAATATCACTATTCTTTTTTTTAACTTAAGTCCCAGATAATGGAGGACTTTGCTCAAAGAGATAAAGTTCCCTGTAAAAGTTCTGCTTCTTTATAAGAGGAAAGAAGCTTACATCTGATAGGATGCTCCTTTCAGTTGTAAAAGCTATAGATATGCCTTCTTATGGTATTTGACTGAAAACTGTCCAGTTGCCTAACTAGAGATGCTCTTGGTCTCTCTTTCCCAGGAGTTACACTTTGCAATGGACCTGGCTTCCTTTAGAGATTCAACAAAGACCCAAAAACATCCGAACCACTGCATGATATTTTTCTACTGAGCACACATAATGCAGCTGTTGTACACAAGGTCATGTGGTTGACTTGTTTTTCTCTGCTCTGAAAGTGCAGTATAGAGCTGATGTGATAACATGTGATTGAGTTATTATCAGTGTGCTTTATTATTTTGTCCTGCACTTAGTCACAAAGTATTATGGCTCAGTATTTGTTTTCTACTGCACAATGTGTGTTTATGATTTGTACGTGTCGACTCAGTCAGCTCGTCAAGAGAAAGTGTGATTTGCAGAAAGATTTCCAGGTAATCTGCAATTTCTATCTCTGGTGTAATTTAAAACAAAGTGTATAAGACAAACCCCCACACTCTGGAAGAATTAAAACAAAATATCTGCCAGGAAGTTGCCAGCATTTCTGAATGTGAACTACGACAAGTGATGGATAGTTTCCTAAAGAGGTGCCAAAAATGTATGGACAACGACAGTGGCCAGATTCAGCATCTACTTTAATAACATTGGTAAATAAGGTCTTTAAAAGTAGTTCTAAAAATGTTGTTTGCTTTCATCCATGCTGTTGTATGACAACGGCAGTCAGCAACAAGTGCAGAGGATGTGTAAGGCAAAACACAATGCATTCAGTTTGGAGTCCCTTAGATCACCTGTTAGAAACAGTCACTTCACTTACTTTATGAGCATATGCAGTTCTTTTCCTCAATTGGTTGAAAGGAATAAGAATTCATTGTGAAGGAGCATATTCTCCCCTTCCTGTTTGAAGAATTCCCTTAGAGAACAGACAAATTCTCTAATTTGGCTGTGCACTGTAGCACCCCAACCATAAGTTGATCTTTGTCTTCGGCAATAAATCTTAGATCTAAATCTATCCAACTCTACCAAATCTTCCTTCTACACTACATATTTTAACGCAGTAGACTAACAACATACAATGGAACTGTATGTCAAAGCAAGGTCGGCTTCTTGTAAACTAGTGATAATGGACCTGAGGAGTACAGGATTCATCAGTGTAACCAATATGGCAACATTTGTTTACGTTTCCATTGCAACCGCCTTCCCCTCTTACCCTTTATCCCCTTGCTTGACATCTGTCATGTATCTTCTTTTAAAAATTGGATTGTAGATAGGCTAATTGAAAGATGAGCAACATACAACAAACCATCTGGCAAAAAAGGTAAAAGAAAAACAAAGGTGGCTGTGTATCATATTAGATTTGTAACCTACAAACTCTAGCAAAAAGTATATTTTTATGCTACTAATATAAAAATATATACAGAAACTATAGGCTTCACTTATCTTTTATATATGGTGAAACTTAAATGGGCCATTGATTACTCAATAACTTACACCATATATAACAAATAAGTGAAGTCTGTAGTTTCTATATATGTTGTATTAGTAGAAGCATTTCACTTTTAAGTGAACTGTAATAGGAACATGTATCTAATGGTTTGTCTGATGGAAGTAGTACAGGTCCTAGATAAGATTACAGTTTTATCACATACCTATCAGAATGATCAAACAAGGTATCATTTAAGGCATCAATGCTACCTTAATATGGTAAAGGAAAGCTTACAGGTCATTGCACGCTAAACTAAAGTTGATGCACTCTTACTTGGTGATTGACATTTCCTGCCCATATGCTAATGTGCTCTGAAAACTTTAGCAGGGAGGAGGCAGGGGGTTAAAGCATCACTCAGGTCTCATAGCATAATCTTCAATACCAAGATGGCCTCCGGTGGCGTGATAACGCGTAGCAAGCAACAGCTTTTTAACATTAATAGTGAAAATAGTGTTCGCAAAATAAGAGAAGAGGATAACGATGTGACTGTAATGTATAAAGGAATATCGAGAAATGGAGGCAAGATCGGAGCAAACTGTGAAGATGAGAAATACGAACAAACAAGAAATGCCACATCGGGAGAAAGACAAAGGAAGCGCAACGAAACAGAAGTGGTGGCATCGCTGCAACTGGTAATCGAACTAATGAGCAAGGATCTGCAAGCAGCTCGACTGGCACTAAAAAACAGCGAATCCCAAAATGAGAACTTAACAAGGGAAATAATAGAACTGAAAGAGAAAAATCATGACATTGAGACTGAAAATAGCTCACTAAAGTCGAAACTAGAACATGAAGACGAGTTTGTACAGGTGCGAAGCAAACAAAGGCGACGATACTCAGAGTGTGTGATTGGAGGCAATCAAAATAAAATGCACCTAGAACGTGGTGCTGGAGCAGACTTTACGAGCACAAATAAATTCCACCTGTTGAGTGAAGTGCCAGAAATGGACATGATGGCGGAGGGTTGTGAGTGTAAATCACGCAAGGAGAAAGAGTATCGAAAACCCAACAAAGTTGTACTTTTAGGGGACTCTTTGCTAAAATTCTCTGGAGAACTGAGTAAGCAGCAGGGACACAGAGTAAACTGCTTCCCAGGAATTAAAATCGGTGCACTTAAACACAAAATAGAACAGTGTGATTTAGTGAAAAACGACACGGAAGTTGTTCTACTTCACGTGGGCTCAAACGACATCAAGAAAAGGGTTTACGCGGAAGAAATCATGGGCGAAACAATGGATCTTATAAACACCATCAGAACCATTGCACCAAAGACATAAGTAATTGTGAGTGGTGTACTACGCAGACGGGATACAACAAACAAGAAAATACAACGCATTAATTGCGAACTAAATTGGCTATGTGAAAAACGACACTGTGTCTTCGTGGACGGCAACTTCTGGCTTCGGAATCAAGCCTTTGGTATAGACGGAGTACATCTCAACCGCCGAGGTTCCTATGATTTTGGGAAACTATTGTGTGATGTAATAGCCTCACAAATCTGGGGAAACTAGCAAAGTACGAGGTGGATGACATCAAAACTAAGGAAACGGCAGACACACTAAACAGGAAGCATCATGGCTGTTCCACTACAATCCAGCAAGGTCCAAAGGTCAGGGTTAAAAATGTTCCAGTGGAAAACGGAAACACAAGGAAAGCAGAAAAACAGGCAGGTGAGGTAAATGATTGGCTACCGGTAAACAAGATATTACAAAATAATGAAAGTAAGTTAGGGAAGGTAAATGGGGGTGAAAAAACTCACCTTAGGATATTTCATCAAAATATACAGTATATTGCTAATAAAAGAGCAGCTATTGAACTGCTAATTCTTGATCTACAGCCAAATATAATTGTTTTCTCAGAACATGGGCTAAAAGATACGGAAATAAATGCAAACCAATATGAAAATTATACCTTAGCCTCTAGTTATTGTAGAGAAAAATATAAAAGTGGTGGGGTAGTGATATATGCAAAAGAAGGTCTGAAATTTAAAAAAATTGACAGTAAACAATACTGTGAGGAAAGATGCTGTGAATTGTCAGGTATTAAAATTACCCTTCAAAAGGTAAATCCTATCATACTGGGTGTCTATAGTCCACCAAATGCGGATAAAGACAAATTTCTAAAATTATTAGAATTATGCCTAAATACTATTACCAAAAATAATAAAATTATTATTGTAGGAGACATAAATATAGACTTGCTTACAGAAAGTAAACAGAAAAAGCTATTATCAGAATTGCTTGTAAGGAGTAACCTATTCTAAAAACTGGCCCAACTAGAGTAACACAATATACATCAACGCTTATTGATCATGCATATACTAACATAAAGTCTGAAGACCTAAATATAGCACTAATAAAAAATGGGCTTAGCGACCATTTTGAACAATTAATAGAGGGTAAGTCTGCGAACATAAAAGTAGAACAAATTAAAACACTAAAGGAAGTCAAAAGAATTGTAAATAAAACTACATTAGAAGTATTGAGGGCTAACCTTAAACAGATGGCCTTCAGTAATGTATTTAAAACAACAAACATAAATGAATAATTCAAGCACTTTATGAATACCTTAAGGTCATGCTTAGAGCAGTCTGCACCAGCTCGAACAGTAGTATATAAGAAACAAAAAAATTGTAATTGGTCCACCAAAGGAATAGAAAAATCAAAAAAGGGAATGGAATTCTTAAACAGTCTAACAGCCACTAAATTAGATGAAAACTCATACAGTTACATTAAAAACTACAAAATCACACTACATGCAGTGATAAACGAAGCAAAGAAGCTTCACAACAAAACATTGCTTTTAAATGCTGAAAATTATATTAAGGAAACGTGGAATATTATTCAAACTGTATATAAAGAAAACCTCTCTAAATGGGTTGAGAATTTGAAAATTGTAAAGGATGACTGCCTAACTCTAGACCCAGTGATCATAAGTAATGCCTTTAATGAATATTATATAAACGTTGTAGCAAAGATGGGAATTAAGACAAGAGACCACAAAATAAATGAAAGCTCAGTTTGCAACTCAATGATATTAAGAGAAATCACACAAGCAGATGTCATTAAACAAATAAACTGAAATGTAAAAGATCTAGCGGCCTAGATGAATATTCAAACCAAATGATAAAATACTGCAAATATGAAATAGTGGACACTTTGACACATATAATAAATGAAAGCTTTAATGTAGGAATCTTCCCAAGTAAACTAAAACAGGCAGTAGTTAGGCCAGTGTACAAACAGAAAGGTTCCAAAGAATTGATTGAAAACTATCATCCTATGTTCATCTATGTGGGTTTTCCAATTTAGGTGCTTGTCAATTTGTATGCCTAAAAATGTAGAAGCATTTGAATCTTGAACAGAGTTACCATGTATGTCTATTGCAAAGTTATGCTGTGCGGCATTTACGGTAGTAAATTTTACGATATTTTTTTATTAACATTTAGTTACAAGCCATTTGCATTGAACCAAGATTGCATTAATGTTGTTATGTGATGCGAGGTTTCTTTAAGTCCATCTAAACTTTTATGCGCGTGTGGTGGCATAATTGTGTATTAGGGTGTGGCATGGTGTGGTGGCGTTATGTCTGGTGGGTAATTGTGGAGTGGTGTGGTGGCTTGATGAAAGTGGTGGAGTAATGTATGGGGTGTTGTGGCATGAGTGTTGGGGAGTGGTGCTGTGCGATGAGGTGGGGTTTGTGGTGGTATGTGTGATGGGGTGTTTGGTGGCTTGTGTGATGGCTTGTGTGATGGCGTAATGTGTGATGTGGCATAATGTGAGGTGGGGTGGGGGGTGGTGGACCGCCTCCATAGCACAATTGGTAGCATGCTTGCCTCTGGCGTGGAGGACCCAGGTTTGATCTCCGGTAACAGGATGGGGATTTTATCCCCTCTGGGAGGTCTGGCATGGGGTGCACTCAGCGTCGTTAGGTCCCTGGGGGACCAATTGAGGAGCTACTTGATGGAGAAGTAGCGGCCCCAGGTCTAGAAGGCTGCATAACTGGCCGGGAGGGCTCGGGGTGCTGACAACATCCCACCCTCCAGTACTGCACCTCACCAATGACGCCTGTAGTGGGCAGAGGTGGGGGATGCAGCGGCTGGGCGGTAGGCCTTGGCCCTTCGTGGGCTGTCGCGCCAGGGTTTAGTTTAGTTTTAGGGGTGGGTGGTGGTGTAATGTGTAATGGTCCAGTGTGATGACATGTGAGGTGGGGTGTCTGATGGCATGTGTGAGGTGGGGTGTGACGGCATGATGTGTGAGGAGGGGTGTGTGATGGCATGATGTGAGAGGTGGGGTGAGAGGTGGGGTGTGTGGTGGCATGATGTGAGAGGTGGAGTGTGGTGGCGTAACATGTGAATTGGGTAATGTGGTGGCGTTCTGTGAGAATTGGTTTGTGTGGTGGCATAATGTGAGGTGTTTTGAGGCGTAATGTGTGATATGGAGTGTGTGGTGGTGTAATGTGTGATGTGGGATGTGATGGGGTAATGTGTGAGATGGCATAATGTGTGAGGCCGGCTGTGTGGTGGCGTGTGTGAGGCTGGCTGTGTGGTGGCATGTGTGAGGTGGGGTGTGGTGCCATAATGTGAGGTGGGGTGTGTGGTTGCATAACGTGTGAATTGGGTTGTGTGATGGCGTAAAATGTGAATTGCATTTGTGTTAGCATAATGTGAGGTGTGATGTTTTAAGGTGTAATGTGTGAGGTGGGGTGTGTGGAGGAATGTGTGAGGTGGTGTGTGTGACGGCATGATGTGTGAGGTGAGGTGTATGGTGGCATGTGTGAAGTGGGGTGTGGTGGCATGACATGTGATTTGGGGTGTGTGGTGGGGTAATGTATGATGTGTGGTGGTGTAATGTTTGAAGTGGGGTGTGTGGTGGCATAATGTATGAGATGGGTTGTCTGGTGGCGTAATGTGCAACGTGGGGGGATGGTGTAATGTGTTAGATGGAATGTGTGGTGGCATAATGTGTGTGGTATGTGGTGGCGGGATGTGTGAGGTGGGGTGTGTGATGGCGTACTGTGTGATGGGATGTTTGGTGGCCTAAATTGTGAATTGGGTTGTGTGTTGGCATAAAGTATGAATTGGTTTGTGGTGGCGTAATGTAAGGTAAGGTGTTTCCTGGCGTAATGTGTGAGATGGCATAATGTGTGGTTGACTGTGTGGTATATGGTGGTGTGATCGGAGGTGGGGCAAGTATGAAGGGGTGTGTGAGGTGGGGAGTGTGGTGGCATAATGTGTGAGGAGGGGTATGTGGTGGCATGATGTGACAGGTAGGGTGTGTGGTGACGTGATGTGAGAGGTGGGGTGTGTGGTGGCAGATGTGTGAGGTGGGGTGTGTGGTGGCATAATGTGTGAGGTGGGGTGTGTGGTGGCATGATGTGTGTGGTGGCGTAACATCTGAATTGGGTTGTGTGGTGGCATAAAGTATGAACTGGTTTGTGTAGGTATAATGTGAGGTGGGGTGTTTTGTGGCGTAATGTGTGAGGTGGGGTGTGTGGTGGCATGTGTGCTGTGGTGGCATATGTTGGATGGCGTAATATGTGAGGCCGACTGTGTGGTGCCATAATGTGAGGTGGGGTGTGTGGTGGCATAAAGTGTGATTTACGTTTGTGGTGGCTTAACGTGAGGTGGGAAGTTTTAAGGTGGAATGTGTGAGGTAGGGTGTCTGGTGGCATAATGTGAGATGGAGGTGAGGTGGCATAATGTGTGAGGTGGCGTGTGTGGAGGCATGAGGTGTGAGGTGGGGTGTGTGATGGCACTATGTGCGAGTTGCCGTGTGTGGTGGCATGATGTGTGAGGTGGGGTGTGGTGGGGTAATGTATGATGTGGGGTGTATGGTGGCATAATGTTTGAGGTTGGGTTGTGGTGGCGTAATGTATGAGGTGGGATGTGTGGTGGCATAATGTATGAGGTGCGATGTGTGGTGGCGTAATGTATGAGGTGGGATGTGTGGTGGCGTAATGTATGAGGTGGGATGTCTGGTGGATCAATGTGTGATGTGGGGTGTGATGGTGTAATGTGTGAGATGGGATGTGTGGTGGCATAATGTGTGTGGTATATGGTGGCATGATGTATGAGGTGGGTGTGTGATGGCGTAATGTGTGATGTGGTTGCGTGATGGCATAATGTGAGATGGGATATATTGTGGCGTAATGTGTAAGGTGAGGTGTGTGGTGGCATGATGTGTGAGGTGGTGTGTGTGAGGTGGGGTGTTTGGTGGCATATTGTTGTTGTAGTGTTTAACGCCCGCTTTTACTACTACGCACCGCAGGCGGTGACGCTGATGATACATGGAATGAAGATGGAGCACCCGGAGAAAACCCGCCCTGATGCCGCTTCGTCCACCACCAATACCACATGCGGGTCCCTGGGATCGAACCCGGGCCGCCTAGGTGGTAGGCGAGCGCGCTAACCGCTCGGCCACGGAGCCGCCGTTTGGTGGCATAACATGTGAATTGGGATGTGGTGGCGTAAAGTGTGAATAGGTTTGTGTGGTGCATTAATTCGAGGTGGGGTGTTTTGTGGCATAATGTGTTAGGTGGGGTATGCGGTTGCGTAATGTGTGATGTGGAGTGTGATGGCGCAATGTGTGAGGTTGGTTGTGTGGTGGTGTTAAGTGTGAGGTGGGGTGTTGGGTGGCGTGATATGAGATGGTGCATGATGTGTGAAGGGGTGTGATGTGTGTAGTGGGGTGTATGGTAGCCTCATGTGCGGGGTGGGGTGTGTGGTAGCGTGATGTGAGGAGGGGTGTGGTAGCATGCTGTGTGAAGTGGGGTGTGTGGAGGCATAATGTGTGAGATGGCATAACTTGTGAGGTTGGTTGTGTGGTGGCACGTGTGAGATGGGGTGTTTTCTGGCATATGTGAATTGTCTTGTGTGGTGGCGTAAAATGTGAATTTGTGGTGGCATGATGTGTAGGGTGTGTGGTGGGGTGATGTGTGGGGTGGGGTGTGTGGTGGCATAATGTGTGAGGTGTGGTGTGGTGGCATGTGTGACGTGGTCGCATGTGTGAGATGGCGTAATGTGTGAGATTGGGTGTGGTGGCATGATGTGTGAGGTAGGCTGTATGGTGCCGTGATGCGAGTTGGGTTGTGTGGTGGCATAATGTGAGGCGGCGTGTTTTATGGTGTAATGTGTGAGTAGGGTGTGTTGTGGCATAATGTGAGGTGGAGTGTGTGGTGATGTAATGTGATGTGGGGTGTGTGATGGCATAATGTGTGTGGTGGGTTCTGAAATGGTGGAATGTCTGAGGTGGAGTGTGGTGGTGCAATGTCTGAGGTGGCATGTGGTGGCATGATGTGTGAGGTGGAGGGTGCAGTGGCATGTGTGAGGTGAGGTGAGTGGTGGCGTAATGTGAGGTGAGGTGTGGTGGAGTAATGTGTGAGGTCAGCTGTGTGGTGGCGTAACGTATGTATGTGTTGTGTTTAACATCCGCTTTTACTACTACGGCACCGCAGGCGGTGACACTGATGACACATGGAATGAAGATGGAGCATCGGTGGAATGAGATGGCGGGGGAAACCGGAGCACCCGGAGAAAACCCGCCCTGACGCCGCTTCATCCACCATGAATACCACATGCGGGTCCTTGGTATCGAACCAGGGCGACCTAGATGGTAGGCGAGTGCACTAACCGCTCGGCCATGGCGGGTGGGGTGTGTGGTGGCATAATCTGAGGTGGAGTGTGGTGGCGTAATGTTTGAGGTGGGTTGTGTGGTGGCATGAGGTAGGGTGTGTAGTGGCGTGATGTGTGAGGTGGGGTGTATGGTGGCGTGATGTGTGAGATGGGGTGTGTGGTGGCCTTATGTGTGAGGTGGGGTGATCTGTGAGGAGGGGTTTGTGGATGCATGTGTGAGGTGGGGTGTGTGGTGGCATGATGTCTGAGGTGGGGTGATCTGTGAGGAGGGGTTTGTGGATGCATGTGTGAGGTGGGGTGTGTGGTGGCATGATGCGAGGTGGGGTGTGGTGAGGTGGGGTGTTGTGGCATGATGTGTGAGGTGGATTGTGGTGGCGTGATGTATGAGGTGGGGTGTGTGGAGGCGCAATGTGTGAGGTGGGGTGTGTGGAGGCACAATGTGTGAGGTGGGGTGTGTGGTGGCATTATATTTGAGGTGGTATGATGTGAGGAGGGGTGTGTGGTGCCGTAATGTGAGGTGGGGTGTGTGGTTTCGTAATGTGTGAGGTCGGCTGTGGTGGCGTAATGTATGAGGAGGGGTGTGTGGTGGCACATTTTGAGGTGCAGTGTTTAGTGGCGTAATGTTTGAGGTGGGTTGTGTGGTGGCATGAGGTAGGGTGTGTAGTGGCGTGAGGTGTGATGTGTATGTGGTTTCATGATGTGCGAGGTGGGGTGTGTGGTGGCGAGATGTGTGAGGTGGGGTGTGTGGTTGCGTGATGTGTGAGGTGGGGTGATGTGTCAGGTGGCGTGAATGGAAGGTGGGGTGTGTGTTGGCATGATTTAAGGTGGGGTGTGTGATTTGAGGTGGGGTGTGGTGGCATGATTTGTGAGGTGGGGTGTGTTGGCATAAAGTGTAAGGTGGGGTGTGTGGCGGCATAATGTGAGGTGGGATGTGTGGTGGTATAATGTGAGGAATTAGGTGAATGGATTTGGCAGTATTTGATACCATAATAAATATCTGACGTGCATTATAATTTCAACATTAACTTTGCTTACTTTCAGAGTTCTCAAACGAAGAGAAGTGAACTGGCTGCACGTAGTTGACAAGTGCTGAAATCTCTGCACCAGCCTCCGTTTCTTTTGCTGCTGCAACTTTATCTGCTGAGGGCTTTTCTTGCAGCCTTCCATCTTCTTCACCTTCACCTGCACTACTGCTTTCATCATCTTCATCTGTAAAAACATGACGGCAAAAGAATGCATCACATATTTCATTGCACGCAATATGAATTAATAAAATAAATAAATCACATTCACACACGGTTTACATATTTATACCACTTTTATGATGTAGCTAATTTTCATATCCTTCAGTATGAAGTTTATCAGCAGTGATGTGTGTATAAAAATGCTATGGGAAGCAAAAAAGAAGAATCATCATAATAAACCAACCCAAAAGCATAAAAATTGTAGCAGCATTTTAGACATGAGGATGATATCTTTAACATTATGTTAGACATCTGGGATTCAAGGTTGAAACTTGTTTTAAAAGCTACTATAACACAATATTTTTAAACATCAGCTTTAGTATAAATCACATCTTTTTCATTCAATGATTTAATGATCTGATTATTATAATTACTTTTAGGGTGATTTTTACTCATATCCTGCAAAATTTTAGTGCATTTCAGTTTAATCAAAGATTTATCCATTTTTGCTGCTGTCCCTAAAAAAACAGATAAATAATAAAACTTTTAAATTTGCAAGATAAAGCCATGAAATTCACTTTGGGAAGCAAATATAATGGCTGCCTTCGATTCCTAGATTTAAAATTAAAAAGAACCTAACAATAAATTGAATTCTGCCATTTATAGAAAATCTAATCATACATATAATTACATAAAAAATAAGTTTTAATCCTTTTTCACACAAATTTGCTGCTTTCAATAGTTTAAGTTAGAGGTTAATTAATACACCCCTTAGTAAGGAAGAATTTAACACAGAACATACACATTATCAACTCTGTGGTAATTAATGGTTTTAATACAGATTTTATACATTAAAAAATAGAAAAATTTAAATATCTAAAGGCATTTAAAGAAGCTTCTACCCTCAAGAAAATTAAAAGATGATTGTACTTTCAAAAAGTTTACTAACCATCCTTAGGCTAATAAAAAATTTACAAAAGCTTTTAAGGAACATGGAATAACTTTGGTCCCTCAAAATAAATTTAATATACAAAATTTACTAAATTTGTCTAAAAAGGATAAAATTACAAATTATAAAAAGTCTGGCATTTATCAATTTATCTGTTCGGATTTTGGCAGGGTTTACAGTGGTAGAACTATATGTCATTTGGAAACCAGAATGAAGGAACAGTTTAGAAATATTAAATATAAACAGAATGATAAATTAGCTCTGACAGATCATTTTTGGTCAGTTAATCATGAAATAAATCCAGAGGTTAAATTATTAAATGGACCTCTAAATTTAATGGTTTGAGAAAATATATTCATTTTAAAAAACAGGAACCGTATTATGAATTTTGAAATACCACCAATAAGTATTTATAAGTTTGTTTTGTTTTCAGAGGTTGGCAACACAGATGTACTATGTAGTTGAGCGTCTCTCTATGGTAACTGTTTAAACAGAACTTTGAAAATGTGATGAAAACTGTTAGCAGCATTTTTAGAACTTTCAGCAATTACTAACGGTAAGTGAAGCTTTTAATCTCTATTTTTTTTTAATGGCTTCAATATTTCAAAAGCTGCCAAGCAACATGCAACAACAGTCTATATTGCATCACTTGCTGTGCAAGTACAACACTAATGTTACTAAATTGAGAGGCTGTTCCTATGCTCTCAGGTGTGTATTAAGTTTTAGTTTCAAATCACAAAGTGGTCATATAATCAGACAACAGAAAAATGGATGTCAGTGGTAGTAGTGGTGCAGGTATTAGGGTGCAAAACCAGGAAGGTCATTAGCGCTTGCTGGATGTGAGTAAATAAGCGTATGCACTTGTACTGGTTCTACAGAACAAAAGTCTATGACCTCTTTATCATGCAGCTTTGCTCTGCGGGCAACAATGATCTTTATTGCCATTTTTCTAAATATACAAGAAATGTAACATTGTTCTTCCACACAAGTCATGTGTTGGCTCAAACTGGAAAAGCAGACTTAGACTGAAAAATTCAATGTCAGAGCTGGGAACAGCCTTCTGTGCTGTTGCTTTGATGGAAAGCTGCGAAGTCCAGACTCTGGTACTGAATTTTTCAGTCTGTTCTACCTTGCTTTTTGTTGTGCATACCATTCTCTTCTTCTTCGTGCGCACTCTCCTTGCTGCCTTGTCTTGTTTGGAGTGGAGGATGATGGTGAGGAATATCTCCATTTCCTTGCACAGCTTCTCCGCCACCATCCTGTTGTAACGATGACTGCGAGTTGCTCTGACTTGTAACAGTTTTGGCATGATGATGCTTTTTCTTGTTCTTTATAATAATTTTACGTTTTAAAAGTGAAGGAGGAGGAAGTAAAGAGCCTGGTTCTAACTGTAACAATAAAAGCAGAAGAAAAAAACATTTGAAACTCGTGCTGCAGTCTGTTTTTCTACTGTAATTTAATTTTTATAAACCTTAAAATGAATAGGTAATTCACAATTCATTTAATTCATAATTCATAGAATTTGTTAACTTTTTACAAAGGGGCTTAAAGCTCCATGCTATTGAGATACTTTCCTACATGCTAGAGCAGGAAATTAGTACACTCCATTATAAAGTTATTTTGTTTAGCACTATACTTATGTTTGTTTATATACAAATGAGAGTTTGTACATGTATATTCACATTGTCACAGTGGCGGCGCTGTGGCCGAGCGGTTAGCGCACTTGCCTACCACCTAAGTGGCCCGGGTTCGATCCCAGGGACCCGCATGTGGTATTCGTGGTGGACGAAGCGGCGTCAGGGCGGGTTTTCTCCAGTTTCCCCTGCCATCTCATTCCACCGGTGCTCCATCTTCATTCCATGTGTCATCAGTGTCACCGCCTGCGGTGCCGTAGTAGTAAAAGCAGGCGTTAAACACTACAACAACATTGTCACAGTGGCTACAGACTTAATTGCTAGCCATACCAACCCAGCTAATGACCAGCTACCTGCTGCTAATGACCAGTCCATTGTATGCCATCTTTCTGTTCTGGAAGATTCATTTTGCCCTGTGCTAGTATCTTCATCTTCCAGAGTGACCCCTTGTGTTTAGACCCTACACATGGTGTGAGGGATATGAGCACGCAAATTTTGTGTGACAGTAGATTCAAATATGATAAATATATGACTACTACCCTCTTAACAGTGAAACAACAAGCATTCTTAGCTGTTAGTTTTCTATGGTTCTCTGACAAATAATGGAAATATTCCTTATTGACATTGATTATGTATCTTTTGAATTACTATTATTTTGTATTTTTACTTATTATTCCAGTCATATGCATATTAAAATATATAAATAAGTAAACAAGAAAACATAATATTTATATTATACTCGGCGCCAGAAGGGAATTGACAGATGTTGACCACAAGGCAGAAGCGTATAAATGAACGGGAGGGTATGGATGTCATAATGGTTGTCATAGCAACGAAAAGGAACAATTAGAGCTTAGGCATTTCCATAGGAATGGTACATGCAAGGACCCTGTTGTTATGTAACATGTGATTAGAATGTGGCTGATGAGGAACCTAGTAGCAACATAAACCGCTTGTGTTATGTTCTGCTATTGCTGTATATAAACAAATAATGCCTTCCTGTAGCCCGAGCTTGCATTGCTTGCATCAGTTAGAGATTGCCTATATGTTGAGAAGTTTGCTTTGTACATGGTTATTTGCTTTGTGTTTACATGTGTCTGAGTGAAACGAATGTCGAAAAATAGTAACAAAGATAATGCTGCCAAATGAAAAATTGAGTGTAGTCACAAATCAATAAAACCGTACTCGGTAATGGTATCCCAATTAAAGGACAAGCACGGGTAATAATATGCTCTGTAAGAGAATATTTTGAAGAGGAGAAATTGAATGGGGGGGTTCCAGTCTTTAAAGTACTTGATATGACCTCACATGCTGTAAAAATTGGTAAGAATAAGAGCAATTTGGATATCAGCTGCATTTTCCCATTAGAATAAGCATAAACATTTCACAGGTACGTCTCTTTTGTTGACACTAATCTTTAGATTGATACATACTTGCATGGTCCGTTCTTTGAACGTGGATTCAGTATTTTACTATTGTCTTTGCATACAAATATAAATAATATGTGTACAACATTCCAGGTCCAATCCAATCTTCTTCATACACATAATCATACCGCACTCTCCACATGGTCGCAATAAGCAGCAACAGTGCCTCTCTCTCACCACAAACTGTCAATCCCTTTCTTGGTTGGTGTCAATTATAATTATATGGCATAAATGAATAATAAACATACTCAAGTAACACCAGTGAGTAACAAATGTGTCCAAATTCTTCAGGTAAGTTTCTCACTATCTCTCAATGAACTATCACAAAATTATTGTTAGGCACATCATAACTGTCACGGCTGTTATCCATTTACAATCTATGTGACTTGCTTTGGCAGACAGCGAATTACAAAATGAGTATGAAGTTATGAACCAAACTGAATGGAATGATTTAGCAGAATGAATAGCCAGCAGCCAAAGGATACCCTTATAGTGAATAAAATTGTGAAATTTGAATAACTTCATTATACAGAATAAGTATTATGAGTCTTCATTTAAAACGCAGGTTCCATTTGTAGCTTCAACTAATATTATAAATGGAATTTACTGAAATTAAGACAAAATTGCAAGTGACTTACCTTATGAGATTCAAGTGGTGCATCTAAGAGATTCTCTCCAAATATTTCACGACAGTACTGTGCAATTTTGGCTTGCTGACGAGGATTACAATGGTTTTCAAAAGAAAGGATCACAGGATAATCAGAGGTTTTGAATGCTGCTTCTGCTATTGCCTCTATCACCTCCTAAAATAATTTAAAGTAACAAATATTTTAACTTTTCCTAAACAACAGACAGACACATATATCTTATAATACCCCAAATATTTGATTTTACAGTCTAACATTTGAGTTTTATTATTTTGCTTTGAGATGCACTGAGTATCCCTGCAACAGCCATATCATATAATTACTAAATTGAATCACTTTAAATTATGGAGCATAGAATTCTCTCAATACGTAGTTTACCTTCTTTAGCTTCTGCTATTGCCTCTATCACCTCCTAAAATAATTTAAAGTAACAAATATTTTAACTTTTCCTAAACAATAGACAGACACATATATCTTATAATACCCCAAATATTTGATTTTACCGTCTAACATTTGAGTTTTATTATTTTGCTTTGAGATGCACTGAGTATCCCTGAAACAGCCATATCATATAATTACTAAATTGAATCACTTTAAATCATGGAGCATAGAATTCTCTCAATACGTAATTTACCTTCTGTTCACCTCAACATACAACCTCATGCCAATGAACAAATTAATAATTATTTTGTACGTTTCTAGGTGATATTAGAATGCCCTGATGAACTAGTGCACTCTACTAGCGAGGTTGTGATGTAAAGTGAGTACTGCAATTAAACAGGTCTTGTGTTCAATGCCCAGGAAATGAAGCAAAAGGAAAAGGAGCAAACAACAACAACAACAACAACAACAACAACAACAACAACAATAATAATAATAATAATAATAATAATAATAATAATAATAATAATAATAATAATAATAATAATAATAATAATAATAATAATAAATAAATAATTACGCTCTGAGTTAACCTGTAGTCTCGGACCTCCCCAGAAGCAGAAACATTAATCTTGAATAGAAAAGCAGACTTTTAAAATATAGTGAAAAAAGAATGCAAAATTGTACAAAAAATTTTAGGTCTACAGTTGTAGGGGAAGACTATAGACCCAAAGATAAAAAGTAAATATAAATATATAGTGACATTTATGGTGATATTAGAAAATGGAGGATTAAAATTTCATGGGCATATTAAACGAATGAACTCAAATAGGATCATAAAACAAATATTACAATTTTTTGAAAATAGGAGTAAAGCACACGTAGATACCGTGAAGTGCAGGTGCGTAAAAAATGACATAAAATTGGGAGGAATTACTCAAGAAGACATCATAAACAGAGATAACTTTAGAATCACGGTGCATAAATGGCAAGTTGACCAAGAGGACAAACTGAAGAAAAAAGCTAGAACAACATGAGCAGATGAGAAAAAGAAAGCCCACAGTCTAAGAAAGAATTGTGGACTCAAAGGAGAACTAGGAAACGTCTTTGCATAGTCCCACTTGGGCTCTTCTGCACAAAAACAACAATAATAGTAATGATAATAACAGTGGTGGTCGTGGTGGTGGTGGTGGTGGTGGTGGTGGTGGTGATGGTGGCGGTCGTGGTCGTGGTCGTGGTCGTGGTCGTGGCGGTGGCGGTGATGATTAATTTATTCACTCCAAGACATGTATATTATATGCATTAAGCTTCATTCAATGTTTACAATGAAAACTGTTTCAGCATACTTATCAAAAATGGATTAAGTTTCACAAACAGGCTATATAATAATATAAATGGATACAATATTACTTTCCTATTTTATACAAACTAGTAAATAATTACTACTAATATATTACACAACTATTCATATATGAATATCTATTCAGAGTGAAGATTTCATACTTTATGAGAGTTTACTTTACATGTTTTTTGTTCTGTATGAATATAACTGATAGAGGTACAAGATCCTGGTAACTGCTTGTGAGGTGGGGAAAGTTATATTCTACAAATCATAACAAAATTTATACATACCTTTGCGGAGATTTCAGGTACAAATGTATAACCATGAACAATAACTGGTTCTTCTGTCCGTCCATTCCAGAAATCCAGTTCTACACAGCGGCATCCCGCAAGCAAACATTGTCTGTACATTTCTACAGATGATTTACCAGTCAATTGATGGCCTGAAATTTGATTAATGAAAGGCAGTTTAGTCACAAAACACATTCTGCAACAACAAAATTCTATTTATCTAGGTTAATGGTACAATACCTCATAGCATCTCATTGTTTTCACCTCTAACTGTGGCTGAATGGCGTCAATATAAAGAGTGTTTTAAAAAAGTGTCCAATACTGCAACAGGAGTTGGGATTGGTCAAAACTAGAATAAATGTTCCTATAAACATATGTCTGGAAAGAAATACATGTTGAGATATGAGCCATTTTACAAAAATGTGCAAAGTAACCACATTTTGATGGGTTTGGCATATACCAATGTCTTTAAATGTCCCATAGCCAGAAATCCAATGGATTGAGATCTGGCAAACATGGAGGCTATGCTGCTGTAGCTCCTCGACCAAGCCCTCATCCATTAAATGTTTGGTTTAAGTATCACAATCACTTTAGTCCCAATGTGTGGGCAGGAATTGTGGGGGAAAGACTCCTAGGACCATACATTTTACTGAACAGATTAACCTCTTCAGGGATATGGACGTGAAATCACGTCCATTTAAAATGACGGACGAGCGATATGGACGTGTATACACGTCCTGTGCGTTTGTGCATTTAACCCTTATTTATCCACTATCTAACTCAACTTATTTTAATTTTCCCCCGTTATGAAACATTTAATTAAATTCTATATGCTTTACTGGCTTACCTTTATATGTTCCTTCTGCAGTGATATGCCTCAAAACAGGGATAAACACACAAGGGCACATCTCCACATTTGCCACAGATCATCCCAGTTTCCTTACGGATTCCCTTCTTGCGGCACACGAAACACCTTCGAGATGGGCGGGACTTCTTTGCTGTTGACGGTATCCTTTTAGGATAATGTTTTCCTTGAAGTCTGAGGGGTGCAGGGGTTTTGGATTTTCTACCCCCAGTATGAAGAGGCCTCTCAACCTGGTATTGTTCAATTAAGCTGCGAGCTATTGATAGTCGAAAGTCCAGGTAGGTCATTGTCTTGTGTGGGTTTAGAGCTCTCCAAATTACCAAACAATTGTATATGGTTATATCCAGCTGGTGCAAAAATACCTTTTTATACCATTTCACTGTTTTTCGTAAAGAGGGGTATGCTTGCAATACCTGATCTACTAGATCGACACCGCCCATGTGCATATTGTATTCCTGGATAACGTCAGGCTTGAAAATGCACATTTTGGTATGGGCATCTGTTTTTCCAGTGTCAATCATCAAAATCTTAGAGCTGCAATTGGATAATGCCGTAACTACCCTCCTGTCCTGCCAGGCAAGGTAGGTCAAAGGTGGGAGCTGACGCACCTCCATTTCCCCTCTCCTTAGAGCCTTCGTATTCACATCTTTTTGCAAACCAATACGATTTGAACGTACTGTTCCAATTGCATTAGTCTTTCTTTTGTGTAAGGCCATGAATAATTTAGGAGAGCTGTACCAGTTATCTAAGTACACAGTCCTACCCTGATTAAGCACAGGTTCCATTAGGTGCATTACTATGGAGCCAGATAAGCCCAAATCTTTGTCTCCAGTATTGTCAGTCCCTTGACCAGTGTAAATGCAGCTTTTGTAAAGATATCCCGTTTTACTTTCACAAACATCAAAACTCTTTATGCCAAATCTAGCCCTTTTTGTTTTGATGTATTGCTTCCAACCTAAGCGGCCCTTCCAAAGCATTAGGCTTTCATCAACAGTGACCTTTTCACCAGGCACATAATTTTCTTTAAATTTTGAAATAATATAATCGAAAACAGGCCTAATTTTGTGGAGTTTGTCATTTACATTCTCTGTGCAGGTGAAATGAAGGAACCGCAAAATTGACGTAAATCTGTTATTTGACATGCATTTTCCAAAAAAAGGAGTAGCTAGCATGTCATCTGTGGACCAATACATGTATAATGCAGGTTTACGAATAACACCCATAAGTATAATTAGACCAATTAGCCTGTAAATCTCATTGAGTGTTACTTCTGTCCACCTTTGAATTCTGCTCTTAGGCCCTAATTTACCTTTAGAGAGCAGGTCTTCCTTCACCTTACTCGCATATACATTTGTTTCTGAAACAATGAGAGACACTAAGTCGGTAGTAAAAAATTTTGTAAAAATGTCAATTGGTTGGCTGCCAGAAGTCAGCTGAGCCTGGGATTGAACACCAGACCCTGTGCTTGTGAAGATGTGCCTGTTTGTATTGGAATTGTTTTCAGCACTCCACAATGCTGACTCTTCACGAACACCTGAAGGAAGTTGGTCACGTTCTTCCTCACTGCTACTTGTACCTATATCCTCCACACCCCCCTCAAATTCGGAAAATTCGCCATCGATATCCAAATCGCTGTCACACAGCAAGAAGTCCTCCACATTATCGTGTGTAATTTCAGAAGCCCTTACACTTCCACCACTCGCTAACCTTTGTGCAACACTGCTTGTTGATGCCATGTTTTAGCTCTGAGATGTAACACTCAATAGCTTCTCACTTCAGCTACAAGCAGGAAAGTATACGTATACATTTCAAGAAAGAAACAAACGGAGCCTGTAAGCTATATCCAAGTTACGAAACACGTGTAAGGAAAAATTGCAAATCTGCTTTATTCTGATGACTCATAAACCATGCATACAGTAGCGTTCTATTTCACATTGTGCTGTGACTTGCTGACGCATAGCTAACACATACAATGGGTCCACTACTGTTTCTTTCCGAGATGCGTTCGACAAAGCAAAGTTAACTTTTTACCACAGTGAAACAAATAGTGCCATTTCAACGATTTGTAAATGCAACTCAACATTGCTGATGATGTACATGTATACTGCATATAATGAGTTTTATACCAGTTTTTGTTTCATTAAAATAACTTAAAATTTACGCAAAATACAGCTGTGTATTTAGGAAGCACTTTTAGCGCATTTAACAATTTAAATGCCCTGCACTGGATATTGGGTATCCGTTCTCGGCCTGCAGAGCTTTTAAATGGCTGTCGCTCAAGAGGTTAACAGGTGCTGTGTATAACTGATTCCTATGCGATGAGTTACCCATGCTTTTGGAGGAGTTGTGTACGTGAAAAGATGATGTATGTGGGTTATGCATGAGGGGGCACCACCCCATTTTGTATACATCATATGACAATGCTTAAACCAAACATTTAATGGACAATGGATTGGTCAAAGAGGTCCAGTAGCATGGCCTCCCCGTTCGCTGGACCTCAGTCCAGTAGGTTTCTGACTATGGGGACATTTAAAGACATTGGTGTATGCTAAACCTATTGAAAATGTGCATACATTGCACTTGTTCCCAAAATGGCTCATATCTCAACAAGTGTTTGTTTCTGGACATATGTTTTTAGGAACATATTTTCTAGTTTTGACCAATCACAACTCCTGTTGCAATATTGGACACTTTTTTTAAACACCTGTATAATGATGATTGAAAGGAAACATGGACGCACTATATTATTTGAAATGACTCTACATTCACATGTAAAATTTCACTTACAATAAACAAAGAATATTGATAGAGATATTTGCAAGAGGGTGATTCCATTTATAATTTTATGGTTTTAAAAATGAAATACCTAGCACTGTTTATATTCTAGTATATTAATGTTAAAGTAATAAACAGTTAAATGGTGTAGCATATGGTTAATACTGTTAATGGTTTAGTTACAGGTAAGGTTGAAATGTTTCTGCAACTCAGTTGCAGATTTTTATTAAAAACATTCTGTAAATAATATGTTTAATGACAACCATTTAAAGAATACAAATGCAAAAAGGAATAGAGGGTGTGAAATTAAAATTAGACTATTAATAAATACACTTGGTGCATTTATATAAACACATTCTGAAAGGAATTCTAATGCTTTCAAATCATATCCCTCACTTTTTCTCTGATCTTCCCTCTAAGTTGTGTAAATACATTCTAGTCTGTCCTCTAAATTTTATGATGGAATCTCAAAAGGCTGGGGAAGTATTCAAAGAGAAACTTAAATCTTAAGGATAAAAGTATGGGTGGTGGACAGATAAGGAAAGTGATATTAGGTTATGAAATCAGAAACAGTACACTATGTGACAAGACAAAGCAAGTGGGGCAAGAAACTGTGGTGAAAGAACAAAGGAAGGGAGGTAATGAGTGATAACAGAAGTGTAGTAATGACATTAATAATAGTGAGCTTTAAATGGTAATGAAAATTGGAAAGAAAGGCAATAAAGAAGAGGTGAGTGTAAGCTTAAAAATTTAAAATCAAATATAAAGAAATTCTGGCCGAGAAGATTGCATAACCAGCTGGATGGGACCGTGGCACTGACTACGTCCCACCCTCCAGTACTGCACCCCACTTATGACACCTGTGGCAGGGGATGCAGCAGTCAGGAGGTAGGCCTTGTTCCTGATTGGCTGTTAACTCCCGGGATTATGGTATAAAAAATTAGAGAAGAAAATAGAAAAGCAAATAAAAATCAGCAATGTGAGAGCAAGTCAGAAATAACAGTATAATACTAGGAAATTAAGGCAATAGGAATATTGAAAAGAAGGTGCATGGACATTACATAACTACAAAAACCTGACGTGTTGCACACACATGACTTCCTCTACTCCTGTACTAACCATTCTTACAAACTCTTATTCCTATATCTTCTTCGTGTTAGTTGAGATAAACATTTGCAGAAATTATCTTATTGCTTATTTCCTTGTAGGTACAAGGGAAATATGAGAATACAGTAGACTGAGTAATAGTCAAATCTTTTAAAGCCTTGAGATTCCATTCCCTTTGCACGGATAAGATATAAAAATATAAATAACAACGTTCCATTTGACGAAAGTTTAAGTTTTCCAAAACTCACACAAATGACAAGGAATACCTCCAAAATGGTTCACTCTTCAAAAAAGTTTATTTGGACATAAATTGTGTGTTTTAGCAAGATCTACTTTTTGTAACTTATTTTTATAACATAGATTGACTGATATAATCTACTTTGGACTGTTAAGCATAGGGAATGAATTCAATTAAAGAAAAATTCCCTTGCCCCAGCTGGGAATAGAACCTGGTACGTCTGGGTTGACCATGCAACTACAAAGGCAGTCTCTTGATATGTTCGGTTATGTTGTACAATTTTTAATTATAGCTTAGTGCCTTTCTTTCTCTAGAGGTACCAGGAGAGCAAAGAACGTTGGAGTGGGCTGTGCAGTGTTTTGCCTGTCTGCATCCTCGGCGCTCGTTGCCATCTGCCACTGTCATAGAAAAGTGTGTATGAAATCATGCAACAGTTTTAGAGCTGTTTTTGGGGGCTTTGCTTACCAACTTTATGAGGGGAGATGCTGGGGCTGACCACCGTCGTTGTCCATACACTTTTGTCACCTCTTTGGGAGGCTATCCATAGCTTGCCATGGTTCATGTTGAGAGATGCTGGCAATTTCCTGGCAGATGTATTGTTTTACTTCCGGGGTGTGTGCTTTTGTCTTGTGCCTTTTGTTTTGGGTTGCCCCAGAGATAAAAACCACTTATTGGAGTTCTGAGAAACCATTCTCCACTAATGGCGCACCATACACCAATTTTTTAATCATTTTTTCTTCATGAATAATATTAGGTTCAGAGTCATAGGCCCAATTTTTTTAAAGTCAATAGTTGACGCTTGTACGTATGTGAATACAATTTTGGCCTATTTTCTTTTTAGAGAATTAATAGGCAGGGAGCATGATTTTGCCCCTGGACCTAACCCCCTGCGATTTCTATCTCTGGGGTGGCTTGAAGCATAAGGTGTGCAAGACAAATCCACATGCCCTGGAAGAATTAAATTAATATTTATCCATCAGGAGGTTGCCAGAGTTTCTCAATGTGAACTATGGCAGGTGGTGCATGGTTTCCTAGGGAGGTGCCAGGGATGTATGGACGGTGACAGTGGCCAGTTTCAACATCTCTTTGCATAGGGTTGGTAAGTGAAGCCTTTAAGGGTAGTTTTAAAAGTGTTGTATGGTTTCATCCGTGATTATCTATGATGGTAGCAGATGGCGGCGAGTGCTGGGGATGTGGACGGGAGGGGCACCGTGCAGCCCGTTTGAACTTTCCTTGCTCTCCAGGTATATACAGGTGAAATAGCTTAACCAAATTTTACTGTTGTTATTCATCTATTGGAAGTAAATTGCTGAATTCTTTGCAGTAACATGTTGCATTGGTAAACGCCTTTTACTATTAAATTTTATAAGTCTGATTGTGCACATATATTTGCTGAATGCATTATAGAGTAAACTTTGGATAATGCTCAGAATTTTAAAGAGTGTAAATTGTTTCTCCTGTAAAACAATTTTAAAATGAGAGATATTTGTAAAATTGTTTGCTACAGATATAAACAGTCAGTATATGAAATATAAAACTGATTATGAAAATTAAGTGTTTAAAACTGTGGAGCATGTTCATAAAATCTTCATGAAAACACTTGTCGACATTTATAAATGCTTACTCAGGGGTCTAGGGGATATGTGAATGGCGACCACAAGGTATCCAAGCTGAGCAAAACATTACTTCCACTTACTGGTGTTTTGCTCCTCACTGTAACTTTTCTATCTGACATTACCTTGGTCATCTCTTGTTCTCTTCCGACCCCAATGCTATTAGGGTTCCTGAGGGCTAGGGAGTCTTTATTTTCTTACAACCTCTCCATTTCTCTAATTTCTCTATAAAACCTTAACCCCTAACATGCTGACCTGTCATGGCATGTAATACGTCCTCTGATTGGTAATCAGAGGATATGGTCGGTGAATTTATTTTGATAACTTCCCGGTCAGGTCGGTGAGACCCGTAAACCAACGACAGGTGTGGTCCTCCAGACATTCTGGGGATTGTGAGAGAGCGATATGACCGCCAAAACATAAAAATATGGTGCTCTGTAAAAAGCGGTTATATTTACTGCTAAGTCTCTTCAATATAGATCGAGACCACCTTCAAATATGCCCGGCCACTTCTAGTGCCCCATCCATCAGTGAAAAATATTGGAGAGCAAGAGGATTAATGACTTCATTGTCAGAAATCCAGCATTAGCTCACAACTTTTTGTATAGTAAGATTTGGTCTGTCTCTTACGGTTTAACAGTTATACAGAAGTCATCCAGAGTAAGCAGGACTACATAGGCTATAGGCAGAAAATTCAAAATATACATTTCATTGGTTATAAAAATATTTCAAACATATGGAATTTTAATCAAAATCACTTAAGCCATTTTTGAGAAAATCACATTTTCGAAAAATTTTCCATGTAAAGGGTAGTTTAGAGTGGAGGAATTTTTTTGAAAATCTTCATGTCGCATCCTTGAAAGACATTCAAGTTAAATACCAGCTTTGGTTTTTAACCGAGTTTTCGTTTTTGAGTTATGCTGCCCCACTGCACCCCCAACCCCCACAAACATACACAGATCTTTTTCTAAAATTGTCTTTTTTTTTCGGATTCAGGGACCTCAAAACATGTTTCCAGTGAAATCTCGACATCAAATTCTTGGGTGGAATACAATACTTCCTGTACTTATTATATATAGTAGAGAAATTTAAAGAAGGGGACCAGTCTAAACACATGTCAACCTTTGCAACTGACATATGGGCAGGGACCCCATCAGCCATGGAAGTTCAAAACAACCATGTTCTTAGTACTCAATAAATTTAAATTTTAACTCAAAACTGAAATTAAAATTTGAACATCTCTTTCAGTGATTACCTTCCCCTTATGTAGGATTTACACCCCCAAAATTTGAACATTGAACATTAAAAGTTTCAAAATTATTTTCATACAAGATGAAAACTTAGGCGACATCCTCTAAAGTGTGTGGAAATATGAAATAATACATGAAGAGCTATTACAAAAAAAAATCTCAATTCAACAGTTTAAAAATTAGGCTCAGTAAAATCCTTGAAGTAAAACCATAAGTTTTGCTTCACTTAGGGCTCGTAGTTTCAGCAGTGGCACAGCACTGTAGGCTGGCAGCAGAAAGATTGTACTCCAGACACATACTGATACAAAATCACTTACAAGTAACATAAGCCAGTAACTTACCTATTAAATAAGTGTTATGTGAAGAGTTAATGAAGTAATGTGGCAATGGCTGGTCCATATCATCCGATAAGTCAAATCTTGAAGGTGAAACTATTGGATTGTCTTCACTCATTAAATAAAGAAGGAAGCCATCAAAGCTGAGTTGACCTGATAACAATGCACATAACTTTCAATAAAGCAACAATCTGCTGTGCAAGTTACACTGACAGCACAAGCATTTAAGATAATAACAGTTAGAATTGAATTAACATAACTTGCAAATCCTGACAGTTGCTTCCCTGACAAGTGTGTTCCTGCTGTGCCATGTGCAAAACATGCAGTGTTGCCGATCTGTTGGTCAGTTGTCAGTTGCTCCCCAGCCGAGCGCAAGAGGATATGTGACACGTGCAACATACAGGCACAGCGTGTGAAGGTGGTTGAAAAGGTGGTTGCATGACCATGAACACTATTGGCTATTTCCAGATTAAACCTAATTGTCATGACAACAGACCCATAAGCTACCGGTATACCACACCCAAAACGTACACCAAGCGAGCTGTCAGAAATTCCAAGCACAGAGACAGGAAGTCAAAGTTTTACTAAATACCTGAAATATCAGTGTAATCAGTCATTATAATGCATATTTAGATATGGACTAATTTTTTG
Source organism: Tenodera sinensis (assembly GCA_030765045.1). Lineage (NCBI taxonomy): Eukaryota > Metazoa > Arthropoda > Insecta > Mantodea > Mantidae > Tenodera > Tenodera sinensis. The sequence goes on from CM060969.1 coordinate 99,132,876, forward strand.
GGATAGTAATTCAAGGATAAGTAGCACTGTGGTCGAGCAGTTAGACCATTTGCATACCACCTAGGCATCCTGGGTTCGATCCCAGGGTCCTGCATGTGATATTCGTGGTGGACGAAGTGGTGTCTGGGCAGGGTTTCCAGTTTCCCCCACCATTCACTCCAGCAATTGCTCCATCATCACCTTTCCAATAATTGATTTTGCCTGCATTTCATATTATCCTCTTCCTCGACCTCATACTGACCACCCACTTCCAGGTCTTCACTCTATCTGCAAGACCTGGTTTAAACTGAAAGATATTACTATTTGTTAATAAGAATTTACATGTGTTCCATATGCTTTAACTCTGTTATGTAATATATTCTATTCATATGGTTATGAAAATGTAAATTTGCCATTCTCTTTGAATATTATGTTAAATAAGGAAGTAGTTTGTATTAAACAACGAGAGTCTACATTATAGTTAAGAGATACAGGGCAATGTTATATGAAACAAGATTTACAAAGGGCTGTGTTTACTCTATGAAAAGGCAAATTAACCGATAAGCAGTTATACTGCTTTGCAATAATATTTAAACAATATACCTGCTAAATTCTAAACAAAGAAATAGGTGCTGTTTTCAGCAAATACTGTGAGAAGTTCCCTCTTTATTCACTTGCATGAACTTCTGAGGACCAATATAATTTCTTTGGAAATAATAATTTTGCAATCTTCAACAATGTAATTCCCCTCTCATATAATTTCAAAATGCTTTTTGCAATTTTTCTAAAAATGTACAAACATTGCAGCTATTCTAAAAATAATTAACATGCATACATGGCCTGTGTACCTTTCTGAGCATTATATTTGTTAGGTTCATACTGCTGAATCAGATCCTTGGCCCGCGCTGCATTAACATAAGGGTATAAAATTTCGTTTAGACGAGGATCCCTCTGAGTTTTGTTTAAAAATTCCACAAACTGTGCAGCAGTCATTAGTTTTCTTTTAGAAGTGCCCGCACATCTGAAAGCAAATACAAAAAACATGCTAAATAATTTACATTACTACCAGAATTAATTTGACACAATGTTTTGAGAATGCTTTCTGATGACATTATAAACGTAACATATAAATAACTGAAATATTTCAACACTAATTTACAGAAAAACATTGTTGCTGAAGGGAGGGATGATGCAATTTTGTTTAAAGAATGCTACTAAAGGAAGTTATGGTGAAGATGGGGCTGTTGCTAAACTGATGTTCACACTATTAAGAGAGCACTTCCTGACCTAAGTGCTTTGCATTATTCACATTTCTTGATATATTTATGGAAATGTTGACCATTCATCACAGAAGGTGAATAGCTTTACAGTATAGGGCACAGCAAAAGCTATAGCACTTTATATTGTGGCTAACGAAAAAGACAGGCTATGGTGCAAACTCAGTGATGTAATTCTCCTCGTCTGATCATGGCCTAATGAAGTAAAACCACAATTGCCTAGTACATCCATGTTCTAATGTAGTATACAAAGGTGCATCCAAGCTGTGGAAGCTTTTATTTGTTTAAATAGTATAATCACTGTTCAGCACATGCTTAGTGTGAATCAGATGGGCATATTTCATATCATACCACCATGTTGCTATGGTAGTTCAATTGGTTTTACAGCAACAGCATGGAAAATTAAACATGTGTAGTTCAAATTCTGACTATGATATTTAATTTTTTCCATCAGATTCTACCCTTTCATGTATGTTTGCATCAGGCAAGAAGATACATTACTACAATGCATTCATAGATCCACCAGAGCGCCGTGTAGTAGCACTGGACCGGGCAAGGACATGCGCGCCCTCCACCAGAGTTACACGTAAACAACTGGCAAGTAATGGGTGCTAACTATTGTTCTAACTTACATTAGACTTAGCTGCATCATAGCTGATGTTGAAATTGCTGATCTTCAATGCGAACACATTCCCTATATCTTTGAACATAATTACCGAAAATCCCCATATTATTCATGAAGTTCTTCCTCATGCTGCAAATGTTGGGGTTTGGTGCTAAGTGAATGCACGTAGAATTATTGGTCCCATATTTTATGACACAACAGTTGATTCACATGTTTCTGTAAATTTTTGTTAATGTAACTAATAAGGAATGAAAGATTGTATGGCTGGTTTCAGCAGGATTCAGCTACATTGCATACTGCTGGAAATTCTATGCATGAACTGGAAGTGCATATGGGGACAGAATAATTAGTCACAAATTGTGGCCATCCCATTCCCCTGATCTATATCCATGCAAATTTTATTTATGGGGGAACATTAAAGAATAAAGTATAGGCTTCAAATCCACACATGTTAAAGAATTGAAGGACAATATCATGAGAGAAATAAAGGCAATCAGTAAACATGAACGTTTGTGAGTAAACCAAAATTGTTTTTGGAGATATAGGAAATGTGTTCACATTGAAGGTCATCAATTACAACATCTGTTGTTTTGCAGGTAAGTGTAACGTAAGTTAGTATAGTAATTAGTGTTCCATACCTTTTTATATATATTTTGTTGTTTAACGGCACTGTTCAATTGCCTGGATCACATTAGCATCGCTGGTGTGCTGGAATTTCATCCCAAAGGAGTTCTTTTACATGCCAGTAAATCTACTGACATGAAGCTGTTGTTTTTAAGCACACTTAAAAACCATCGGTCTGGGCCGGATTTGAACCTGCGACCTTGGGATCAGTAGGCCAGCGTCTAACCAACTGATCCACCCAGACCGACAGTGTTCCATACCCATGACATGCTGGTCATAACCTGTAACTCTGGCACAGGATGAGCTGCTTCATGCTCGGCCTGGTGCCACCGCAGGGTGGTCCAGCTGATCTTCAAACGCACTGTATAAAACTACATCAGAAGTGATCACACTGCATTACATGATCCTGCTATGAATTTATAAGACAATTACTAATAATATTACATTCCTAGACAAACTTTTATACTTTATTAAAAAAATATATACTGCCTAAGTATGCTATGCACCTCTATGATAACTAGTTCCCTGAAAAATAAAATTTTCAAAAGTAAATTTAAATTATTCCTTGGTTTCAACAGATGACAGGAGAAAAATATATTAATTGTACCAAAACTTACATTTCGTCAAAAATTTTTTCCACTTCTGCTCTTTGCGTTAGGTTTTTGTAGAAATTGAAAAAATCTTCAAACTGGAATTTCTGCACACTTAATGCATCATTCTGCAACACAAAATTACAAGATTAAAATTCCATTGCTACCATAAATCTAGGCAAGATAAAATGAGGTAACTAACACGAACTTTTTAGGAATAATAGAGGACAACCATCTCACATGGGATAAACAAATTGATAAAGTCTGCAACAAAGTACAAGTATATTTTTACTAAAAAGGATGGGAAAATTCGCTGATGTAGGCATATTAATGCAAACCTACTATGGATTAATATATCCTCATTTGTCATATGGTATCACGGTGCTGATAAGTGTACCAAAAGGTTTCTTATACTGCAGAAAAGAGCAGTGAGGGTAATAGCAGGACTAAAGCTGCAAGAATCATGTAGGGATCACTTCAGAAAATTAAACATTTTAACTCTGTACTCATTATATAGTTTTGAAGTGATAATGTATTTAAGACATAACAAAAAACACTCCAAAAAATCAACAGTCAAATTCATGATCACTTAATCAGAGGTAACCACATTTCCATGTAACTTCACACAGACTAAAATTATTTAAATCAAAACCCACTATAGTTGCATGTAAGCTCTTTAATAAGTTACCAATGCATATACAGGAAATTCAAGATATATAGCACTTTAAAAGTGAACTGAAACAAATATCATATTCAAGGGTGTTACTATTTAATAGATGAATTCTTAGAGTGATAAATATTAGTATAGTTTTTGTTGATATTCATTTTGATGAACTGAATTTCAATTGTAATAAATGTTAGTAACAGTACTGTTATCCTTGTGTAGCCTAAGACTTCAAAATCTGTACGTATTACTTAAGGTATATGATTGTAACTTGTAAATATGTATACATGTATGGATAATTTAATTGTTGTATATACCGATTTTATCACATAAGGCCCCCCCTCGCATATTTTCCTCCCCTATGATTTTTCATCACTAAAAATTATTTACCTATTAAACATCGCATAATTACCTCTCCTGGTTCGTTCTTATTGGAGCGGCCCAAATGACTTAATAATGGACAACAATCAATGCAGCGGTACCTGTCACGGACAACAATGGACGCAGTGCTTGCCACAAAAATACTCATATTGCCATTGTTACAACATATCGCAAAATTGAAATGTGAAGTTACAGATGTGTTTCTAAGTCAGTTTGTTACAAGTCGTCATATTGTTAAGAAGAGTTTTAAAAAAAAACTGGCATTTCTTGTGCCATTAATGATTCTGACGACATATTGTGGAATAGTGAACATGAAGATGATGTGTTATCTGAGCCAGATATAAATGAAAATAGTGATAATAGTGACGAAAGTGAGATCGCAGAATAGAGAAATGAAACAATGAAACAATACATTGAAGGCCCAAAGAAACCGTGGTATGTATCCAGCTCATTCACAAATTACTGTATACCTATATAACTTTTACATGATGCTACATGGGTTCCTTTCCTTTCTGAATTCCTAGAAGCACCACTTGCATAATTCCCTCCCCAGGGTTTTCAAGCAAACTTTTTGAGAAAAAAAAAAGGGGGGGGGGGATTACGCGATAAAGTACGGTATATCTATATTGCATGTTTGACAATGCCATGAATTATTACAATTTTAATCAGCAGATTAAACAAATACAAAACATGTAATATTGTATGCTCACCTTCCCTGCAGGAAGACCTGATATATCCATAGCTTTCTCCACTCTCTTGCGGTCATCCTTACTTGTTGTGAACAGTTTTACTATGCTACAATTGAAACAACAAAACAGAATTTTACAATACATTTATCTTAATTTTTAAACAAATCTACTGCAACACAGTACAACTTCAAAGGGAGATGGCTACAATAAAACAAAAAGGGGTAAATGAGAAAACAAAAAAACAATCTTGTGGAACTAAAACTGTTTTATTAAATTATTACTTACATTAATTGTCTTATTTAGCATAAGAAAGCAATAAATAAACATAATAACTATAGGGTAATTAAAACACTACAGTGATTTGGCAGGCTGTCTTCAGTCCCCACTGCACAAGAGAACAGAGTTGCTGGGGAAATGGTGCAGGCAGAAGGCACTAATACCTATAAAATAGGCAGCACATCCCCTATTGTTTCATTAAACAAAATGACTTCTATTATTTGATATTAATAGCTTATTACTCGTTTTTTAAAAGTGCTTTTAGATATGGATATGTTCTTTGGGGTAGCAATTCTAGAGTAGTAGAAATTTTAACAATTACAAAAAAAGATTGTTAGAATACTGACAAATTCAAGTAAAACTGAATATTGTAAACCATAATTTGTTAAATTGGGAACTCCAACAGTGGTAAATTTATATATCTATGACATATTGATTAATATCTAAGAGAACTTACACGACTATAATACAAGAAATGTAATACACAAAGATTAGACAAGGGATATTAATATAATTGATGTGCCATACCATAGATTACAAAAAACATTTAACAATCATAAAGTAATTAGTATCACAGTTACTCTTCAATTTAGATTATAATTCATAATTATATTGTGACATTGGTCGTACAATATACAGATGAGAGGGGGGGCAGTGTGACCTTGGATACGGCAAATGACTGTGTGTGTGACCATAAACAATGATGCTGGTAAAACACAAAAGCGGTCCAGAAGCATCTAGTTAACTCTCTGAGTCATCGTTGTGTATGGAGGGTTCTTGAAGGTTATGTGACATTGGCTCCAGTATAAATAGCACAGTCAGAGTTAGTGATAAAGTTGTAGTTGTGAGTTTAGGGTGTAAGTTGTCGTGTACAGTTAGTTTTAGTTACGAGAGTGAGTCGGCCAGCTTGATGGGGAGTATGTATGTGTCATCAAGTGAATGTATCATAATAGTAAAGGTATAAGAAACAGAGAAACTGGAGAAAGATATTGAAAGACTGAGAAAGAGTATCAGAAGAACAATTGTGAATTGTAATAGCAGAGAATACTATAAACTGTGTAAACAACGAGAAGAAAATTGTGCAATAGTGGTCAAATTTAGAGGACAATAAAGTGATAGGAGAGTAATGGGATTTCGAATTTTGCCGTTTTGTAACAAAATTGTGTATTGCAGAGAAAACATAGGTGTTTAAAACCTTTGTAATCATTTGTCAACACCCTGTATGCAACAGTTTATATTAGAACAGTAAATTCTAGTTCATACTTTTTAACAGGAACCTTCCCAGACTTGTCAAGCATGAGCGTCAGTTTGGTGTGAGCTTTATGCAGGAACATGATGGCTGAACTGTTGACCTGCATCAAGTTATATGCCACCTTGAGTAGTTCATCAGTCCACAGCTGAAACACAAATACAAATGTACATATTGATTATAAAGTGCTAGAGATTTCCTTACTGGTTAACAAGGGAGACAATGCTTGGCCATGGGATAAAGTAAATGGTAATTCATCTGCTCACAGACGTATCTCTTTTTGTCTATTATAGCTATTCCATAACTTACTTCTGTCAATAATATCGAAAGCCTCTGCAAAGTCAATGAATGCCACATGCATTTCTAAATTGACTTGTTTCTTCTCTAAAATTCTTTCTAAACTACAAATATTGTCATTACTTTTCTAAAGTGAGCTTGTGCTTCCTGCAGTAACAGTTATTTTGTTACAATGGCTACAAAACAAAATCAAAATCGCTCACATAAAATTCAAATTTCCACACTTACTGTTCAACTTGATATGATTCAAAATTATACTCTATACCAAAAAGAAAAAGCATAAGTTTAAAATCTCCATTCATTTGTATATACCCTTATATTACAATTAGCTGTCATGCATATTAAATACCGGGTGGAAGGGAAGTCATTACATTTTGGTATTTGGAATACATTTTTTATCTTACACTTTTGTTTCTGACAATTTCCTATGGAGATACTTCAGTTTTCTCAAAAACAACCTGGCAACACTGCAGATTGTGAGGGTGTCACTTTCACCAGGCCAGTACATAAACATAGTAATGGTGCATCTTGAGCACATAAACACATACCCTGCTTTGTCCTTCCATGTTTACTGTGCGAGTGTAGGCCAATCACAAGTGTTAGTTCCCAAAACTTCACATGAAAGCGAAAGCACCCAACCTGTTTACATTCACATACCAGGCTAATTCCCAGACCAACCTCAACGTCACATTACTGACTTACTTCACGTCTGAAAGAGCTGCTCAGAGTATTCCTCCATGTCTTTTAAGTGATTAATTATTTCATAACCCTGTGTAAGGTCCCATAATTACTACCGAAGTTATGTCAGATGTAAGTTACTCTACACATCTTAACAGTAAACTGCTATTTTCGTACATTCTTGTAGAATTATGCATCCAATTTGGATAAAAATCCATTTAGTTTTTCAAAATTGGCTGATCAAAGAAGAAAATGCCATTTGACTTTGTTTGTAATGCTTGTATGAAGCACATATTAGAATGACTTCCCTTCCACCCCATATAAATACAAACAAATATCCACTTTTGATATCAACAAAGTAAACTTATAATCATAGTAATTATTATTTATTTATATCAACATTATAATTATAATTATAATTATAATTATTATTATTATTATTATTATTATTATTATTATTATTATTATTATTATTATTATTATTATTATTATTATTATTATTATTATTATTATTATTATTATTATTATTATTTATTATTTATTATTATAATCATAGGTTACCAACAGGGCCCGGAAGTTCATGCCCTAAAAAGCTAAGAACTATGCATGCAAATTTGATCTAAAAACTTGAAAATATGTCAATTAATATTCACTTAAATAATTATGCTTAAGGTCTCTAATATTCTTCACTGTAAACAAAGGGAGATAAAACTGAACTTGAAATGTATTTTTGAGAACTAGAAGCTTCTGATTCAGTGCCCATAAGAAGCGACAAATTACGGTTCACACAGCTACATAGTGAAGGTTTTCAAACCTGAAAGAACACCTGTTATATCTGAAGATGAGTTCCTATGTGCTTGAGAAAATCCTCTCTGAATTACAATGATACCGGCACACACTTAAACGATGCTAATTGGTTTGCAGTAAAAGGCAATTCTTTCTTTTTTTTCTTTACCTGATTATCCTCCCCTCATGGAGGACTTACACTCCCTAGGACTTACAAGCCTGTGCCTAGGATCAGATGCCTATCAGGGAGCACAGGAACCTATGTACCAGAGTGAAGACCTGGAAGCGGGTGGTCAGCCAAGCACCAGGCATGGTAGTGAGGAAGAGGATGATATGAAATGCAGGCGAAATGGATGATTGGAAAGGTGATAGAGCAATTGGTGGAATGAGTGGTGAGGGGAACCGGAGAACCTGCAGAATCGAACTCGGGCTGCCTAAGTGGTAGGCAAACGCTCTAACCGCTTGGCCATGGCAAAAAGGCAATACATGTAAATTAGTTGTAGTGTTTCGATTTATAATGTCTCTAATTTTATATATGTGTTCATGTTCCAGATATTTTAATATTACACTCTTCACTTTGTTCTTTAGTATTTCCCCTACACTACCGGAAATAGTATTTAAGTTGGATGTTGCTTCTTGAAGTACTTTGAGTGCTTCATTTAAGGCTAAGGCTACTGTTTCTAAGGAGGTAGCTTGGGATTTCCCTGACGTGTTTATACGTGGCTCAATTAGAAGTTGCAACATTTCCAATCTTGCAAGGAGAAAAAGACAGTTTTGTGCCACAAAAACACTAAAATAATAGAAATATGATGTGTTTATCAGAAAAGCCAAAATATGCATTTACATGCAACATCAAACTGGGTTTAATAAGCATATAAACTGATGACTCATGCACATAACTTACCAGAATTGTAATTATAACAAAGGAAAAAATCTGATGTGGTGCACTCACATTACTTTCTCTATTCTTGTACTAACCATTCTTACAAACTCTTATTACTATATCTTCTTTGTGTTAGTTGAGATAAACATTTGCACAAATTATCTTATTACTTATTTCCTTGTAGATGCAAGGTAAATATTAGAATACAGTAGGCTTTCAGCGATAGTCAAATATTTTAAAGCTTTGAGATCCCATTCTCTCTGCATGCTTAACATATAAAAAAAATGAACAATGATGTTCCATTTCACCAGTTTTAAGATTTCCGAAACTGACACAAATAACACGGAATATCTCCGAAATGGTTCACCCTACAAAAAAATTTATTTAGACATAAATTGTGTATTTTAGCAAGATCTCCATTTTTTGTACAGTATGGTTTGGTCTATCTCTAACGGTTTACCAGTTATGCAAAAGTCGTCCAGAATAAATACGATTACAGGGGCTATAGCCAGGAAATTCAAAATATACATTTCATTTGTCATAAAAACATCTCAAACATATAACATTTTAATCAAAAACACTACAGCCATTTTCAAGAAAATCAAAATTTTCGAAAAATTTTCCATGTAAAGGGTAGTTTAGGGTGGGGCTATTTTCTTCAAAATCTTCATGTCGCATCCTTGAAAGACATTAAACTTAAATACCAACTTTGGTTTTTAACCGACTTCTGTTTTTGACTTATGCTGTCCACAGACACACATCCACATACATGGACATTTTACTAAAAATGCTCTTTTTCGGATTCAGACGGGTCTCAATATATTTCTGGTGAAATCTCGACATTGAATGTTTGGGTGGAATACAATACTTCCCCTACTTACCAGTAGAGAAAGTAAAAAATATGCAAATGCATGAACCTCTGGGCCCTATTATCAACTGACTAGTATCTTACTTGTGCAATTTCTTTCTTCGTGCAGCAGAAGTTAATGAATGAGAGATTAACAAAATCTGGTCCGTAACATATAGTAACTGTCTTTTCTTCGAGAGTATCCTGAGAGCCCATTGTAACAACCTGTCGCAGCCTTGAGTCCTTGGGGATCTTGGCATACCTCCCCGTTCTTGTATCCCGTATCGTGGCAATATCCAGCATATCCATTTCCTGCAAAAATAAAACACATTATCAGTAATTTTCCATCCAATGATGTAACTTGATTTGTTACATGAGTTCAGCCTGCACTTACACCTTCATTCATTATCATTTAGTAAATTAATTCCAAATATATACAAGGTACAACTATACATTAAAACAATTTATCACTTATCAGGTGGCTGTAGTAAAAGTACAAGTATGCTCTTATTGCAAAACATTACTCAAATTAAATGTTAATCAAATTTGGATTACTAATTTGCTCCAATTCTGTTAATGTAATGCATTCCGACATAGTAAGACCGTGGTCAGATTGGTCGGCCTACACACATTACCACTTGAGCATGATATTGTGTCTCTTATAGTTTATCAACTACCACAATGATGAGAACTTCACAGGCTATATCAGAAACCTCAAGATGTTCTTCTCATTTGTCATGAATATCTTTAACAGCACTGCTCAAGTACAGGCAGGTAAGGTGAGGTTGAAATCACCTCCTTCCACCCAATGGGACAGAGCGACACATTTATCCGTGGTTACAGAGTTCCAGTAGTGGCACATTCTTACGTATAGAAAATCAAAGGTGTACACATTCATATTCTACTCCTGGTTAACCCACAATGTTTCTGAGGATCCTTTTTTTGGTGTGATTTACATTTCAGAAGGTGTTCAATATAGGGTGCAAACGATGAAGTGCACAGTCTCAAAAGATAAGCAAGGTGATTGTCACTTATCTCGCTACGATACTCACTTTTAATGTTGTTCATTTTTGAAAATGTTTGTTCGCAGATATAAGGGGAACCAAAGACTGCCATTAAACTAGATGCAAACATAATCTTGGATACTCACAGCAGGGCAGAGACCTAAATAATTCCCACTCTTCTTTCTCACAACATTTTACAGTCATGGAATTCTGCAGTGCAAGTAGTTTCATATCTTGTAGCTCATGTGAAGCCCCACTACATAGAAACTTCAAAGGAGTGTAAAATAGTTGGATTTTGGTTTCAAATGTTTTTAGGTCTTCAAGTTGTGGAGAGAATGTGTCGTAAAATTACTTGAAAAGTTTGTTGTATTTTTCCAGGAGAATAACGTTTATCATGAAAACAGAGCATAAGCAAGGAAAATGGAATAGATCTGAAACTATCCGTCCTACAAATCAAGCACTTCACTTTATTGTCTTCATTTTGAAAACAAAAATATTCATCTTCCCATTCAATTGTATGTATTCGTGCCCTATGTCTCCGATTAGCAGGTCTGGTGCTGATTGCCTTGGCCAGTGGAAGGGCGAAAAATAATCTGTAGGGGAAGCGAGCTTGTTGTCGCTTGTTGAGCACCCCTGATCTTGAATATGTGGCATTTAAATGAGAATCATTACACTTTTAATAAAATAAAAAATAAACATTTTTTCCCTTTTGTATATTAACATCCTCTAACGTGATGTCATACTGAATGATGAATGAATGAAATCAATGAAATGAAGCTCAAATGAGCATGAGGAGCTTAGATATCTGACATTCATTTTCTCAAGATAAGGGAAAAACCTTGGGAAAAAAAAACCTTATCCAGATAGCTCACCCTAACCAAGATTCGAATTCACGACTTCTTGAATGTGCCGTAGACACACTACCCCCACACCACAGGAGTGGGCTTTTTTTACATTTAAAAGAGAGTTTATTACTATCGTTGTCATCATCATCAATATATTATTACTACTACTAGGCAATAATAATAATAATATAATAATAATAATGCATTTATTGTCAATAGACTACAAGTAGTTTCTGACATTGTCAGTTCAATTACATATGTACACTTTCGTTACAATTATTCAGATTACATATCTACAATTTGCATTTACAATTAATATCTTATCACTATATTTACAATTCATCCATAGTATACAAGGCCTTGTTTATTAAGTAATTTCTGAGCTCCTTCTTAAAACCATTATTGGATTTAGCTTGTTTAATATAATTTGGTAACTTATTGTACAGTATTATTCCCATTACATTTGGATCTTTAATGCTACAATTCATTCTAAAACCCTGTCTGAAAAAATCACTATTGTTTCGAGTGTTATAGTGATGTATGTCACTGTTCCTTAGATTATCCTTCCTCCACACATAAATAACTACCCTATATACATATAATGAGAATACTGTAAGGATTTGCTTTTCCCTAAAGTATTGCTTACATGAGTCAGTATAGTTTAATTTATATATTATTCTAATTGCATTCTTTTGCAGTTTCAATATTCTCTCCATATATATTTTTGCACTGCAACCCCAAATCTCAATTCCATACACCAAATGAGGGTATAAGACACCATAGTAGATCATTTTTAATTCTTTCTCTTCAAGAAGACTGGAAAAGTGCCTAAGTAAATACAACGATTTACTGATTTTCCCATTGATATATTGAATGTGTTCCGACCATGTAAGCTTTTGATCTATTATAAGACCTAGGAAGGGCTGTTTACTTTCACAATGTATGTTGTAATCTGATAATTGTATCATGTTTGATTCATTATTTGAATTATCTAGATTATACTGAATTAGCTTTGTTTTAGACATGTTACATTTTAAATTGTTTTCCTTAAAGTATTTAAACAGTGTTTCAATAGTTTGTGTCATTGTATTATTTAAGTCTTCAATGGAAGTGCCCCAACATACAGTTGTTGTATCATCTGCATATGAGATTGCTTTACTGTTCCCATTGTTGGGTATATCATTCACATACAGTATAAATAAGAGAGGGCCCATCACAGAACCCTGCGGAACCCCATACTTTACTGTGACGCCGGTCTGCCCTACTTCACGGTTGAAGCGCATAACTAGACGCTCAAGGTCATGCTTCTCCACACCACTCACCCAACCGAACACATGACTAACAATCAAGCGGCAACACGAAAGGTTTTCCAGAGCGTTCGAGGAGTATCCGGTAGCCGGCTTGTTTGTATACGAGAAAGATATGGCTACGTCATCGCTGGTATAAAAGCTTACACAGCGCATGGAAGCAGGCAGTTTTTGAATCGGTCAGTGTGTCAGTGAGTGCGAGACAGCTGTGAAAGATACGTCGCTTCGAAGTGAAGAAATTTTAACGAGTGCTGAGTGATTGTATCGTCGGAGTAAGTGTTTGAGGCACAGAAAAATAAGAAAGACGATGAAAGGACTAAGACAAGGTTACGAGAAGAGAATAGTTGTGCGTTTAAATATCACGAAAGACGTCAGTAGAAGAGAACTATGTTTTTGTGCAAAAGTTTAGACGAAAACAAATCTGATGTGTTGTGAGTGCTAACCATTCTTACAAACTCTTATTCCTATATCTTCTTCGTGTTAATTGAGATAAACATTTGAAGAAATTGCCTTATTGCTTATTTCCTTGCAGGTACAAGGGGAATATGTAGACTTTGAGCGATAGTCAAATCTTTTAAAGCTTAGAGATTCCGTTCTTTCTGCACGGTTAAGATAAAAAAATGAATAAGGATGTTGCATTTGACGAAAGTTTTGTTTTCTGAAACTGACACGAATAACAAGGAATATCTCCGAAATGGTTCACTCTACAAAAAATTCATTTGGACACATGTGTTTTAGCAAGATCTACATTTCTTGTGCAATAGATTTGGTCTATCTCTTACGGTTTACCAGTTGTGCAAAAATCATCCAGAGTGAACAGGACTTCATAGGCTAGAGCCAGAAAATTCAAAATATACATTTCATTTGCCATAAAAATATCTCAAACATACGGCATATAATCATAATCGTTAGAGCCATTTTCGAGAAAATCAAAATTCTGGAAAAAGTTTTCATGTAACAGGAGTTTATAGAGTGAAGGAATTTTCTTCAAAATCTTGATTCGCATACTTAAAGCGCGCGTACGCTCACACTCACACACATAGACCGTTTTCTAAAAATGCTTTCTTTTTTCGGGATTCAGGGGACCTCTAAGATACATTTCGGGTGAAATCTCGACGTCGTCGTCATACCACCACCACCGCCACCGCCACCAGCAGTTGTTGTAGCAGTTGCTGTTGTAGTAGTAGTTGTAAATAGTTATAGTTACTGCTACGGCTAGCGCTAGTGTTATTGTTATTGTTATTATTACTATTACTATTATTACTATTACTATTACTATTATTACTATTACTATTACTATTACTATTATTACTATTACTATTACTATTATTACTATTACTATTATTACTATTACTATTATTACTATTACTATTATTACTATTACTATTACTATTATTACTATTACTATTACTACTATTACTATTACTACTATTACTATTACTATTACTATTACTATTACTACTATTACTACTATTACTACTATTACTACTATTACTATTACTATTACTATTACTATTACTATTACTATTACTATTACTATTACTATTACTATTACTATTACTATTACTATTACTATTACTATTACTATTACTATTACTATTACTATTACTATTACTATTACTATTACTATTACTATTACTATTACTATTATATTATATTATATTATATTATATTATATTATATTATATTATATTATATTATATTATATTATATTATATTATATTATATTATATATTATTATTATTATTATTATTATTATTATTATTATTATTATTATTTAAGAGTGTCTCAAAATGAATATTTTCTGTGAAATCTTGATATCGAATTTATGGGTGAAATGTTAAGTCCTATATTTACTATAGGTACGTAAATAGCAGAGAAGGTAAAAACATTAACGAACACAAGAAAATTCCATTTATACATTTTTATAGGACTACTGAAATATTACAAATCCAGTAGGATGACACCCAGTGTTTTATTATGTGAACAATCTTCCACTATCTGCAGTAATTTTAGGTCAAACTTCCCATGCCCGAAGCGGGACTCGAACCCACGACCTCTCCGCTCCGGAGCTCCAAAGACACGCTCCCCCGACTAAACTACGAGGGATTTCAACTTCCTTGTGTTGACATAGGACACATTTTCTAGCACAGCTGTGTAAATCGCTGGAATGCACGTTATAATAACGTCACGACAGGCTGATTCAACACAACGATGATCATTCAGACAAATGTTTCATTTTCATCTAATTAAAAGTCACCAATAACAGACGCCACAGTCGTTCAGTTCAATTCAAAAATATGTGTTTCATTTTTCCTTTGTGATAGTGAAAGCCAAAGCAGAACTAGATAAAGGGGTTTCCCATAGTCAAAGAGGTGCTCTGAGTGGACAGAGATTGATTTGTGGTTTTCCGTTGCTTCGTTTATCATCAATGTTTCTATTTCAGGCGATTACATACAACGGAAATAAAGCTTCACTCACTGGACAACACACAATTTGTCTCTAAATTCAATTGTCAAAGCTACACAGTTGCGAGGTGCTCAATACAAAAAGGCAATGGATGGTTCATTGGCTGATGTTTGAAAAAGCAATAGTCCTTAATGCACAAACAACAACAATAATAATAGTCATAGTAATAGTAATAATAATAATAATAATAATAATAATAATAATAATAATAATAATAATAACAATAATAACAACAACAACAACAACAACAACAACAATAATAATAATAATAATAATAATAATAATAATAATAATAATAATAATAATAATAATAATAATAATAATAATAATAATAATAATAATAATAATAATAATAATAACCATGCATCCACTCTTAATGTTGTTTGCGTTTGACCTTATTTATTGCAAGGGACGTCATCGGGTTTAGCAATCCTTATTTACGTCTTTGAGGAATATGAGTTCGTGAAGTTTCCCCTGGACGAGTAACCAGCCCATTGCAGGGAAGTTTGATACTGAGTTAAACGTTGGAAAACAAAACAAGAATACAGGATGTCGCAAAACAATATACTAACACTTTTAATGACTATAAAATAAATAAATAAATAAATAAATAAATAAATAAATAAATAAATAAATAAATAAATAAATAAATAAATAAATAAATAAATATAGACAGACAGATACACAGAAGTTTAAAGGCTAATTTAAAGAAGTAAAATGTAATTAAAGAATAATGTTCGCAAATGTTCAAGTTGATGACCATCACTGCCCAGACAAAACTGATAACTAAAGGCCGGAGGGATGTGCGCTTGCATGTGATACAGGTTAGCTGGACGCAGAGTATGAATGACATCAGGAGTACAGCACGGCCATCAAATGTGCAAATACCATATGTTCAATCTCATTATTAATGAAACGTATATCTTAAATTTTCTGGGAATATCTTGATGTCATATACATTCTGGATGGCTTTTGTATAACGGGTAAAGGATAGACAAAATCTTACAAGACAAAAATTGTAGATGTCGTTAAAACACACAATTTGTGAAATTTCTTTTTCCCTATCCTTCTCTCTCTCTCTCTCTCTCTCTCTCTCTGGTGTGAATAATTTCAGAAATATTAGTTGTTAACTCACTGAATTTTCCCAGGAATTGTGAATGCCATATCTGCTCTGAGACATCACGTGTCTGACATAAGAGAACAATAAGAAATCTATAACTTACAAGAAAAATATTGATTGTTCCGAACAATGGTATGTACACAGTGAAACAATGGATCTAAATAGATTAACGAAACAAGCATTTATTTACACTCCATGACGTAAAAGATCAATAGGACGAGCGATACTACGTTGGGAAGGTAGACTTTGAGGCTGAACAGAGAGCAAATCTATGCTTGAGTAAAATAATAATACTAATAATTAGTAGGTTATTATTACTATTTTTATAGCAATGCTATGGTTCAGTATTCTTCTTTCCCTGATTACCCTCCCCTTAGGACTTACCAGCCAGTGCCTAGCGTCAGATACCTGTCGGGGAGCAGAGGGACCTCTGTAGTGAAGGCCTGGAAGGAGGTGGTCAGCCAAGCACCAGGTATGGTGAGGATATGAAATGCAGCCGAAATGGATAATTGGAAGGGTGATAATGGAGCAATTGGTGGAATTAACGACGGGGGAAACCGGAGAACCGGATAAAACCCGTCCAGATGCCGCTTCGTCCACCACGGATACCACATGCGGGTCCCGTCTAGGTGGTAGGCGAACGGTCTAACCACTCAGCCACGGCGCCGCCATTATACTTCCAGACTCAGGGAAGGATAAGGAATAATCCTGGCTGGAGAAAAACTTCTACCCCCTGCCGGGAATCGAACCCGGGACCAGTAGCACAGCAGGCACGTGCTCTACCAGTCAAAGTCCCACCTTTGGCGCTACCCCTAGACGTCAATGAACGACTCGTTTAACTAAGCAGCTCTCTGGTGTCCACGGGTACTCTCTTTCCTTTGAGAAAGCCATTAGTTCGGCTCCGACGCGCACACGCACACACACACGCACAACGAAACTTAAAGCATACTCGAAACCTACTAAGTAAACGAAATTAATGGGAAGGAAATCGTGGTAGATGAGAAACACTCCTTCACTCGCCTATCGACCATGGAAAACCGTGAAAACTTGTCAGCGGTCGATGGCAACGAACCTGGGAATCCCGAATGCGAGCCATCTCGCTCGGTAGTTCTGTTGTACTTCCATGATGTGACATTTTGCTGCAAGGTGGTCTGATGGTCTGATAAAAGCAGTGCAGATCAAACAAGACTCGCAACTATTCATATACTAATCAAAATTTAGTCTCGAGGCACTTTGCTACACAATGGAAGCTGGACAAGTTGTCTACACGAACAAACTACCTCAGCTTAAAGCTGCTGTTGCATTTCATACATCTTTGCTGCAGTCACTTATGCTCACAGTTCCCATACAGTAGAATCCTGATAACTTGAGCTACTGACAAGTCTAGTTTTACGGAATAAGGGCTCTGTTATTCACAACTAGTAATATCACACTACAAATTACGTAAATACAGCGATGTTCAACTTTTGTGAAAGACGGGAGTGTGAGTTTACCTCCAACATACGCTGCGTCTATTTAACCGGGCTGGTTACATGAACTTTGCGTTTGATATACGAAAGCACTTTCAAATCTTATACGATAAACATCTGTTCATTAGTGATTTCCTTGGTATTGCTTACGTTTAAGAAGTCTATCAAGTGAGCGTCGCGTAACATATTGCAATACAAACTTTTAGTATGGTTCAATTTGGGGAAACTGTTCGCAAATATGTAGAGCTATACTCACTCTTACACACATTATTGTTGCAAATGCCTATTTTTCTATATACTACATTTTAATCGACATTAGCATTTTCAGAAAGTATCTTATTCTAATTTTCTTGGAGGTACAAGGGGAATATGGGAATACGGCTTTAAGCGATAGTCAAATGTTTTAAGTGCTGATTGCTATGCGATGCCTTTGAAATTTCGTTCTCCTTGCTAGGCCAAGGAATGAAAAAAAAAAAAAAAAAAAAAAAAAAAAAAAAAAAAAACGAATAACATATTCCTATTTGAAAAAAAAAAAGTATACGTATTGACAAATTCAAACAAATAAGAAAGAAAATCTCTCAAAAGAAAAAAGAAGTATTTGACAAAAACTGTGTTTTAAAGAGATGCACATTTTTTTTATTTAGTAAGATTTTGTCTGTCTCTTACTGTTTACTATTTATGCACAAATCATCCAGAATGAAGAGGTCTTCTGAGGACATTCCCAGGAAATTCAAGTTATGACGTAGAAACTTCTATGGAATCACCTGTTTGTGTCCGTCACTAGATACTATCCCTCCGACTGTGCAGTGAAGCATTGCCGCTCACTGCGTAAGGTTCTCCAAAGAGAGATGGTTGGACATCCCTGTTCTAGCACAATATGGGAAACAAAGGTATGGTATTATCTGAAATGTTTTATGCGATCTCTTTAACGCATCCAATTTAATGTCCATTGTCATTTTAACTTGTCTTTTCTTTCGCTCGACATTTTTACTGGCACAAACACAACACTAGCACTAAGTCTGAAGTATGAGAAACGGTACTGACCAGAAATATGTAACCAAAATGTTTAAACCTTCCAAACCAGGGCTGGGCGACTGGTGCTCATCGAACGGAGCCTGCTCATGGGCTTGCAGTGATAACTGTATGTTTAGGTTTAGCAAGGAAACTATTGTTCTAAACAAGGTTTGTGCTGTGTATCCACATTATTAGTGGCAAGCTTTCGATTTCGTAACAATGTTCTGCCGGTTGCTTATGTTCTGAATACATATCGAAGGTCACCCTTTTGCTACTGTGAGGGAGAATATATACTTATTAAACTTTACCTATCCACCTAGGCGGCCCGGGTTCGATCCCAGGGACCCGCATGTGGTATTCGTGGTGGACGAAGCGGCGTCAGGGCGGGTTTTCTCCGGGTACTCCGGTTTCCCCCGCCATCTCATTCCACCGGTGCTCCATCTTCATGTATCATCAGTGTCACCGCCTGCGGTGCCGTAGTAGTAAAAGCGGGCGTTAAACACTACAACAATAACACACAAACTTTACCTATACTGTCTATACCGCATAGCGGATTATAGAAATCACCAAGTTTTACAAAAATATATAAATAAACAATTAAACAAATAAATAAAAATAAAAGAATAATAAAATAAAAAAATAAAATAAAAGTTGTCGAGTTATACGGAAGGTCAAGCTATCGGGCTTCTACTGAACTATATATCTCCAAGATGAACTTAAATATCAAATTTGGTACTTAATCGACTTTTGGTTTACAGTTATGCTGCTCGCTCCCGCGTTTCTCTCTCTGTCTCTGTCTGTCTGTCTCTCTCTCTCTCTCTCTCTCTCTCTCTCTCTCTCTCTCTCTCTCGCACACACAGAGAGAGAGGGAGAGAGATAGAGTATGTTTTCTAAAACTGCTTTTTTGGCTTCAAGTGGCCTTATGCATGGGGTCAACCTCTGCCGGGCCCTGGCCTCCATTCATCCTATCTCCGTCCTCGTATTTACAGATTCCAGGAGGCTTCGGAACATATATTTCCGGGAAATCTTGACATCGAATACAGTACTTCACCTACTTACTAAAGTGATAAAGTAATATTTTATTGGGGGGGGGGCAGATTAATTTTCTATATCTCTTCATGGAAGGAAGTTGTGTGGCGTTAGAAAGCATTAAAAAGCCTGCAACACACGATGGGTTTGCTGGGTTGACGCAGCAAGTGCTATGAAACAAAAGCAAAGTAGAGCTGGCGCAACTAAAGTTTGCCATCTGCAGGATGCGCGGAAGACTATTTTGTATACGTGCCGTACCGTAACGCCTGTTACAGGGCGACAGTATCCCTATTACAGCCTCCAGTACCTAACAACGTCTCTAGAAGTGTATATCGCAGTGAATGAATGGGCAGAATAGACAGTGGGATCGGTAAGTACAATGCGAGGAGTGGAAATGGCATGTGGCCTTCAATCAAGCTAGGTAACCCGACTTTATCCGAGTAGTACCGAAGTTTCGCGCAGCTCTCGTTGGCTAGCTATAGCTGCACTACACCCAGCCTTTGTAAGCTTTGGAATAAATAAACGAAACCACACGTCTCACAGGAATCAGACCGAAAGCCAATTGAATTAATTTTACTCAAATGGCACATCCAGTGCTACAATTGATGGTAAACTATTTAAGATTACAGAACTTAATTTGTAATGAACGGAGCAGTAATGGACAGACGTCGGGTCCATTTCACTTGAACAAAGATAATCGATTATGAAGCTTTACAACATAATTTTTACGAGGCTTCATAAACTCTGAAGTAAACAGCGTAGAAATACAAATAAGAGGAAGGTCTCTAAACGGATGCTTGTCCAGAATCACGTTTTAACAGCAAACAAATGGAAAATAATTCATACCTCCCTCTCTAGTAGATGCAATGAATTCTTGAGTCAACCATCGATGGGAGCTGAAACCATTAACGTACGTTATTGATGCTATGGGAAAACTTCTATCTTCAAACGCAGAGCATCGAGATATAATCCTCCTGGCATACGAATGTTCCGTTTCCTTCGATGTAAGAGGCCAAAATGATATTAATCCTAGTACATGATGGATCGTTTTCTCAATGGCACTTCAAAGAACATTATCACAGATTGGTTGGAGTGGCTCAAGAATATGCATAGGTTCTTACTGTTTCCATTAGTGTTCAGAGCAATTAGATACTTAGGGTCGTTCCCGTTATTAGTGAAGTTGTTCTTATGAAAGAGGCTTTTCGAAGTTAACAAGCATCAAGACTTAAATGTTGTATATTCACCAGGAAAGGACTGACTAGATGTCGATGATATTGGGCAATTTAAGGCTCTAATTGCATACAAGAAACACGTGGCTCTCTATAAAGGTACAAATTTAAGTGGAACTTATAAATTTGCCATGATAATTATTTTTGGCTATCATTACTTTAAAAATCTGTGTTGCACTCATACGACTTTCTCTACTCTTCTACTAAATATCCTTACACTTTTATTCTTCTATCTTCTTCGCGCTAGTCAAGATAAACATTTGCAGGAATTATGCTGATTTTCTTGTAGGTACAAGGGGAATACAGTAGGCTTTGAGCGATAGTCAAGTCTAAAAGTTTTGACATTTGGTTCTCTTTGCATGGCCAAGAGATAAAAAATTAAATATCGACCTTCCATTTGAGAAAAGTTTAAGCATTGCAGAATTCACACAAATAATGAATATCTCCGAAATGGCTCATCCCCCCCCCCCCCAAAAAAAATGGACCTAACTTGCGTGTTTTAATGACATCTACATTTTTTGTACAGTAAGATTCGGTCTATCTCTTACGGTTTACCTGTTATGCCAAAGTCATCAAGAGTAAACAGGATTAAATGGGCTATAGCTAGAAAATTCAAAATATACACTTCATTTTCCATAACAATGTCTTAAACATGTGTCATTTTAAACAAAATCGTTAGAGCAATTTCTGAGAAAATCAAAATTTTCGAAAAATTTTTCATATAAAGGGTGGAAGAATTTTCTTCAAAATCTTGGCGTCGCATCCATGATAGATATTAAACTCACATACCAACTTTGGTTTTTCACCGACTTTTCGTTTTTGAGTTATGGTGTCCACAGACAGACACTCACACGCGGACCTTTTTCTAAAAATGCTTCATTTTTGGATTTAGGGGCCTCGAAACATATATTTCTAGTGAAATCTCGTACATCGAAATTTTGGATCGAATACAATACTCTCCCTGCTTAACACACGCAATACAGATAGTAAAAATTACATGAACAACAAACAGGAATTCCATTTTATAGGAATCCTTGAAGACCTGACGTTCTACACATGCTGAAATTCTTCTTGGTACCATAATAACACCATTTCCTAGGCTATACACACATTTCAAGTCCATATTTTACGAGCCATAACATTAATTATAAACAAAATTCACAAGAAATGGGAAACATCCTACAGTCATATAATGGAATAAGCTAAACAATTTACGTGAGAGAACTGACTTCAAAGCTTACGTCATCCTTTATTGCTTTTCGCGCCCATTTACTGTTGGTTGCCGTTTTTTGGAGTTCATTGCCACTATAATGCAGTTTAATTTCTTTTCAGCATTTTATCCAAGGAAAATGCTGGAAGCAAGCTTTCTCTCTATTTACCGCCATTACATTTTGTGAAGTTTATTTTTCTGATTTTCAAATAAGTATGTAGGTCACCAAGCATATACGCCTGTTTTGTAGCCTCCTTGCTCTAAAACGGGCTCAAATGACCCCGTTGTCGACGGACCCATAAAACTTACTCGCTCATCCACTCACTCGCTCCATCACTAGCTCACTCACTCACCCCTCACTGGTTCTTAGAGATTTAGTAGGCCATTTACATGCATATTAAACAAGATTGTGCTTAACACTGCTCCTTGAGGTAATCCAATATGAGTTTATTTGTATCCGGAGGTCGCTGTGCCAAATGTTGCAATATGCCTTTGGGTTACGAATTCAGAGAACTCTTTGATTCCTAGTTGGAGTTTCTTTATTAGCTTACATCTCCGAACACTATCATATGCCGACTTGAAATCTTCAAACACTGCTATCGCATCTTGCCTGTCGAACGATTCCTTTATATTCTGACACAAAAAATAATTTGTTCTGTGACTGAGTGGTGCTTTCTGAATCCTATTTGTGATTTAGATAATAGGTTACTTGTTTCTAAAAAGCAATTTAATCTTTCTGCAATCATTATTTCCATAATTTTGGCTAAGTAACCGATTTGTGATATTGGTCTATAATTGTTTATACATATTTTCTTCCGATTTTCTATATTTTACCAAACATTCAAACTTTCAATTTTGATCTGTCCGACTCCTGCATTTTTTATGATTTTGAAATTTAATATTGTTTTGTTTAACACCAATTAAACTTCCACTTGCAATTCGTTTTCCTTTGGGTAATAACCGAGTACTGCATCCACTTTGCGTAGGCTTCGGCGGTCAGTGTCCATGGTATCTAAGCTTTCCGGGGAAGACCGCGTCTAGCTTATGACCGGGGGTGGGGGGAGGGAGTGGGGCGAAACGTCGACATCCGTCATAACCAAGACGCGGCCTTACCCGGAAAACTTAAGAGGTGGTATTGCATTCCATTCAGAATTCGATATCGAGATTTAACTGGAAATAAGACTGTTTGAGACTGCCTGAATTTAAAAAAAAAAAAGACATTTTTAGAAAAAGGTCCATGTGTATATGTCTCCATGAGTCTGTGAGCAAAACGCAAACTCTAAAAGTCGGTTTAAGTTCAGCATCTTTCAAGGACGTCATACAAAAATTTCCAGGAACCCCCCCCCCCCCCAAACCATCATTTACTTGAAAGATTTTTGAAAATGTCGATTTTCTCAAACAATGCCTCTAACGGTTTTTATTTTTAGATTCTATCTTTAAACAATTTCACGAGCAATGAAATGTAGAGTATAACTTGAATTTTCTGGGAATAGTCTCTGAAGTGCTCTTCATTTTGAATAACTTGTACAATTAGTAAACCGTAAGATATAGACAAAATCTTAGTACAAAATATGTAGATATCATTAAAGCATATGGGTACCTCGTGAAATACTTCGGAGAGATTCCTTGTTGTTTGTACAAGTTATAAATTACTTATTACGCATTTTTCTCAAATAGGAAGTTATTCGTTTTTACTTTCTCTCTGTGAAGAGCATAACTCTAAAAAACGGAAAGTCGCTTAGCTACCAAACTTGGTATTTTAACTTCATCTTCCCAGGATACGGCACGAAGATTAAAAAAAGAAAGAAAAGAATCCCTCATTCTTAACAACCCTATACATGTCAAATTTTTCGATAATGTTTATTCTCTAAAAAATTGCTCTTAATGATTTTGATTACATCAACATAAGTTTCAAGGTATTTTCATGATAAATTAACCCTTTCATGCCTGAATTATTTTGTTACATATGCCGTTCTTCCTCTAATTCGAAACCGGTTTAGATTAGACGGTCTGGGAGACCTTCAGCCTGCTGGCTCGGATAGCCATGATCGTTAAGGCAACACGTAGTGCACTGGCCATGCACTCAAAGCCTGAGGTCGTGAGTTCGAGTCTCGGAAACCGCAGTCAAATGTGCCTGTGGTAAAGGACGGGGAGGGCCCACGTAAAATAATCGGTGTGATGGCACGCGTGGATGATGATGGGGTATCATTTGACTGCGGTTGCATGGATTTTGCTTCTTTTCTTATTAAAAAAAAACACTACAATATAAATTGTATAAAAAATAATTTTTTGCAATCCAAAACGTCTCAAATATGTATTTTTAATTGGTGACAGACAGTATAACAAGAATATAGCAGAAAAAAAGTTAAAACTAGTACAAATAGGAAAAAAAGCTAATGTATATTATAAGACAAACCAGGCAATAAAGGGTTAAGTTCAGTGAGTATTGTTTAAGGGCCCGTCGACAGCTAGGTCATTAGGGCCTAAATTAAGTTCATGTCTTGTATTTCCTAGGAATGGCAAATGAAGTACTGTTAATTCTGAATGAGTTTAGCGTAACTGGTAAATCATAAGAGATAGATAAAATATTACAAAATTAATGTAGATAATTAAAACACAATTTTTATTTTCTTTATGGTGGCGTTAATTTCCGGATATTCTTTATTACTGGTTTGAATTTCTGAATACTTTATACTTTTCTCAAATGGTAAGTGGTTATTCGTTTTTTCTCCTGGTCATACAAAGAGAAAGCAATTTCAAAGCTTCCCTTAAAACATTTCATTATCACTTAAGCCTTCCGTATCCCAATATTTCCATTGTACTTGCAAGACAATATACAATAAAACGATTTGTGCAATTGTTTATCTGTATTAACATGAAGTTGATAGAGTGGATGGCGCTGGCAGGAGACATTAAATTCCAGCCATGTCCGAAGTGATACTTGACTGTCGCACCATGCCTGGCACTGAATACATGTGCTGTATTTAATGAATTAATTCTCGCCGACATGCTCTCCTACAGACTGGGGAAGGATTTACTCCTATCTGCCGGGGTGTATTCAAATGATGCACGGGTCTATGCCAGCGACATTTTACTCCAGGCTCACTTAGTAAAACTGCTCCATATTGTGTCGATGATTAACGGGTTCACTAACCTAACCAATCTTGCTGCATGTGCGAAACAACCAAATTAATAGGCATCAATACTTTCTCTGTCGGACACTGTGCCCACAGTACCATTAAAACAACTGCCAGTAATATCATGTTTAACAGAAAACAGCATATTTAAAATGGCAAAAAGAGGAGCTATAAACATTTCTATGAAAAATCTGATGTGTTGCACTCACATGACTTTCTCTACTCTTGTACTAACCATTCTTACAAACTCTTATTCCTATATCTTCTTTCTTGTTAGCTGAGACAAACATTTGTACAAATTATCTTATTGCTTATTTCCTTGTTGGTGCAAAGGGAATGTTAGAATATAGTAGGCCTTGTGCCATAGTCAAATGTTGGAGAGCCTGTTGTCTTTGCACACTTGACATATAAAAAAGTGAACAGCGATGATCCATTTCACGAAAGTTCTAAGTTTTCCGAAACTCACACACATAACAAGGAATATCTCCGAAATGGTTCACCCTACAAGAAAATGTATTGAGACATAAATTGTGTATTTTAGCAAGATCTACATTTTTTGTACAGTATAATTTGGTCTATCTCTAACGGTTTACCAGTTATGCAAAAGTCGTCCAGAGTAAATACGACTACAGGGGCTATAGCCAGAAAGTTCAAGATATACATTTCATTTGTCATCAAAATATCTCAAACATATAACATTTTAATCAAAATCCTTAGAGCCATTTTCAGGAAAATCAAAACTTTCGAAAAATTTTCCATGTAAAGGGTAGTTTAGCGTGGGGCTATGTCCTTCAAAATCTTCGTGTCACATCCTTGAAAGACATTAAACTTAAATACCAACTTTGGTTTTTAACCGACTTCGTTTTTGAGTTATGCTGTCCACAGGCACACAGACACACACACGGACCTTTTTCTAAAAATGCTTTTTTTTTTTTTTTGATTCAGGGGACCTCAAAACATATATTTCCGGTGAAATCTCGACATCGAATTTTTGGGTGGAATACAATACTTCCCCTACTTACCAGTAGAGAAAGTAAAAAAGAGACCGATTTTGCTGAATTGCAGAATATAAATACATTACAGAAAATAAAATCCTAGAGTAACTGTGCTGTAATTTGAGTGATCATTCTTACTTTCTCTACTACGTATAGTAAGTAGAGGAAGTGCTGTATTCCACCCAAAAATTTGATGTCGAGATTTCACCGGAAATACCTAGGTTGAGGACCCCTGCATTTAAAAAAAATGTTAGAAAATGGTCCGTGTGTGTGTGTGTGTGTGTCAGTGTCTGTCTGTGGGCACCATAACTCAAAACAAAAAGTCGGTTAAAAACCAAAGTTGGTATTTAAGTTTAATATCGTTTAAGGATGCGACAAGAACATTTTAAAGACAATTCCTCCACCCTAAGCTAACCTTTACATGGAACATTTTTTTTAAAATTTTGACTTTCTCGAAAATGGCTCTATTTTGATTAAAATGCCGTACGTTTAAGATATTTTTATGACAAACTAAATGTATATTTTGAATTTTCTGGTTATAGCCCATGTAGTCCTGTTTACTCTGGAAGAGTTTTGCATAACTGATAAACCGTAAGTGATAGAGTCGCGGATTCAAAACCGGCCCAGGCCGATGTGCTTAAAAGCGACAGCTCCATGTCAGATTTACTGGTATGTAAAAGAACTCCTGCGGGACGAAATTCCGGCACAACGGCGACGCTGATGTGATCCTGGCAATTGACAGTGTCGTTAAAACAACAAAATATTTATTTGTAAGAGATAGACCAAATCTTACTATACAAAAAAGTAGATCTTGCTAAAACACACAATTTATGTCCAAATAAGCTTTTTTTTGTAGAGTGGACAATTTTGGAGATATTCCTCGTTATTTATGTGACTTTTGGAATACTTAAACTTTCGTCAAATGAAACATCTTTATTGATTTTTTATACCATAACCATGTAAAGAGAATGGAATCTCTTGCTTTTAAAAGAGTTGACTATCACTCAAAGTCTACTGTATTCCCATGTTCCCCTTTCATCTACACGGAAATAAGAAATAAGATAATTTCTGTAAATTTTTATCTCAATTAACACGAAGAAGATACAGGAATAAGAGTTTGTAAGAATGGTTAGTAGAAGGGTAGAGAAAGTCATGTGAGTGCAACACATCAGATTTTTTATTTTTACTTTTAAATTCATTTTCAGCATTTATTATGATGCCACAATTCTTTGTGTATGGGGATGTTTTGCTGAGACCTGATGGCTTGTATCTCGGTCCGGAAGAACACGATGCGGTATTAAACAGTTTGGCCTTATTTAGTACTTACTGTCATGGAATTGCGTTCGTTACGGCAACTCACAATGGCTGACATCTGCCTAGCGGTACTCCTAGGATGCATCAACTAGTAAGTTGATAATTGGACAGCAAATGCCTTCCTACACTTATAAACATACTGAGACGCCTCGTCTATGCTCCAAAGTTATCGGGAGGTCGGCGCCGGGCAGTTGGAACGGTAAACGATACAAACTGCGCGCAATCATCAAATAACTATAGTGTTACCGAAATAAGCAAGCTACCTGAAATACACAAACATCCGTAGCTTGGCCCAAACACTCTGAGGAAGAAAACAAAATACATCCACCACTTGTTCAATGTTATTGCTCTTTAAAAACTGTTCTCAACTATGATTAATGTTGTCCTTGTAACATACTACACTTATAAGTTTTATTTGAGAACAGGGAAAGCCCCACTGACTAAGAATTGAGTCGTTTTTAAATTGTGAACTCTGAACAGACTATGCCAGTCGGTCAGTAAGGAATATGATGGCCAACTTATGAGTTGCAATAACATAATCGAGTGCTGAGAGTTACAGAAAACACGCTAAGGGAAAACTGTTAAAAAGGGGTGAAAAACAAATCGTGTTAAAGATATTTCACAAACTAAATGAACACTATCCGTATGTACTTATGAATGATTTAGTAAATTTAACCTTAGACTATACCGGTTTATCAGAAACCAGCGTTGTGAATGTTCGCAAGGAGTTCAAAGAAACTGGCTATGTTAAACCTCCGTGTTGATATTTCATATTATAATAAATGTATATGCATATGTAGGTACTACTGTAAAAAGAATTCACACAAAGTATAATTGAATGTTGCTGTGGGGGTTGACAGAAGTTAGTGGAATATAAATTATATATTTCTTTCTGTGCTCCTATTGGCCTTCCTTAAAGGAAGCCACTAATATACTGGAATACTCGGAGAGATGCTATTACTATGTGTCACTAAAACACACTATATTTACATGGGCACGGACAAGTTGTCCTCCGCCCCGAGAAAGAGGGTGCAGTATCATTTCTAAGCAGATTGTGATAGACTGTTTACTCTTCTGGTGCTGCGGCTGGGATGACGATTCGGTAATAAACATCATTATATTCCATAGGAGACATGTCAGACCACTTCCGCCAATTATGAACGCACAAAGAAACCTCAACCGCTACAGACGCGTCGCGACCATACGAATCGTTTAACTCTAAGGAGGCAGATGAATTCGCGCTACAACTAAAGCATTGTGCACAGCGCGATTGGTTGTCAAAGTTGATTTGAGCTTAATAGGGTCAGCTTGTAAATGACTTATAACGCGCTTCTAAACAGACCTCACAAACCAGAGACTCTTCGCTATCTTGTGGCGCATGTTTGTAGGTTATGCAGATTTCTCATTGTTGACACAAGACGACGTTACCCTTGTCACCTGCATAGAACATCGTAATACGAGGTTCACTGGATATGTATTGTGACAGCAAAATATTAATTGTCACAGAGACGTTTTGTTTATCCCAGTTTCTCAAAGTGTTCTCCCTGGCACTGTATGCAGCGTTTCACCCTCCGGAATCACTTCTGGAAGCATCCACGCCACTCAGTTTCAGGCACTGCAGATAACTCCTCTTGGTATAAAGAAACCGCTTCTTCTGGACTAGAAAATCGGTGACCTACAAGTCAGTTCCTCACCATAGGGAATAGGGAGAAATCACATGGTGCCAGATCGGGACTACAGATGGATGAGTCGATAGTTTGACCTCAGTTCCTTGTAGAAACTCCGTTGTTACATTAATGGTGTCAGCTGTTGCATTGTCATGACGCAACTATGTGCCCCTTACACGAAGGATGGTTGAAACAATCGGCGAACTAATCCCTAATGCCAGCTCAATGTCCTTGTATGTTAGTCTTGGATCTTCCCTAATCGTTTTCATAGCGGCAATGTTTTTGTCAATCACTACTGTTGTGGTCTGCCACTGCTCTCTTCATCTTTAAGAGAGTGCCACCACTCTTAAACTCTGCAAACCAGCGGGACACAGTGGCATATGACGGAGAATAGTCCCAATTTTCCGTGTCTCAGTAAATATCTAGTGACCCTCGTCCTAGACCATTACTTGAACTCTGTAATGTGGAAAACAGGTTAAGTCCGATTCATGATGTGGAGTATTTTGAGTCCTTATATTTGACAAACATGACGGATTCTAAGCCTAAGGATAGGCAAGTACGCACGGGAATATAACGGTTATCTTCGAATGACAGTTATAACTGCCACAGTAACAGTGTGTTAACGGTTGTATGTACCAGTGACAATTAGGTACGTTATTTTCGCAGGCACATTAGAGTAGCCGTCAGGAACGATGGCGGAAGTGACATAACGCCCAAGTAGGAGAAAGAGGGGAAGTGCTGCGTTGCAACTGTTTCTCATCTTTCTCAGGAAGTATTTGTGCATATTATACACCATTGCTCGGGTTTAACTGGATAAGACAACTTTTTTTTTCTTCTGCCACCTTAGGAACTGTTAATGAGCTTACTAGATATCACACAATGGACTGGACTTGCTGCTCGGAATTACTTTATTTCACTGTAAAACTGTACAAATACCAGTGTTGCCAACTATAATTCAATAAAACAAGCTAAATCGGCTTGCCAAAAAGGCTAGAAAAGGCTAGATTATATTTTAATACCTATATAAATATTAGAAAACTACATTATTAAAAAGTCCGCATGGATCACCTAGCAAAAATAAACGTAGTCTTCATCATCCCCTCTGCCTCATTTCTACTGCTGCAGCTGGGATTTCCCTTAGGCTCTTACATGTATGCAGCATTTGTACCAACAAGCTTCAATATTTCGTCTGGGACTGCGCATGAAAAATCTGATATGTTGCACTCACATGACTTTCTCTACTCTTGTACTAACCATTCTTATAAACTCTTTTTCCTATATCTTCTTTGTGTTAGTTAAGATAAACATTTGTACAAATTATCTTATTGCTTATTTCCTTGTAGGTGCAAGGGGAATGTTAGAATACAGTAGGCTTTGTGCGGTAGTCAAATCTTTTAAAGCTTTCAAATTCCGTTCTCATTGCAGGGTTAACATAACAAATCGAATAACGATGTTCCATTTGACAGAAATACAAATAACAAGGCATATCTCCGAAATGGTCCAATTTATAAAAAAATATTCAGACATACATTGTATATTTTAGAAAGATCTACAGTTTTTCATAGTAAGATTTGGTCTATCTGTAACCGTTTACCAGTTATACAAAAGTCGTCCAGAGTAAATAGGAGTACAGAGGTTATAGCCAGAAAATTCAAAATATACATTTCATTTGTCATAAAGATATTTCAAACCTATGGCATTTTAATCAAAATCGTTAGACACTTTCGAGAAAATCTAAATTTTCGATAAACTTTCCATGTAAAGGGTAGTTTAGGGTGAAGAATTTTCTTCAAAATCTTCGTGTCGCATCCATGAAAGACATTAAACTTAAATACCAACTTTGGTTTTTAACCAACTTTTCGTTTTTGGGTTATGTTATCCACAGGCTCGAGATACACACACAGACCTTTTTCTAAAAAGTGCCAAAGAATCTAACAACTTGGTGGAATCCATACTCCCAGATTCAAAAGATTCATGAATTCGCCAAAAGGATTATATCATTATGTGGAATAGCTGCAGTAGCGAGATTAAATGATGTATTATTTTAAAGGTACTGGTAGATAAGTAAAAAATGAAAAAGGCTAGAAAAGGCTAATGAAGCTTAGAAAAAAGGCTAGGAAAGCTATTTGTAGCTTTTTGGAAAATTTATAGCTAGATAGGTTCTCAAAAAGGCCAGATCTAGCCTTAAAAAGGCTAACTTGGCAACACTGACAAATACTCTCACACACCGTTCTGAAACAGACTACGTCCGGTTGGCTAGAAAACACGTGACTGTGATGTCATTGGATATTTGCTTACTGTGCAACCGCCTTCGCTCCTGACGGCGACTCTAGTGGTTACCGTAACGATTAGCTGTAATTATGTGTTAATACGAACGACGTCAATACAAACTTACTTTGTTATTTGATACAATCTAAAAAGAAGTTTCTCTCAACACTTTGATTACTAAGGTGTTTTATAGTCGCAATTGCTTCTACATTACCGCACATATAAACAGTTTGTACAGGTAAACAGAGCTTATGTGAATCTAAATATAAACATCACATTATATAGGTATAAATCCCGTGGCACAACATCCGGTCAGACCCTACCGCCCAACCGCTGCGTCCCACAACTCTGCCCACCACAGGCGTCACGAGTGGGATGCGGTACGACTTCCGAGAACAAACAATGCATACGGTGTGTGTAACCTGAGAGACTTCCGATGATCAAAGGCAGGCCTAGGAGACTTGGGCTATACTTTGGGTGACTTTTTTTTTTTTTTTTTTTTTTTTTTTTTTTTTTTTTTTGCCTGCTTAAGCATACAGCTACTAGTCAAGGTCGTGAGTAATCTGCTATCTCTGAGCACCAGTTGCCCAGCCCTGACCAAAGGTAAAGGCGCAGGTTAACCATTACAGTAGCAAATAATAAATGTTAGAGCGTACTGTCTGTCCACCAGAAGGCGAGCTGGAGGAATGTGCTACATAGAGTAGCACATTTATAACTACTTCCCGATAAGTGATACCAATGCACATGTACTGAATGATGTCACTCAGACTCAGTAACTTAAGGAGATAACTAGTTACTGTCTACTGCTCCTTATCATCCAACAGAATGAAATGCCAAAGTCATCACATAGACACCAGCTTTTAAAACATTTGAGTATCACATAAAGCCTTCTGTACTCCCGTATTCCTCTTGCACCTACAAGAAAATTAGCAATAAGATAATTTCTGCTAACGTTTATCTGGGCTAACATGAAGTAGCAATGGTGTGTAGAGGAAGTCATGTGAGTGCAACACGTCAAGGAGCAGCGTAAAACAAAGCCAGGTAAAGATGGCAACGCCCTGTAATGGGGTGTTCCAGAAGGGCGTTTCAGAAAGAATCGACACGGAAAGGCCAGCATAGATTCCTCGGCGGGAAGGCAAGTGCACTGAAATATGAATTCCACCATTAAGAGGTGAGGGTTACTCGCGCAGGCAGACCCCACCCAGGTGACCAGGGCACCGCCCTGGGACTCCACAAACTCCCAAATTGTATATTTAAATCTACGAAACAGGCTAGGAATTTTACTAAGCTTCCTAATCTGCAACATTTCTAAAATCCGCTATTTCAGTTTCATTCATTTGGGATTTTAATATGTATAAGATATATACAATAAATTATTAGAATATTTATTAGCATTATTATTAGTGTTATTTATGTTATTTACTATTATTATCATGATCATGGCCATTACCATTATTATTTATATCATTATTATCATTATTATCATTATTATTATTATTATTATTATTATTATTATTATTATTATTATTAATAATATTATTATACTGTTTTGAACAATTTCTTCACAAGATAGAACTATAATTTTGAAAAGTAATATACTATAAACATTTTCATATTATATTAATAACTGTAGCTGATTTTTACTTTCTCTGCTATGTAAGTAAATAGACCCAAAAATTCGATGTCGAGATTTCACCGGAAATGTTTTGAGACCCCCTGAAAAAAAAAAAATTTTTAGAAAAAGGTCCATGTGTGTCTGTCATCTTGCTAAAACACAATTCTTTTGTACAGTGAACCATTTCGGAGATATTCCTTGTTATTTGCGTGAGTCTTGGAATACTTAAACTTTCATCAAATGGAAGATCGTTATTCATTTTTTATATTTTAGCCGTGCAAAGACAATGGCAACTCAAAACTTTAAAAGATTTGACTATCACTCAAAACCTACTGTATTCCCATATTCCCCTTGTACCTACAAGGAAGTAAGCAATAAGATAATTTGTACAAATGTTTATCTCAACTAACACGAAGAAGTTATAGGAATAAGAGTTTGTAAGAATGGTTAGTACAAGAGTAGAGAAAGTCATGTGAGTGCAACACATCAGATTTTTTAATTGTCCTATTAGATAATAAAGGTCAAACATGAGACTGTAGAGCCTACCTGTATTCCATCTCTCTGTACCTACTCCTAATCGCTTGTTCGTGACACACTGATCTTTACATACACCGAGTTTGGATTAAATCGGGCCATTCTTTATCGGTGTTGCAATTTTCATAAACATTACTGTATTTAGTAAGTAGACTACGGAGTGTAGTATTGCACCCAAATATTCTATCCCGAGATTTTTACGTTTTGAAAATCTTAGTTTAATTTATTTTAACTTTTATTTATTTTACGTATTTATTTTCATTTATCTATGTGCGCATCTGTATGTGTGTGCGCGCGTCGTTCTGACCCTCTGAACAGCGTAACTCAAAAATGAAACGTTGAAAATTCTTAGAAATCTTATTACGTCCGAAGTCGTTGAAAGTTTTCCCCCATTTACATGTCGTCTTTAAATCTAGGTCATATCGGTGAGGCAATGATGTTCACTCGTTTACTATTATTGTTTATGTTTACGTTGTCTTAATTATCCATTCATTCACACACACACACACACACACACACACACACACACACACACACACACACACACACACACACACACACACACACACACGCACGCACGCACATTCACACTGTCATACTTCAAGACTCGAGGCAAGGTTCGAGAATAGTTAGAGAAAAATCCCCGCCCTCCAGCCGGGAATTGAACCCGCGACCTCTGGGTTTGGAAAGTAGCATGTTAACCACAAGACCACAGAACCAAACTGTTGAAACTTTCTTTTGTAATTTATTATAACTAAAGCCAAAATTCTTAGTGACCTTACCGTGTGCATAGGACTGTTTCGTTCAGTGCTGATGGCTGGCCTCACGGTCTGGGCGAACACACTCACGGCATTACTGACACTCCTAAATACGATGCGGCACTAAAAATTGTGACTTTAGTCATTACTAAGCTTAGTAGGTGAGCTACCAAAAGATTGAAGTTGTGCACGCTTTGCCTATACAGCAGACGGAACACGGTGACGCATCAATTGCGGATGTAAACAAAACTGGCTATCGTGCCATGTTCGAGGCGTATAGTCAAGGCACTATGAAATGTGGGGCACTGCAACATATGTTGTTCCCTAACACACTGTTTTAATCTGCGTTAAAATTTGGTTGCATAATACTGATGGAGGTTGGACTCACTCGGGATGTGTTGCAGCGTATGGTTTTCAAGAAATCCCCTGAACTCTTTATTCATTAATTCATTTAATGGCACTGCCCATTATTCTACACAAGTCTACGCGAAATGTAGAATGATTGTCCTGATAATATCACTTGTTGACGGCACTGGTTTCTTACAGCTGAATTTAGTAAATTTTCTGTATCTGTTAGAATTGCAGTGTTTTACAATGCATTTTTTTTTACTTGTATGTCTATTTTGCACAGCTTAACCGTGGCTTAACCTAATCTTATCTGAGTTAACAACCAAATTCCTGATAAATGTAGCTGGACTACTAAGTCTAGCCAAGTGGCATACCTTATTCCCTCAAGATTTTGTATTGATATATACACTATCGTTTGTTTTTGTCGATCCTAGCAACCTAAACTGGTTTTAATCACAGTAGTAAATTAATAGTATATTATGAAACGAGACTATAATGGTAGTAATTAAGACGCGAGTATATATTAGGGAACGAGCGTCTTAATTACCATTATAGTTAACTTTCATACGACCATATACCTAATTTTATAGTTGAGATGTAAAATGTTGTACACTCTCCAGGGACAATGACCTACATATTGCATCAGCTACACGATGAAAATGATAATCTTGGAATGCTACGTAACATTGAAAAATAGAAGGTAAATTGAATATATTGGTTTTCAGACGAAACTTTACTTCATATGTAAGTTATTTATTGTACAATTAGTGAAATTAATTTGCGGGACTGTGCTTAGTGCAATATTCTTGGAAGTTGATGCTGTATTGAGGTTAATTTGTGTGTTTTGTGTAAGTTGCAGCTCACTGTCAGTAGTGTCCGACATTTTAGTGTTTTCTAAACTCGCGCTAGTTGCGTTTCGAGTATTAATCGATATTGCGCTTTGCCATTGCTGCATGGGAATTCTCTGATTGGTGGAACATCTTTCCTTTAATGAAAATTGAATTCTCCGATTGGATGAAGATCAGTCATTTAATGAAAGTTTGAACTTAAGGAGGTCCATTAAAGGATCGCTATAAGACTTACAATTAATACATTTGGGTGGTCGAGCATAAAACGTGTTCATCCATTGCTACATTCTTTTTATTTCATTTATGAAGCACATAAAGTAAATTCCGCGTGTTAACAGCATATGACGTACAGCCACATCCCACACCTCTGTCCACAACGGCCGTCATGAGTGGGGTGCAGTAGTGCAGGATGGGACGCGCTTAGCGTCCCTACTCCCTCCCGGTTGGGGAGAGAATAGGACTTGTGAGCAGACCGTAGTATGGTATCAGAGTGAGAAAGATTATATGAAGGTGAAATTAATTAGAGGGAAGGTGGAGCAGTTGGATTAGATTGGATTGCGTTCAGCGAGTTCGCAAGTAGTCATTAAGGCGTGTGAACCCTGAATATGTCAATGGAGATGTACAGTATAGCGCACATAGACATAAACATTACATTTTAATATTGAACATAAAGAACACATGTACAATGTGAGAAAAAAAATAAAACAGGGATAATTCAGAAACAAAATCAAATGTTACATTTACAAATACAAATTTAATCTTGTTTTAAACTTTCACTGGGCTTTTGCTGCCACGTCTCATTATTTCGTTATTTAATTAGCAATGCACAGCATTTATTGTCAGTTGGAGTGAACGCCAGAGTAAATCGGCAAACCTGCTGAAAAAGCGCCTCTTCGTCCATCACAAATCCCATATGTAGTTCCCTGGGGTCGAACTGCGGTCTAACCACTCGACCGCGGCGTCACCTCTTAAACATATAGGTACCTACTCTGTCATATAGAAAACAATGCCTTTTTTAATTTATTGAAGTGAAACTTGCTATGGGAGGGCTTTGAAATTCTGATCCGCAAACTTTTTGTGTGACGAAAAGTGGTGGGGGTAAACATTGTGTCGGATAGTTTCTTTTTTTATTTAGGGACAATGAATTTATTTCACTCTGAGCATCTATTAGAACATTTTCAGGAATAAATATTTCTCCCTTTTCGGTACACATTTATTTACACTTTACTCTAGTGGAAATCCCCCCACCCCCCAGGCAAACCTCGGGGGTTAATGTTTTCATATCATAAATCATTGGTATATCATGTGTGCTTTGCTGAAGAAACGACTTTCTCCAAGGAGACCAGCCAATGTACAACTGTCGAGCCAAAACACATCGACAGTTTAGACCAGGCATGTCAAACGTCACTCCGAGGGTGTGAAGGGAGGGATCTACCCCTCCTTAACTGCAGTAGCACGCACTAGTAGAACCGGTTTTCGCTTTGTTTTTCCCGTTTTCCGATTTGATCATCACGGAGGGAGGGGAAATAGGGGAAAATTTTTCACGCCTGGTGAGTGCTGTTTGACACCCCTGGTTTAGACGGAGGAGCGATTATAAAACTTCAACAGGGCAAGGTCTGATTCAACAGAGACAGATCCGCACTCTCAACCAGGCGGTTATTCGAAAATAATTACCACAATTATGGATTCTCCCTAATGAGCGACGCTGGAGTTCTTTTGCTAGCAAATTTAATTATTCATTAGGAGTTGTACCCTTTTATTCCTTCACACCTTCTATTTTTGCTGTTTGACCTTCAGAATATATTTAGCTTTCCTACTGAAAAATAATTAAGAGTTATTTTTGTTCTATTAGCTCGGATTCAGTTAAGTTCAGCTATACTCCTTTCAATAGGTGAAAGACTACACAGTTCATATATCCTTGTATTTTCGCCCACCTCTCCGTTCTTACAAATACATTAGAGACCCGTAATAGCTAACTGCAGCTTGTTCAAAATTTACAACCAATAAAAATAAACACAAAACATACAAACTCCATTATCCTCTTAAATAGTTATCTAAAAAAGTAGTAAGCAATCCAGTAAAATATGCCAAAGACAGTGTCTAAGCCCTGGTATCTCACAACTGTCAGGTGCACTATGTGTGAGGTTCAAGTTGAAACATAGCACTATATTCCACACGACTGTTGGTACTCCTTAAATGCCTACTCTCAAAACCTTTGCTATTAAAACCTGCTATTAAAATTCTGGATTGCAAGGGTTTTCCTAATTCCCAACACCCGCTTGTATCAGTACGAAAACCACGAGTTAACATCTTCTCCTTTACCTGTTTACCCTCCCCTTATGTAGGACTTATATGTCAGTGCCTAGGGTCAGACGCCTGTCGGTGAACACAAGAACCTATAGACCGGACAGTGAAGACCTGGAAGTGGGTGGTCGGCCAAGCACCAGGTATGATAGTGAGGAGAGGATGATATGAAATGCAGGCGAAATCGATGATTGGAATGGCGATAATGGAGTAATTTGTGGAATGAGTGGCGGGGGAAACAGGATAACCCGGAGAAAACCCGCCCAGACGCCGCTTCGTCCACCACGAATACTTGTGGGTCCCAATAAATTAATGTAGCTACTGTAATAGAAGCTTTGCTCTGTGGTAGCACAAATAAATAAATAAATAAATAAATAAATAAATAAATAAATAAATAAATAAATAAATAAATAAATAAATAAATAAATAAATAAATAAACCCGGGTCGCCTAGGTGGTAAGTGAATGCTCTAACCGCTCAGCGCCACTCCAATTTGATTTTTAATAATTAAGTTATTACTGTGATTCACATTAAAAGCTTATGATCACTTTAATCTATGTAAATATATATTATTAAACCAAAAAAGAAGAAACACATAATAAAAAGAGTTGACTTCATTTTCCCTTCAAACTTGTACACACGTTTTGTTGTGTTTTACTTAACGGCGCCGCTACCTGTGTGTA
Source organism: Tenodera sinensis (assembly GCA_030765045.1). Classification (NCBI taxonomy): domain Eukaryota; kingdom Metazoa; phylum Arthropoda; class Insecta; order Mantodea; family Mantidae; genus Tenodera; species Tenodera sinensis. The sequence continues at coordinate 99,171,888 of CM060969.1, forward strand.
TACCGCAGTCTTTCTCGGAGCACCTCATGCCCGCGAGTACTGCCAAGGTCACGAAATTGCGCTTAAGTTGACATGGCTGCTGTAAAACGTCGTCCTTCGTGATCTAGGAGTAACATGCTAGCCTCTGGATCCCGAGGTCACGGGTTCAAACCCGGCTAAGGGCGATGGATTCTTTACGGCCATAAAAATCCTCAGCATGGCCTCCTTCGGAGGGGAAATAAAGTCCTTGGTCCCGTATCATAGATTTACATCACATAAAAGAACCCAAAGTCAGATAAAGAGACCCATGAGCAAAATTAAGCGGTCTTTCACGCCCAATATAAAACGGTTGCTCAGAAACATATTTAAAAATCGTCCATAAATAAAAACTAAATTTATTCTAGACTGTAAAACATTCCATCTAAGACTTGGCCATCATCGGTGGCAAATGTAGCAGCATCAGCACAGTTTGGTATGCAAGAGGCTGGATCCCAAATGGAGAATCGTTAGCTTTTATGCAAGATGAGGGAAGCCGCAAGATGTCACAGTGCAAAATCAGTGATAGCTGTTTGTAAAGGGGAGAACATCTCTTTGTTGGGGAATTCGCCGGATATGAACCCCATTGAAAATGCCCGGAAGCTAGTGAAGAAAGAAGTGGCAAAGGAAGTGATTACTACGAAAACTCGCCTTATTGAAAAGATAACACAACTCTCATCCACGTACACAAAGGCACGTATTAATTGGATGCCAAAGCGAATCAAAAGATTAATAATTGCTACCAAAGGTGGTTTCACTAAGTACACTATGAGGCAAAATAAACGACGCTGAAATTATCGACCATTTGTTGACCGAGTTTCCATAGTAATAAAGTATTTATTTGTGTTCCATAATAGTTTGACACGCTGCGAATTCAGTTTTGTGTAGTTTCTGCAATTTTATTCCGGCTCTCCCAACAGAAGGGCACGTGTTTATGGTGAACATTATTTCCGGTCATACGGAGTAGGACGACAGGTTGGACCGACTTTGGTTCCCGTTAAAGAGGAGAGATGTTAATTAATTTTAAAAAGAGAGAAAAAGAGCAAACCTTTAGGGCTTTATGCACCGCGACCAGAATAGATCTATTGTGCTCTGTTCCTTTAAATAGCCAAGAGCTTAGTCTACTCCGCAAAGTTTACAAGTTTATTGGTCTTTATTCCTTTAATTCATGCAATTGCATGATTTCACGATTGAGTGTGTAACTCTGAAGACTGAGCGCATCACAGTCACATAATAGATGGGAAACAGTCTCATTCACTTTCCTGCATCTTTTACGCTTCGGATCAACTGCTTTACCGATTTTGTAAAGATGTCCATATAACTGACAGTGTCCTACTGTCTGTTTGGGAGTAGTTATACTCATTTGGAGTAGTACGTCTGCCTTACTCTGTTTCTAACTTTAATAAGAGCTTTTAAGTGTCTGTGTCCCAATAACGATTCCCTGCACTGTTTTTCCCCTTGTCCACTCCCGAATTGCTCCCCGTACACATCCATAGCACAGCTTGAGTCTAGGTCCACGACCTACAAAGAGAATCTTTGTCCTGGATCGTCTGCCCTTTCATTGCCATAGATTCCATCTCCCGGCACCCACATCAATTCCACTAAATTGTGCAGCGCCAGTACCATTAGGGCAGCGGTGGCAAGGACATAGCGTATAGGCCAGTGTTGAGTGCTTTTGCGGGCTGGCATGTTAAACTGAACAAATGTGGTCAAAGACAAAGATGGACAAAACTGATGCTATCTCCAAACACTTGGTCTAATTCCTTGTTCCCATTCATTTCTACCTGGAAATTAAATGGAAAATTTCTTTTCTTTTTACCTTCTCGGTACCATAAGAGGAGAGATTTAATAACGCGGCACCAAATATCAAAGCGAAGTACGGGATCAGTCCTGTGTCAACCAAAGGGGACAACAGGTCGGCCAAGAACCACCGTCACAAACGAGAATTAGAGATTATTTTTTAAACAAGTGTTAAAAACGTACACATGGAGAAACCTAGAATCCAAATGAGGCTACAGTAGTCTCATTAGGAAACGCTGTCCAAAAGGTATATTTATGTCCTCAAATGCTGTGAAGATTAGTCTACGTGATGTAGGCTTAGTACATATTTGATAGTGGAAATACAGATAGAATTAAACGATTCACAGACTAGAAATGCAGGAGCACTCAGCTAGCACACTATGCAATATCGATGAGCTTCGACTCACCAAAGCAGCAGAGAAAAGCCTTGCTAAAGGCAACAAGCAGTGGAAGCAAATGAAGAGAAAACAGCAATACGATAAGCAGAATGCAAACTATGGATATGGTCAACATTAAGTCATTTTAAAGCTCCAAAATTAGTGAACAACTGTTTGAAATGTTGACACCGGTTATTAAAAAGTTTAGGCATTATTGCCAATTGTTTGTAACCATGTATTCTCATTTACGTCGCCACTTAAAGGTCGCCAAAGTGTATTCTATGGCAAACATCACAGAGATTTCATTTGAGTATTGTTCAGCGGATGTTTAAAGAACTGGGTGGATTTGCTCAGTGTCTAACAGGAAGGGAGTTACTTGCCCTGCTACAACGGCACTTTGGAGATGCTTTAATTTCTCATGCAACTCCATTCCCCTGTCCTGCTGCTTATAGCCCTGATGCCTACATATAGGACACATTAACAGAATCAGTTTTCAAGACAGATGATCAACCTACTAATACTCTCAAACTACCCGAGAAGAGAGCGTATCTGCTTGCAACAACCTCACTTCATTAATATGTTCACTAACATTTAGAAATGTTGAGCAATGCGAGGCGTGTGACAGTACATACATATGTTTTGCAATACTTGATATGTAAGTTAATCATTGTTAACACATATTTGGTAGTGCAAGCTACATTTATAATTCATTTATCAATTCCCATGGCAGCAAGGCTAACACTGGTCATTAATACTTGCGGTACTATAAGGAATGACGTCACACCCAACAGCATAATAACCTAAAAATAAGTTATTAATGAATCCTTAGCAAAATATACCAACTTCTGAATTATTTATTGATTGAAATATCAAATGTGAAATTGGACATGTTAATATTAAGAAGCAATTCAGTTCTTTATATTTCTTCAGTACATTTCGAGTTGGAACCTGGATTTTTGCATGAGTGGATAAGAAGGCTGTGCCCATGTAACTTTTCATTTGTTCACATTGAGAAATCATTTTTTCTTAATGTCCAATAGAATATGGAAAAGCAATTTTGATTTATTATTTATTATAGTATATTGCGCACTAAGAATTGTAAGTGATATTTATCAGGTCGAGAATGCATTTTGGGAATACGAGGTCCGCTGGGTCGAGATCTGATAAGTAACTTACAGTTCGTGGTTAGCCAATTACTTTTTGCAACACTGGAAAAAAAAATGAATCAAAATTTCTTTTCCATATTTTATTGTACATTAAGAAAAAATGAATTCTCAATGTGAACAAATGAAAAGCTACAATATATTGTCTCAGATAGGTCTAACAATTTGCATATTTAATGTGAAAATCCAGTTCCAACTCGAGATGTACTGAAGAAATAAAACTAATTGAATCGCTGCTTAGTGTTAACATGTCCAATTGCACACTAAATATTTCAATAAATACATTCATACGTTTGTATATTTTGCTAAGGATTTCTTAATAACTTATTTTTAGGTTAGTATGCTGTTGGGTATTACGTCACTTCGTACCGGTACCCTAAGTATTTATGACCAGTTTTAGCTTTGTTGCCATGGGAATTGATAAATGAATTGTTAATTTAGTAAGTAATCGCAAGTAAGTTAAACGATAAACAATTCTCAAGTTCATTAGTTGGGTTGGCATCAGGGTCACAATTCCAGCAAAGACAATTGCAGCTTGGGGCATTCACTTGTTTCTTGCAACTCATATTGTTCGTCAGCATGGATAAATTTGTGACAAGAAAACGAAAAGTTACAGAACGTAACCAGTGATGTATTCCAGTTCGAATCTCAGGCTTCAACTTCAAGTAACATTATTACAGCTTCTCAGGTAAAAACTGCAGTACTACTGCTACTACTACCACCACAACAGCTACCGCTACCGCCACCATACCAATACTACTGGCATTACTACTGTTACTGCCATAAATATAACACAAACGTAATCCCCTCCTCGTCAGAAAGTGTGATTGAACACCGGTTTATAAGCAGATAGAAGACACACCGGTATTCAATTGTTTGTGGCTATGCAGTCATGGAGTTCCGCTTTAAGGGACTACGTACGGCTAGTGGCCGGGCGGCCGATAACGTGCTTGGTTGAGAGCCAGGCTCTACAATACAGACGCGATAGCATTTTTATGATGCAGTCTGGTTTACAAGTAGAACTGTGTTCATTATACAAAGCAGTTTCCGCCTCAGGCAGCCCCAACTTCGCTAATAGATAAGGTCTTGTTCCTTTCACCAGTGCAAGCCTTTTATTTTCCTCTGCACCAATACATATCTGCCCACCGACAGCAAACGCTACATGTTCAATACCTATGTAATTATAAAGAGAACCTAGATTTTTAAGATTTGTGTGTTTGAAAAATAACCTAAAACTGATACTTATTTCATTTATTAATGGCCTGAAACGTATAAATTAATTTATATACGTGCATAACAGTTTCACAAGCAGAAAAAAATCTGTGTTGCACTGGCATGTCTTTCTCTATTCTTGAACTAACCACTCTTATTCCTATATTTTCTTCACGTTAGTTGAGATAAACTTATGCAGAAATTATCTTATTGCTTTTTTCCTTGTAGACGCAAGGGAATATGGGAATACAGTAGGCTTTGAGCGATAGTCAAACGTCAAATTCAATTGTCAAATTCCGTTCTCTTTGCACAGCTAACATATAAAAACAGAATAACGATGTTCCATTTGACGAAAGTAAGTTTTCCAAAACTCACACAAGTAACAAGCAATATCTCCGAAATGGTTCAGTCTACAAAGAAATTTATTGAGACATAGATTGTGTGTTTTAACAAGATCTACATTTTTGTATAGTAAGATTTGGTCTATTTCTTATGGTTTATCAATTATGGGGTGTGTTGTATGTTGTAGTGTTTAACGCCCGCTTTTACTACTACGGCACCGCAGGTGGTGACACTGATACATGAAGATGGAGCACCGGTGGAATGAGATGGCGGGGGAAACCGGAGCACCCGGAGAAAACCCGCCCTGACGCCGCTTCGTCCACCACGAATACCACATGCGGGTCCCTGGGATCGAACATCAATTATGCAAAAATCATCCAGAGTAAATAGGACTTCATGGGCTATAGCCAGAAAATTCAAGATATACATTTCATTTGTCATAAAAATATCTCAAACATATGGCATTTTAATCAAAACCCTTAGAATCATTTTGGAGAAAATCAAAAGTGTCGAAAATTTTCTATGTAAAGGGTAGCTTAGGGTGGAACAATTTTATTCAACATCTTCGAGTCGCACCCTTAAAAGATATTAAACTTAAATACCAACTTTGGTTTTTAACCGACTTTTCTTTTTAGTTATGCTGTCCACAGACTGACAGATACACACGAGCGCACGGAACTTTTTCTAAACAATGCTATTTCTTTTTATTCAGGGGGCATCAAAACATATTTCCGGTGAAATCTCGACATCGAATTTTCGGGTGGAATACACAGGGGAGACTGGGAGTGAAATTCAAAATTTCCGTAGTTTATTTCTGAAAATTTATGACAATGTAGCTATTAAATTTGAATACCAAATTTCATAAATTTGTATGAATACTTTTGGAACTATAAAGTATTTCACATGTTTCTTTTTGCAAATGTATCGCATATTCAAGATGTTGCGCGTGCCTCAAAAGTTGAGAAAAAGGGTAATTTTTTTTTTACCTGCAGCCAACCAAAATATTTGTAAATTGGAGTTAACTCTCCATATATAAAACGAATCTATATTTATAAAGGTCACCACATAATGAATGCAACACAAATACAGCAAAATAACAAGCACAACAAATTTTCTTTTTACTTCTCATTCAACACATGCATATAGGTATAGGTAGCTGCCAAAATATGCCAAAGTTCATAGCACAAACCATTATAAGTGGAAACTTTACTTTAAGATTTACAGAAAATGTTAAAAAACGGGAGTAATTTCTAGGGACATGCAGGGAGGTGTGGCTGACTGATTTTAAAGGGACAAAATACCACACGCGTGAGGCTCTTTAAATGGCTGTAGCAATTAAATAGAGGGGATAACTGCAAATTTTCACTCTTTGTGGATGCCCAAACATTCAACGAATTTGGAATAAAGTATCTTACGGGCTTGTAGGCCGTGGTCGACGAGAAGGAATTGCACCTGACGTTTCGTTCCTGACTTACAGTTGGGTTCTCTGACGATGCGCAACGCAGATCTGAGCGAAACGTCAGGGGCAATTTCTACTCGTCGACCACGGCCTACAAGCCCGTAAGATACTTTATTCCAAATGGACACCGGCCGTGAAAGCCTAAGCACATACCTACAAAGAATCATTTGCAGCAAAAAACGATGTTTGAATTTTTGACCAATTTTGCTCAAAAATTCAATCCGTTTGGACTGATTGCCCAACCTGGCTACTCTGGTCCAGAGTTTGTATGCATGTTGATCCCCGCGCCTTGTTGATTTAAGACATTCACACGAGAAGAGTAAACAGACGGAGAAGTATTTGTCGGATTTTCGTTTCTATTCACGACACACGTTGTGATAAATGAGCCAAGCAGCCTACTCGTACATGTTATGTTTCCAGGGACCGCTATGGTTGCAACATGTGTCGAGGCAAGTGGGAAAACGGCCAAACAGAGCATCAAGAGTAATCCTCAGTGAACATTTGGAGAGGTCTATTACCGCGTGATTTCCGGTCAGGACAAACAGACATGCACTGATAGAAGGTCATTCGAACATAGACATTTGAGGCAAGGATGTTGTTACCAGAGGCAACCAAATGTTGCCAACCTCAGGATGTCTATTCAGACAGTAAAAAACATTATACTGGTTGGTATGTTGATTTTGTGGATCTCCTTCAATTACTTGCTCCATTATTATGGCAGCTTTGAATCAATTATCTATAATTAGTAAACCATGAGATACAGGAACTTACTTCACAACAAATGTAAATGGTCATTAAAACATATATTTTGTCTTTTTTGCTAACGAGTTTCCAAAACATTTCATACTGTATGTCTCAAATGTAAGAACATCTTTGACAATCAAGAAATGACAAAATAGGCTCCTTGTTTGCAACATTATTAAAGCATATTTACACGAGACAGTAAAAACGTATACAAAGAGTTATCAACAAGTTCCTCCGCATCGTGCCGCCGCCTAACGCTCAAGATAACGTCAGTATCCTGTTCATTTATTTGAGCTTTAAATACGTCAAATGTGTTATTTTTTCTTACGTTCTACAAACAGTTATTAGGGACACAATTTTAAAGTGAATAAAAATTGTGAATGTCGGCATAAAATGAAGGTTCAAAGGGGGATAAAAGTCGTGAAATAAAATATCAAATATTACTGTTATAATTTACATTTCAAATGTCATATGTTCAATGAAATAACAAGTAAGCATTGTTTCTAAGTTCCCTGCTGTAATTTATTGGTTCTTTTACCTGACAAAAATTGCACACTGAAAAAACTCCTTCACAATCACCATTAAAATTGAAATATAGGTAGGCACATAGATTGTGGTCCCGTTCTACATTGGGCGTGAAAGACTGCTTAATTTTGCTCATAGGTCTCGCATCAAGCTTGAGATTCTTTTACATGCAGTAAATCTGTAACACGGGATCACCGGCTTTACTTCCCTCCCAAAAGAAGTCATGCTAAGACTATTTACGCCCGTAAAAAGTCATCGCTCTCGCCAGGTTTGAACCAGGGACCTAGGGAACCAGAAGCTAGCATGTTACCCTACACCATGGAGGACGATGTTCGTTGCCATGGAAACTTTCAAGCGCACATGTGCACCTATAGTCCCTCCGAGCTTAAGTGGGTACGCACATAAACACTGTGATTGTATCACTCCTCAAACAAGCACGTGGTTTTCTCTGCGCACAGCTGTTTACATCTGACTCATCGCAACCGTCAGATGTTTCACTGTAGCAGTGTGAGGTTAGAATTGCACTCGGCTCACATTTATTAATAAACTACATTAACTAATTAAAAAAATTGGTTAAGAAAAGTTATGAAATGTAATTTTGTGAGTAAAAACTTAGGTTAACCTGAGTCATCAGATTGAGGCGCGGAACCCTCAGATCTCAGGTAATTTTTTAAATAGTGTTTAACGCCCGCTTTTACTACTACGGCACAGCAGGCGGTGACACTGATGATACATGGAATGAAGATGGAGCACCGGTGGAATGAGATGGCGGGGGAAACCGGAGAACCCGGAGAAAACCCGCCCTGACGCTGCTTCGTCCACCACGAATACCACATGCGGGTCCCTGGGATCGAACCCGGGCCGCCTAGGTGGTAGGCGAGCGCGCTAACCGCTCGGCCACGACGCCGCCTCTCAGGTAATGGCTTCACACCAACAAGCTTCCCGATCAAATATCACATTGTCTTTCTTTTTGTAAACTGAAACCCAATGTCTTTCAGCAAAGTATGGAACGTTGTTTACCTAAAATATGGAACATCTGGCTCAATGTTCATTATCTATTATAGGAGGCCCGTTGCTTAAAAAGAAACTATGCATTTTAAAGCGAATAACACTTATCAGTCATCCACTTTGCCTAAAACACTAAATGGTCCTTCCCTTTTCTTTTTAGGGACTTTTACAGTTCCTGTTTGTTTCATTTCCGTTTTCACATTTGAAACAGTGTACACAGAAATACCAGTTGCTTCAGACGTCAACTTGGTTACGTCTTTGACAGCCAGAGTGTCATAACATTGAAAGAAAAGGTTAAACACATAATTATAATACAAGTCTTTTCACTACTTCTTAGAGGCTTTCCACTTTTGTTTCCTTAACTACTCTGAGAAACGGAACAGTCCGCCACACTGACTGCACGTGCATTACTAGTAATACGAGTGAGTAGGGTATTTGGGGGGAAGCTGGCGCAGTTTTTTATGGGCAAGATGGCCGCCATGCGTGATCTAAGGATTACTAGGTAAGGTGGTAGGGGAAGCAGGACGTTGTAGGTATTTGAAGCAATCACTAGGGATAACTTTTATGGCCTATAGCACTGTATGTATCTTTATGAGCGTTCATGGTAGTCGAGTATGTCGTTCACTATATCGGTGTAAACCTCCTAACGCAAGAGCTTTCCATCTTGATTGTATATGATACCCCCAACATAATGACACCTCGCCCCCACACCGCCACGCTAACCTATCCTAACCTAACCTAACCTAACCTAACCTAAGCTCGCCTAACCTAGCTCCTACTCTTTTTACTATGGTCTTTCATAATTTCACATAACCTAAGCCCCATACTTCTACTCGTCTAACCTATCTTAACCTAACCTAAGCTCCATACTTCTACATGGCTAACCTAACCTAACCCAGCTCCCACTATTTACTCCGGTCTTTGATAATTTAACCTAAGCCTCATACTTCTACTCATCTAACCTATCCTAATCTAACCTGGCCTAGCCTAACCTAAGGTAGATCCTCTTATTATTATTTATTCTATTCTACTAACATGATACGTTTCTAGACATTCATTCTATCCTCTTATCATCTATCCTATTCCCTCCTCTGCTTATCTATTCTATCCTGTCATACGCTACCCTGATCTCCATCTAGGAATTTCATAAACATTTTGATACTATTTTGAGTCCTCTGATAGATCTTTTTAAACACTTTTAGCATATTCATGCTGCTTTTACAACATATTTAACAACTTTTCAGACAATTTTCAGAGTTATTCAGTCATTTTCATACATTTTTAAGACGTTCCACCCCATTTTGCTACAATTTTGCACCCTCTGTTAGATCTTTTAGACGCTTTTAGTATATTCATGCTGCTTTTACAACATATTTAACAACTTTTCAGACAATTTTCAGAGTTATTCAGTCATTTTCATACATTTTTAAGACATTTCACCCCATTTTACTGCTATTTGCACCCTCTGTTAGATCTTTTAGACGCTTTTAGTATATTCAGAACGCTTTTAACAACATATTTAACAACTTTTCAGACAATTTTCAGAGCTATTCAATCATTTTCATACATTTTTAGGACATTTCACCCTATTTTACTGCTATTTGCACCCTCCTTTATAGAACTTTTAAACTTCCAGTAGAAGATGTCCTAACCATTGATGTTGAAGTTCTTATTACTACTATTTTTGCCCTCTGTCACAGAATTTTATACAACTGTATGGCTCTTTTGCTTGGTTCTGTATGTTCTGGGGGTAACATCTCCAACACGACATGCAGTTTTCTAAGTGTAACCCCACCTATTATGATCTAACCTGCTTATTAAGTGTTCTTTACAGCTTTATTCAACTTTGTTTTCCTAACCCTTTATAGATTTTTAAACTTATCACTAAAAGATGATCTATCCGCAGATGTTGAGATACTTATAGCTCAATATTTTTAAGAGATATTCAGCAATACCTTTGATAGTATTTTAACACAATCTTCTGTTTATATAAAGTTAATGAGGGTATACTTACTTTAAGGTAGTAGGGTATACGCCTCTCCTCTTTTATCTGGGCTGGAGACCAGCACTAGAGTTAAAGTCTAGTGGCAGAGTTAACGCCTCCCTTTATAATTTCTATTTTTCTTCTTTCTTCGACAAGTTTCATGAGAAGCACGGAGAAGCCAGGTGAGTAATTTTTTTATTTTTTCTTCTTTCTTCGTCAGACTTCATTTGAGGCGTGGAGGAGTCAGTTGATTAAACTTTCATTTTCTACAGGAGACGTAACGGAGAAAATAATCATCTTGAGATCTAAGTTGCATTCTCTTATGCATGGTTTGCAACGTTGTAATGCCCGTACGCATACGTTGATATTCCATCCTCTGCAATTACTCTCTTGTCATCATGAGGCGACAGAGCTATTTTATTAGATTCAACTGTAGAAACATTATGACGTTGGGATAGGATTAAATTCATCGGAGTTCTAACAATTTTCAAAGTTTTAAGGCACTCCATATAGCTATTGAAGCTGATGTATTGCTTAATGGCGCTATGTTTTATGCCTTTGATCTTTTTTATCACAGAGCCATCAATATCGAGAGCATACATTTTAGGTCTGAGACCGACGAAACGGCGAATGATTTTACCACTTGCTTCATCTTTAAACTTTCCCAAAACTTTCTTGTTTTGTGTAGAATAGCATATATGGTTAGCAGGGTAATCCGCTGTATCCAGATGTTCAAGCATGTGTAATTTATCCTGGTATATATCAGCTGTAGTCACTCGATGGATGAAGGAATCTGTATCCGTATACAACAGTTTAAGATTCTCAGCTCCATAATATGGAAGTAACACATCGTATTGATACGAATACATTAGCGTCTTGGAGATGTCTAGTACGCTCATACCAATGTATATAGGCTTGTTGAACACTATTTTACGAGAAGCCATATGAACAGCTGCAAGATTAGGACCGTATATAGTTCGATCGATAAATGTAGGCTTGGCTATCAGTTTTTCTAATGTTTTGCTGTTTGCCACAAGACGTATATCCATACGATTACGAATATTTTCCATAGTTTTTCCAAACATCGCATTATTGAAAAGTTTATACAAATCCTTCTCGAAATCATTTCTAGCTTGTTGTCGCAGGCGATTATTAAATTCGACGTAAGGCTTTAACCAACAAGACTGACGGAATTTTAGTGCTCGATGAATCTTTATTAGTCGTAGACCATGACTAAGAGCCTGTTTCAAGACCATGTAATGAACCACATACTTCTTTCGGGATCCAAGATGGGCAATTAGTTTCTTTGAAGAGGATTCCCCCGGTTTCATACTCTCAGGCAGGAAGGGCAAATCATTATGAAGATCGTGGAGCTCGACAGGATATTCGACATCGACTTCTAAGATGTATCCAAGGGGGTCATCTTCCTTCAATAATTCCAGGTCTATGTCTTCAGGAGAAACCCATTTAAACCCTCCATAAGGAAGGGCGTGACACATACCCCAACCGTACTGGTTATTGGCGTCTTCGTACGTAATAAAATGAGAGGGTTTACGAGGATCATACTGCTCCATATAGATGTTGTTAGCCTCCGCATACCGGTGAGAAACCTGGCATAACCCTCCTCTTATACCAGATTCAACCATGAGTAGCTGATCGTAATCAAGAAGCAATTCCAACTCGATTCCAGTATACAGCAGCATAGCATCCCATGTAAGTCCTGGAGAAGTAAAATAATGTGCAGGATCCACTTTATGAGTTTTCAAGGTTTGGCTTCTAAATGTCTCAAAGACATCCGATAGGAGAAGAACATCCGAAATTAAGTACAAATCACTGTACTCGCCAAGGTTTCGGACGTTAAAGTGCTTCCACACGTTCAGAGCATGATCATAGTCCTCACTGCTGATTTCTTCACTGTTTAATCTGTTGTAGAAGGCATTCCTAGAAGGCAAACATGTATCGTTCAGGACATCCCACGATGTTACGTAATCATAGGGAAATACCCCCTTACGAGTCATCAAGCCAATATTCTCTACTCCAAAGTATTTCGCTGTTTCAGTATGCGTTTCAAGGTTCTTTGCAAGCTTCTCCAAACTCGTACTGAGGAAGCGGAAAGTATCCACAAACCGGAGTTTAATATCCCCAACATACTTGGAGAATGATATATAACTTTCCTCTGAATTTGGTATAACCTCTACTCTTTCGCTAGTACACCCCAGTTCCTTAACAATGAAATGAGAGTCATACCCACTCAGGTTATGCATGAAGACAGGTATATAATTAGGTGTTTTACAAGCCAGGTTACATTTATTGTGTAAAGGTCCTCTATACACCCCGGAAACATGATCGTGATCGCGAACCTTCCAATTATCTTCTGTAAATTCATGTTCACACAGGTAGCATATTGTAGAAGCATCGAATGATTCTTGTTCTTCAGCTGTAAGATTAAGAGGTTTAGCAGATTTGTATAAGTCACTGATTTTATTCGCCAGATCCATCAAGCATTCCATAAACTTCTGTGCAGCGTCAGGCCCTCGGTAAACATACGGTTCAGTAGGAAGAGTTGTTTCTAGTTGTTCAACACTGGACGACGGTTTCACATAAACGCAAAAGCTCATAGGAGAATGACTTTGATAGGGAGTTGTGTAGGAGGTTTCAGGGTTAGAGGAGCAGGTATGGAGAGGGGTGAGAATGCATTCAAAATCTGCGTAGATAACATAAGGAAGTTTCAACATCCTCTCGACATTCTTGAACTTAACGATTGAGTTATCCTTTGTAGGCATAACGCATCTAGCAATACCATGTTGTCTACATATTTCTCGGTGCTCTTCTAATTTTTTCATTCCACTTCGTCCATGTCGGTCATCAAAATGACTGAAACATCTTTTACATACATAAATTCGTTCTTTATGCTTAGTTTTCTGCCCACGAATAAGCTTCTCAAAATCCTTTATATACACATAGTGATGTTTATCAGCTGAATCACTCAACAGAAGAAGGTCGCGGTGATCAGTTAATTCTTCATCAACCAAATTTATGGGAAACACTTCATGCTTATCATCCACTCCAAACACATTTATGGATACATTATTGAGTTTTTCAAATTTAGTGATTTCACCCAAGCTCGTAGGAAATGAGACGCATGAGAAATCGTATTTTTCTTGATGATCCTTATACTTCCTTACACGCTGAGCATCCTTTTGAATGAACTTTGCAAGAACAGCATACACAAAGCATTTCTCATCGTTGTAGTTCTGAGGGTTTATACAGGCTTTCTTCGCATCCAAAGATGACGGTAGAGGAATATAGCTGCTCCCTCGAAGAAGATTATACTTGTTAATACGTAGTCGAACGCCATCAACACTCAGAAGAGCCCAATTACTGCCTTTCAACTTACTTTCCTCCATTTCAACACGAAGTTTCTCGAATTTTTTTTCCAAGATGGCATCCAAGTCGCTATCTAAAAACACAGCCTGATTACGCGTTTTAAAGGCTTTGTTAGTAGTGTCTCCAACGGCGTTCACAAACTTACATTCAGCCATAATGTTAATTTTCAAACTTTTATGAGCCCGCAGTTCCTTCTGAACACCATGAATTATGCGTTGCTTAGCCTGCTGCAGGTATGAATTTAAATCCTGACTTGCTGGGCATTGGATGAAATACGATTTCAGCCGATCCTGAAAAGCCGTTTCATATTCTACAATATCATCTTCATCAGGAGACATTAACAATAATTTATGCTTAGTAGGTTCGAATTTGACTTTCTTAGCATCTTTAGCCCTCTCACAGCGCCCTTCATGTACATCTCTTCGATTTTCAGTACCGTAAACATCGCCACAATGTTTACACTCGAAAAACTCGCCACATATCAGCTCATGCCTCTTCTTATGGTAGTCACGTAGAAAACTCTTTTCGCATTTACTGCACCTATAATCTGGTATAGCATTCAGAACCGATTTCATCATTTCACCACTCCACATTTTTATAATACGTAGTGGAACACTTGTAAATTATATAAATGAATAAATGCTTATAGCACTTTCCACTGACTCGCCTCGATAACTTATAAAAGCTATTGAACGGTAATCTCGCTAAGAGAAGCTGATGTGCACGACTCAAAGGTTAATTACTGAATAACTATGTAAGCTCAAGCAAACCCTACTTATTCCACTAGCACGTACCTTATAAATTACTACGCGATTCAAGATTAAGTTTGTATTTTTAAAAACATATATCATTAAACTACGTGAGTCAAGGATCAACTTGTTTCATTTTTATTTGCCAGTTCAACGTTAACATGCATTTCCCCTCATTTTTAAAGTTTAAACAAGGTAAATTATATTTCAACCACTGTATTTATAGAAATAAATGTTTATAATTTTAATACTTTCATGCCGAACACACACACAAACACAAACACACATACACACACACACACACACACACACACACACACACACACACACACACACACACACACACGCGCGCGCGCGCGCGCGCGCGCTCGCAAAATTAAGACGTGAAACGGCGATTATGTATCTTTAAGTAACATTTCTTTAATCGATATCGGATGACAGTAATGGAACCATCTAAGCAATATTTAAACGCTTAAAAAAAAAACCAAATTTCTGCTATATTTCATCAAACCTTCCTATTTTTATGACTTTTTCTCGTCTTTTACGCACTTTGAAACGAATCCATCAGAAAAAATTAAGACGCGAAACGGAAGACGTGAAACGGCGGTTATGTATCTTTAAGTAACATTTCTTTTATCGATATCGGATGACAGTAATGGAACCATCTAAACAATATTTAAACGCTTAAAAAAACCAAATTTCTGCTATATTTCATCAAACCTTCCTATTTTTATGACTTTTTCTCGTCTTTTACGCACTTTGAAACGAATCCAACAGAAAAAATTAAGACGCGAAACGGAAGACGCGAAACGGCGGTTATGTATCTTTAAGTAACATTTCTTTTATCGATATCGGATGACAGTAATGGAACCATCTAAACATTATTTAAACGCTTAAAGAAACCAAATTTCTGCTATATTTCATCAAACCTTCCTATTTTTATGACTTTTTCTCGTCTTTTACGCACTTTGAAACGAATCCAACAGAAAAAATTAAGACGCGAAACGGAAGACGCGAAACGGCGGTTATGTATCTTTAAGTAACATTTCTTTTATCGATATCGGATGACAGTAATGGAACCATCTAAACATTATTTAAACGCTTAAAGAAACAAATATCCCGTATTTTTATAATTCTTTCTCCATTTTTATTCACTTTAAGACGAATCAAGCGTCAAATTAAAACATGAAAAGATGATTATGTTTCTAAGTACCATCATTTCAACAACAAAGACATTAATTTTAACTATCACCACGAAATAAACCTATTTGCACGCGTCTTAACACGCTAACATACTATATGTTACAATCTATCAACTGAACCTCTTTTAAACGTGTCCCAACAGGTAAAATCGTCACCATGTCATTAGTTGAGAAACTCTACCCTCAAACACAGGTGTAAACCTCTCTAAAAACATGTCCCTTCAGGTAAAAGTATCACATTGTCCTCACATTAACGGAAAAAACCTTAGCCTCACGCAAAGGTGTCGATTTATAACATTAGTGGAGAAATTGTAGCCTCGAAGAGTCCCGGCGACGTGCTGTCTACAAAAAACAAGTTTAGACAGGAAAGTCTCCCCACCCTCAGATCCACGTAGCAACATCATGAGAAGTCCAACAGTAACGTCCAAGCCATCAGAGCGAGTATATGGGGCGTGAACACTCGACAACGCTTTTCACCGTTTAAAGCTTATTTGCATCATTTCTTTCCAGGTACTCATCAATCATTGTACTACACACATCATTTAGATCACAATACTTAGCGTTGTATGCTATAATTTGTAATTTTCACGATTATATACTCATTTAATGATTTAAATTCAACATTTCTAGCGTTCACCCTCTTTTTCTTCTTCTTCTTCTTCTTCTTCTTCTTCTTCTTCTTCTTCTTCTTCTTCTTCTTCTTCTTCTTCTTCTTCTTCTCCTTCTTCATATATTCTCATTCTCCTTCATGCTAACAGGGAATATACGCGTAATTTTGACGTTATTACCTTAAATATTAAAATAAAATAACAGCATTCTCCGTCAATTATATCTAAACCGACTTTTTCCGTGTTATGCAAGATTTAAGCTTCTAGAATCAACACGAGGCAATGTTTCTCTCAATAACAGCATTTTATAATTGATTTTGTAAGTAATAACACCAATTTAAACTTTATTACAGATCTCTAAGACCCTTGTTGCAAAATATTTAAATGGACACTTAGAGATTCGAACTAGACCCCACAGTACAAAAGCTACCATTTTTTATCAATAATTCAAGAGCAGATATTTAGCTGAAGTGTTTAACTTTTTATTTCATCACGCTAACTTTATTGATTCGCGAATAAATCGACTTTGAAGTAATTGCCCCGTCCCGGTAATCGAACTATGAGTCGTAGGGTTAAAATTGTCTAGTATATCATTTTATATGCCAAGTTACCCTAATTTGTCTTTGCATTACTATTCCAAGTGTAAAAATAGCGATATAGAGCAAATTTCAATAATTCTCCACAAGATAGGGATCGAACCTACGATACGTTAACTCTAGCATGTTATAAAATAATCGTCCTTAACAAGTATTATCATATAAAGTTTATTTCAGTCTTCCAACACAAGCGGTTCTCGAAATAATTAAATTTACCAAATCAGGATTGAAACCCAAGACTCCAGGATCCCGAGCATACCACAGAGGAAAGCTTATAACATTACCAATTTAATAAAATTTATTCGAAGATTTTATCACTAATAGTTTAGGAGTTATTCCAATAATAATTCATAATTTGCACGGGGATCGAACGCTAGGCCACCGACAATCTTCAAAATTAGACCAAGGATGCGTCGTTTTATTATAAGATAATTACCGTTTACCACATTTCGATATCTCATTTAGTTTAGGAGAAATCAGGCATCAATGAGTAGAGTATATATGGGACGTTTTAAAAACAATTAGCGGCATCTCTTTGAGTGTTTTGAAAATATTGTGCGCAACACAACATTTTAAAACCACTCAAAGAAGCCGCTACTAATTGGATGACAATGACGGTAATTGGTAATTAACCTGTCAACACTTGTCAACCCTTGTCAACCCTTATCGATGGTAATCTGACAGATGATGAGGGTCGACCCATTGTCGGCTTTTCACCGACAAAGACAATGGAGTGTGAAAACACGTGTAATCCAATTAGCCCCCATTGTTAACCAATTAGCGGCATCCCTTTGAGTGGTTTTAAAGCGGTATATTTACTCTACTCATTGATGCCTGATTTCTCCTAAACTAAATGAGATATCGAAATGTGGTAAACGGTAATTATCTTATAATAAAACGACGCATCCTTGGTCTAATTTTGAAGATTGTCGGTGGCCTAGCGTTCGATCCCCGTGCAAATTATGAATTATTATTGGAATAACTCCTAAACTATTAGTGATAAAATCTTCGAATAAATTTTATTAAATTGGTAATGTTATAAGCTTTCCTCTGTGGTATGCTCGGGATCCTGGAGTCTTGGGTTTCAATCCTGATTTGGTAAATTTAATTATTTCGAGAACCGCTTGTGTTGGAAGACTGAAATAAACTTTATATGATAATACTTGTTAAGGACGATTATTTTATAACATGCTAGAGTTAACGTATCGTAGGTTCGATCCCTATCTTGTGGAGAATTATTGAAATTTGCTCTATATCGCTATTTTTACACTTGGAATAGTAATGCAAAGACAAATTAGGGTAACTTGGCATATAAAATGATATACTAGACAATTTTAACCCTACGACTCATAGTTCGATTACCGGGACGGGGCAATTACTTCAAAGTCGATTTATTCGCGAATCAATAAAGTTAGCGTGATGAAATAAAAAGTTAAACACTTCAGCTAAATATCTGCTCTTGAATTATTGATAAAAAATGGTAGCTTTTGTACTGTGGGGTCTAGTTCGAATCTCTAAGTGTCCATTTAAATATTTTGCAACAAGGGTCTTAGAGATCTGTAATAAAGTTTAAATTGGTGTTATTACTTACAAAATCAATTATAAAATGCTGTTATTGAGAGAAACATTGCCTCGTGTTGATTCTAGAAGCTTAAATCTTGCATAACACGGAAAAAGTCGGTTTAGATATAATTGACGGAGAATGCTGTTATTTTATTTTAATATTTAAGGTAATAACGTCAAAATTACGCGTATATTCCCTGTTAGCATGAAGGAGAATGAGAATATATGAAGAAGGAGAAGAAGAAGAAGAAGAAGAAGAAGAAGAAGAAGAAGAAGAAGAAGAAGAAGAAAAAGAGGGTGAACGCTAGAAATGTTGAATTTAAATCATTAAATGAGTATATAATCGTGAAAATTACAAATTATAGCATACAACGCTAAGTATTGTGATCTAAATGATGTGTGTAGTACAATGATTGATGAGTACCTGGAAAGAAATGATGCAAATAAGCTTTAAACGGTGAAAAGCGTTGTCGAGTGTTCACGCCCCATATACTCGCTCTGATGGCTTGGACGTTACTGTTGGACTTCTCATGATGTTGCTACGTGGATCTGAGGGTGGGGAGACTTTCCTGTCTAAACTTGTTTTTTGTAGACAGCACGTCGCCGGGACTCTTCGAGGCTACAATTTCTCCACTAATGTTATAAATCGACACCTTTGCGTGAGGCTAAGGTTTTTTCCGTTAATGTGAGGACAATGTGATACTTTTACCTGAAGGGACATGTTTTTAGAGAGGTTTACACCTGTGTTTGAGGGTAGAGTTTCTCAACTAATGACATGGTGACGATTTTACCTGTTGGGACACGTTTAAAAGAGGTTCAGTTGATAGATTGTAACATATAGTATGTTAGCGTGTTAAGACGCGTGCAAATAGGTTTATTTCGTGGTGATAGTTAAAATTAATGTCTTTGTTGTTGAAATGATGGTACTTAGAAACATAATCATCTTTTCATGTTTTAATTTGACGCTTGATTCGTCTTAAAGTGAATAAAAATGGAGAAAGAATTATAAAAATACGGGATATTTGTTTCTTTAAGCGTTTAAATAATGTTTAGATGGTTCCATTACTGTCATCCGATATCGATAAAAGAAATGTTACTTAAAGATACATAACCGCCGTTTCGCGTCTTCCGTTTCGCGTCTTAATTTTTTCTGTTGGATTCGTTTCAAAGTGCGTAAAAGACGAGAAAAAGTCATAAAAATAGGAAGGTTTGATGAAATATAGCAGAAATTTGGTTTCTTTAAGCGTTTAAATAATGTTTAGATGGTTCCATTACTGTCATCCGATATCGATAAAAGAAATGTTACTTAAAGATACATAACCGCCGTTTCGCGTCTTCCGTTTCGCGTCTTAATTTTTTCTGTTGGATTCGTTTCAAAGTGCGTAAAAGACGAGAAAAAGTCATAAAAATAGGAAGGTTTGATGAAATATAGCAGAAATTTGGTTTTTTTAAGCGTTTAAATATTGTTTAGATGGTTCCATTACTGTCATCCGATATCGATAAAAGAAATGTTACTTAAAGATACATAACCGCCGTTTCACGTCTTCCGTTTCGCGTCTTAATTTTTTCTGATGGATTCGTTTCAAAGTGCGTAAAAGACGAGAAAAAGTCATAAAAATAGGAAGGTTTGATGAAATATAGCAGAAATTTGGTTTTTTTTTAAGCGTTTAAATATTGCTTAGATGGTTCCATTACTGTCATCCGATATCGATTAAAGAAATGTTACTTAAAGATACATAATCGCCGTTTCACGTCTTAATTTTGCGAGCGCGCGCGCGCGCGCGCGCGTGTGTGTGTGTGTGTGTGTGTGTGTATGTGTGTTTGTGTTTGTGTGTGTGTTCGGCATGAAAGTATTAAAATTATAAACATTTATTTCTATAAATACAGTGGTTGAAATATAATTTACCTTGTTTAAACTTTAAAAATGAGGGGAAATGCATGTTAACGTTGAACTGGCAAATAAAAATGAAACAAGTTGATCCTTGACTCACGTAGTTTAATGATATATGTTTTTAAAAATACAAACTTAATCTTGAATCGCGTAGTAATTTATAAGGTACGTGCTAGTGGAATAAGTAGGGTTTGCTTGAGCTTACATAGTTATTCAGTAATTAACCTTTGAGTCGTGCACATCAGCTTCTCTTAGCGAGATTACCGTTCAATAGCTTTTATAAGTTATCGAGGCGAGTCAGTGGAAAGTGCTATAAGCATTTATTCATTTATATAATTTACAAGTGTTCCACTACGTATTATAAAAATGTGGAGTGGTGAAATGATGAAATCGGTTCTGAATGCTATACCAGATTATAGGTGCAGTAAATGCGAAAAGAGTTTTCTACGTGACTACCATAAGAAGAGGCATGAGCTGATATGTGGCGAGTTTTTCGAGTGTAAACATTGTGGCGATGTTTACGGTACTGAAAATCGAAGAGATGTACATGAAGGGCGCTGTGAGAGGGCTAAAGATGCTAAGAAAGTCAAATTCGAACCTACTAAGCATAAATTATTGTTAATGTCTCCTGATGAAGATGATATTGTAGAATATGAAACGGCTTTTCAGGATCGGCTGAAATCGTATTTCATCCAATGCCCAGCAAGTCAGGATTTAAATTCATACCTGCAGCAGGCTAAGCAACGCATAATTCATGGTGTTCAGAAGGAACTGCGGGCTCATAAAAGTTTGAAAATTAACATTATGGCTGAATGTAAGTTTGTGAACGCCGTTGGAGACACTACTAACAAAGCCTTTAAAACGCGTAATCAGGCTGTGTTTTTAGATAGCGACTTGGATGCCATCTTGGAAAAAAAATTCGAGAAACTTCGTGTTGAAATGGAGGAAAGTAAGTTGAAAGGCAGTAATTGGGCTCTTCTGAGTGTTGATGGCGTTCGACTACGTATTAACAAGTATAATCTTCTTCGAGGGAGCAGCTATATTCCTCTACCGTCATCTTTGGATGCGAAGAAAGCCTGTATAAACCCTCAGAACTACAACGATGAGAAATGCTTTGTGTATGCTGTTCTTGCAAAGTTCATTCAAAAGGATGCTCAGCGTGTAAGGAAGTATAAGGATCATCAAGAAAAATACGATTTCTCATGCGTCTCATTTCCTACGAGCTTGGGTGAAATCACTAAATTTGAAAAACTCAATAATATATCCATAAATGTGTTTGGAGTGGATGATAAACATGAAGTGTTTCCCATAAAGGTGGTTGATGAAGAATTAACTGATCACCGCGACCTTCTTCTGTTGAGTGATTCAGCTGATAAACATCACTATGTGTATATAAAGGATTTTGAGAAGCTTATTCGTGGGCAGAAAACTAAGCATAAAGAACGAATTTATGTATGTAAAAGATGTTTCAGTCATTTTGATGACCGACATGGACGAAGTGGAATGAAAAAATTAGAAGAGCACCGAGAAATATGTAGACAACATGGTATTGCTAGATGCGTTATGCCTACAAAGGATAACTCAATCGTTAAGTTCAAGAATGTCGAGAGGATGTTGAAACTTCCTTATGTTATCTACGCAGATTTTGAATGCATTCTCACCCCTCTCCATACCTGCTCCTCTAACCCTGAAACCTCCTACACAACTCCCTATCAAAGTCATTCTCCTATGAGCTTTTGCGTTTATGTGAAACCGTCGTCCAGTGTTGAACAACTAGAAACAACTCTTCCTACTGAACCGTATGTTTACCGAGGGCCTGACGCTGCACAGAAGTTTATGGAATGCTTGATGGATCTGGCGAATAAAATCAGTGACTTATACAAATCTGCTAAACCTCTTAATCTTACAGCTGAAGAACAAGAATCATTCGATGCTTCTACAATATGCTACCTGTGTGAACATGAATTTACAGAAGATAATTGGAAGGTTCGCGATCACGATCATGTTTCCGGGGTGTATAGAGGACCTTTACACAATAAATGTAACCTGGCTTGTAAAACACCTAATTATATACCTGTCTTCATGCATAACCTGAGTGGGTATGACTCTCATTTCATTGTTAAGGAACTGGGGTGTACTAGCGAAAGAGTAGAGGTTATACCAAATTCAGAGGAAAGTTATATATCATTCTCCAAGTATGTTGGGGATATTAAACTCCGGTTTGTGGATACTTTCCGCTTCCTCAGTACGAGTTTGGAGAAGCTTGCAAAGAACCTTGAAACGCATACTGAAACAGCGAAATACTTTGGAGTAGAGAATATTGGCTTGATGACTCGTAAGGGGGTATTTCCCTATGATTACGTAACATCGTGGGATGTCCTGAACGATACATGTTTGCCTTCTAGGAATGCCTTCTACAACAGATTAAACAGTGAAGAAATCAGCAGTGAGGACTATGATCATGCTCTGAACGTGTGGAAGCACTTTAACGTCCGAAACCTTGGCGAGTACAGTGATTTGTACTTAATTTCGGATGTTCTTCTCCTATCGGATGTCTTTGAGACATTTAGAAGCCAAACCTTGAAAACTCATAAAGTGGATCCTGCACATTATTTTACTTCTCCAGGACTTACATGGGATGCTATGCTGCTGTATACTGGAATCGAGTTGGAATTGCTTCTTGATTACGATCAGCTACTCATGGTTGAATCTGGTATAAGAGGAGGGTTATGCCAGGTTTCTCACCGGTATGCGGAGGCTAACAACATCTATATGGAGCAGTATGATCCTCGTAAACCCTCTCATTTTATTACGTACGAAGACGCCAATAACCAGTACGGTTGGGGTATGTGTCACGCCCTTCCTTATGGAGGGTTTAAATGGGTTTCTCCTGAAGACATAGACCTGGAATTATTGAAGGAAGATGACCCCCTTGGATACATCTTAGAAGTCGATGTCGAATATCCTGTCGAGCTCCACGATCTTCATAATGATTTGCCCTTCCTGCCTGAGAGTATGAAACCGGGGGAATCCTCTTCAAAGAAACTAATTGCCCATCTTGGATCCCGAAAGAAGTATGTGGTTCATTACATGGTCTTGAAACAGGCTCTTAGTCATGGTCTACGACTAATAAAGATTCATCGAGCACTAAAATTCCGTCAGTCTTGTTGGTTAAAGCCCTACGTCGAATTTAATAATCGCCTGCGACAACAAGCTAGAAATGATTTCGAGAAGGATTTGTATAAACTTTTCAATAATGCGATGTTTGGAAAAACTATGGAAAATATTCGTAATCGTATGGATATACGTCTTGTGGCAAACAGCAAAACATTAGAAAAACTGATAGCCAAGCCTACATTTATCGATCGAACTATATACGGTCCTAATCTTGCAGCTGTTCATATGGCTTCTCGTAAAATAGTGTTCAACAAGCCTATATACATTGGTATGAGCGTACTAGACATCTCCAAGACGCTAATGTATTCGTATCAATACGATGTGTTACTTCCATATTATGGAGCTGAGAATCTTAAACTGTTGTATACGGATACAGATTCCTTCATCCATCGAGTGACTACAGCTGATATATACCAGGATAAATTACACATGCTTGAACATCTGGATACAGCGGATTACCCTGCTAACCATATATGCTATTCTACACAAAACAAGAAAGTTTTGGGAAAGTTTAAAGATGAAGCAAGTGGTAAAATCATTCGCCGTTTCGTCGGTCTCAGACCTAAAATGTATGCTCTCGATATTGATGGCTCTGTGATAAAAAAGATCAAAGGCATAAAACATAGCGCCATTAAGCAATACATCAGCTTCAATAGCTATATGGAGTGCCTTAAAACTTTGAAAATTGTTAGAACTCCGATGAATTTAATCCTATCCCAACGTCATAATGTTTCTACAGTTGAATCTAATAAAATAGCTCTGTCGCCTCATGATGACAAGAGAGTAATTGCAGAGGATGGAATATCAACGTATGCGTACGGGCATTACAACGTTGCAAACCATGCATAAGAGAATGCAACTTAGATCTCAAGATGATTATTTTCTCCGTTACGTCTCCTGTAGAAAATGAAAGTTTAATCAACTGACTCCTCCACGCCTCAAATGAAGTCTGACGAAGAAAGAAGAAAAAATAAAAAAATTACTCACCTGGCTTCTCCGTGCTTCTCATGAAACTTGTCGAAGAAAGAAGAAAAATAGAAATTATAAAGGGAGGCGTTAACTCTGCCACTAGACTTTAACTCTAGTGCTGGTCTCCAGCCCAGATAAAAGAGGAGAGGCGTATACCCTACTACCTTAAAGTAAGTATACCCTCATTAACTTTATATAAACAGAAGATTGTGTTAAAATACTATCAAAGGTATTGCTGAATATCTCTTAAAAATATTGAGCTATAAGTATCTCAACATCTGCGGATAGATCATCTTTTAGTGATAAGTTTAAAAATCTATAAAGGGTTAGGAAAACAAAGTTGAATAAAGCTGTAAAGAACACTTAATAAGCAGGTTAGATCATAATAGGTGGGGTTACACTTAGAAAACTGCATGTCGTGTTGGAGATGTTACCCCCAGAACATACAGAACCAAGCAAAAGAGCCATACAGTTGTATAAAATTCTGTGACAGAGGGCAAAAATAGTAGTAATAAGAACTTCAACATCAATGGTTAGGACATCTTCTACTGGAAGTTTAAAAGTTCTATAAAGGAGGGTGCAAATAGCAGTAAAATAGGGTGAAATGTCCTAAAAATGTATGAAAATGATTGAATAGCTCTGAAAATTGTCTGAAAAGTTGTTAAATATGTTGTTAAAAGCGTTCTGAATATACTAAAAGCGTCTAAAAGATCTAACAGAGGGTGCAAATAGCAGTAAAATGGGGTGAAATGTCTTAAAAATGTATGAAAATGACTGAATAACTCTGAAAATTGTCTGAAAAGTTGTTAAATATGTTGTAAAAGCAGCATGAATATACTAAAAGCGTCTAAAAGATCTAACAGAGGGTGCAAAATTGTAGCAAAATGGGGTGGAACGTCTTAAAAATGTATGA
Organism: Tenodera sinensis; assembly: GCA_030765045.1. Lineage (NCBI taxonomy): Eukaryota > Metazoa > Arthropoda > Insecta > Mantodea > Mantidae > Tenodera > Tenodera sinensis. The sequence goes on from CM060969.1 coordinate 99,197,572, forward strand.
AAATGACTGAATAACTCTGAAAATTGTCTGAAAAGTTGTTAAATATGTTGTAAAAGCAGCATGAATATGCTAAAAGTGTTTAAAAAGATCTATCAGAGGACTCAAAATAGTATCAAAATGTTTATGAAATTCCTAGATGGAGATCAGGGTAGCGTATGACAGGATAGAATAGATAAGCAGAGGAGGGAATAGGATAGATGATAAGAGGATAGAATGAATGTCTAGAAACGTATCATGTTAGTAGAATAGAATAAATAATAATAAGAGGATCTACCTTAGGTTAGGCTAGGCCAGGTTAGATTAGGATAGGTTAGATGAGTAGAAGTATGAGGCTTAGGTTAAATTATCAAAGACCGGAGTAAATAGTGGGAGCTGGGTTAGGTTAGGTTAGCCATGTAGAAGTATGGAGCTTAGGTTAGGTTAAGATAGGTTAGACGAGTAGAAGTATGGGGCTTAGGTTATGTGAAATTATGAAAGACCATAGTAAAAAGAGTAGGAGCTAGGTTAGGCGAGCTTAGGTTAGGTTAGGTTAGGTTAGGTTAGGATAGGTTAGCGTGGCGGTGTGGGGGCGAGGTGTCATTATGTTGGGGGTATCATATACAATCAAGATGGAAAGCTCTTGCGTTAGGAGGTTTACACCGATATAGTGAACGACATACTCGACTACCATGAACGCTCATAAAGATACATACAGTGCTATAGGCCATAAAAGTTATCCCTAGTGATTGCTTCAAATACCTACAACGTCCTGCTTCCCCTACCACCTTACCTAGTAATCCTTAGATCACGCATGGCGGCCATCTTGCCCATAAAAAACTGCGCCAGCTTCCCCCCAAATACCCTACTCGAGTGTCCTAGCATTACTTCACTACAGTAGCAACGCAATCGGGGAATTACCGAGTACCACGTGTAAGTAAATGGAAGTAAAATATTTAGGAGCGTGTTTAAACGTTTTGTAAGTTGAATTACGATATTTATTCGCCCTTTCATTACTTGAAAGTATTAAATAAGCGATAATATGCGCAATGTAGTAAGGAACTATTTCCAATCGTGCTTCGCCATTTTACTCGCGCTGAAAGTTGTGCTGCGGCGTAATGTTGACATCCATACCCACTTTAAGGCCGGTTAGTGCAGGAAACCCATGTTAAATCGTAAATAAACACAGTGTTGAACTAAAATTCGCGTTTAATCGCGAAAGAGAACTTTGGTAATTATGCGGACAATCGCATTAGAATTGATACTGAAACCCTTTTATTGCGTATTAACAAATTTCGCGTCATCGCGATCCACTAAAAAATTGTGTCCCTAAAAATTAGCATTTTAGTGCCACTATATGTAATTTTATTGTAAGCAGATAACATATTAGAACACTTAATTGTAAGTAGGTATAAGCATTTATCATAATCAATACATTTTGTTCGTAATATAAATTACATATTACAACAAAACACGCAAGCACACTACTGTATAATACTGCAGTCCAGCTTCTAATTTGAGAAATAGTGATGAATTATGCTAAGCGCCTTTCCTGTTTGTTTACATTGGTTCTTTTATGATTTCGCAGCATAATTAATAGTGAAGTTTGTCACTGTCCTCAGGGTGTTTCTCACGTTGCAGTCAAGATGACGCCACTGCGCAAACCGGGCGAAAATGTTGACGAGACGTTAATTGGAGATCCACTTACCACCGTCGCGGCCGCCTTCTCATTCAGCTGAAAGCAGCGAACAGCTAGTAGTTACGGGCATTTCCGCTTCAGCGCTGAAAGTGTGTACCAGCCTGTCATTTATAATACCAACATTTTCCCTTATACATTCCTATTCCTAATCACACATTACAGTTTTTCGGAAAATAAATATTCTATTTTTATGTCCATTTCGAACTGCTACAAGGAAAATTGATCTCGGAATTACCGACGAGGAAGCTGAATTATTTTATAAAGAAATGATAGATAGGTCGATAATTGCAATAAATTAATTTACGAATCTTAAAATCATGTAAGAAGCAGAAGCGCAGTTATTAGTCAGGCAATATAAACTACTGTTACTAAAAATAATGATTACTTTGTTAACGACGCTGCAATTGCCGAGATCACATCAGCGTCGTCGGTGTTCCTGAATTTCGTCCTGCAGTTCTTTTGCATGCCAGTAAATTAACTGATATAATAGAGGTGTCACTTTTAAGCACACTTAAACACCATCGGTCTCTGCTGGGCTGAAGCCGCAACCTTGCGATCAGTAGGTTCTGCCGCTCAGATGTCGGTCTGGGTGGCTCAGTTGGTTAGACGCTGGTCGCGGGTTCAAACCCGGCCCAGGCCGATGGTTTTTAAGTGTGCTTAAAAACGACAGCTCCATGTCAGTAGATTTTCTGGCATGTAAAAGAACTCCTGTGGAACGAAATTCCGGCACACCGGCGACGCTGATGTGATCCTGGCAATTGACAGCGTCGTTAAACAACAATTTTTTTTTTTTTTTTTTTTTTTTTTTTTTTTTTTTTTTTTTTTTTTCCGCTCAGATTGTTAGTCACGTACACACAAACAGTCGCGCCAGGCAACCTGACCTAGGACACCTTTGCTCGCCAGTCCGGTATGAGGTGCGTCGTAGCTTAGCCCCGACCGTCCTTTGTTCTGCACCGCGGCCGGCGTCACAATATTATAAAGATCACATATGTAATTTGGAAATAAACTCATAATGCCATAACTTTTAAATAGCGTTACAGCAGTTATTTATGATACAAGGGTTAAAAGGAGCATTTTATTTTGTGAGCAGGTGTGATTCCGAAACGAACCCACAGGCTGTGCTGTTCAGTTGCTGTCTTTCTTAACATCAGTGTTAACAACACTAATGATTTTTACAAAACCACCGCATTCTACACAAAGAGGGCAATGGAAAAAAATAGTTTATCTTGCACCAGTCCAGAATCTGTTGTATGCAATGTCGTACTGGTTTCTGGATATTTTGGATAACAATTCTAATTTAAGTCTCTCCGCTTCTTGTAAAACTTCAATAGGTTCAGCAAAGTCCATATTCACATTCAAATGACTCGCCATTTTATATAAGTATTGTATAACTGAGATTCGTGGCCTACTTGAATGAGACCATGGGCACATTCTGTAAGAAACCAAAGGTGGTATTATCGGAGTGTTAAAAGTTTTTGAGCACTGAATGGAAGAATTTTGTAACACTATCGTGAACTGCTAAAAGTCCTTTACTATCAACTCTCTAAAAAATATTTTGTAGGGGATAGGTGAAGCAAGTTAAACAACACTTTTAAAGCACTGTTTTCAAGTAGATACCTGAAGTTGACCGAGTGACATTTTCCATACCATTTGCCATAAAATGTTCAAAGAAATAACTTGGGAGTGTAAAATCTTCTCCGCTTCCTTCCGCACCTACTACCATATACTGCACCAAGAAAGCAACCTACCAACTATCCAAGAGGCAATGTTGAGAAGAGCCTCCTTCATTTGGGCTCACATTAAGAAGCACAAAAAATCCCGCAATATCTTTATATAGCCAAAGGCGAACCGAAACATCGCAAACATGCGAGAATCAAGTTTGCAGAACAGCCACGACTCGCCAACTCGGCGTGCCCATCCACCCTAGCCCTACGGCATAATAAACTGCGGCGAAGCAACCTGGGACACCACAAGTTTCACGCTGCCGCACAGGAAAATCGCGAAAAGTGTACAAAGTGTAAAATAATGTACATAATGTAAATAGTGCTGTGTGTGTACACAGTTAATAGAAAAATAAACCTATTTTTAAAATGGATGGATAATGTTTGTATAAAATAAAGTTGTTTTACATATGGTGGTCGCCGTATGGGTTTTATATAAACCAATAAGACTATCAAACAAAAATGTTGATAATTGTAAACTTATGAGAATTGTAGCCTGTAATCCGAAGCCCATGCACTAAACGAAAAGATATTTTTAAATAAAGAAAATTGAAAATATACTGGTAATGTATAGAATGAATATGTATTTTTGAAACGAATTCGCCTATAAACCCAAATGCTCTGCTGTAAATATTATTGGTATACTCGTACTTTTGTTATGTACATACTGTTTCAAATAAGAGTTTAGCATAAAGTTCCAAATAACAATTTGTGAATTCAGCCACCTTATTTTCCATTATTACAGGATCATGTGGTTTTAATACACAATACTTTTATGAACACAAGCAACATATATTTCGTTTTATTTGGGTTAACGTGTTTTAGTAAGCAGTGAACCTGTATCTTGTTTCACAGAGGCTATAATTTCATTTTCCGATGTTCCACTATAAGGAAATGAGAGCGTGAATGTTCACATAGTCCACAATCACTTTACTCCTACGCATGACCTATTTTTTGCATCTTTTGTCTAATGAGATTTTAAATTAAAACAAATATTTTGTGTTAAGGTTTATGAGTATAATATGAGTAGTGATTATTTTAAATAGTTTTATTGAGTTACAAAATATGATGTGTTGCACTCACATGACTTTCTCTACTCTTGTGCTAACTAATCCTACAAACTCTTATTCCTATATCTTCGTGTTAGCTGAGATAAACATTTGCAGAACTTATCTTATTGCTAAGTTTCTTGTAGGTGCAAGGGGAATATATCGACCTTCCATTTGAGAAAAGTTTCAATATTGCAAAACTCTCACAAATAACAAGGAATATCTCCGAAATGGTTCACTCCATAAAAAATGCATTTGGACATAACGCGTGTTTTTTTTAGCAAGATCTACTTTTTTGCATAGTAAGATTTGGTCTATCTCTATCGCTTTGCCAGTTCTGCAAACGTTATCCAGAGTAAACAGGACTACATTGGCTTTAGCCAGAAAATTCAAAATATAATTTCATTTTCCATAAAAATATCTTAAATATATGGCATTTTAATCAAAATCGCTAGAGTCATTTTTGAGAAAATCAAATTTTTCCAAAAATTTCATGTGAAGCGTAGTTTAGAGTGAAGGAATTTTCTTCAAAATCTTTGAGCCGCATCATTGAAAGACATTAAACTTAAATACCAACTTTGGTTTTTAACCGATTGTTTTGAGTTATGCTGTTCATAGACACACACTCTTTTCTAATTTTTTTTTTTCAGGGGCCTCAATACACATATTTCCGGTGAAATCTGGACATCGAATTTTTGGATCGAGTACAAACTTTGTCTACTGAACTATAAGTAGCGTAGTAAAATGTGTATATTTTTTAATTAAGGAATATTCCACAATACAAGGGGTTTCCTTCATCCCAAAAGGATTTTCTGCCTCTGTAAGTCCGTGTCCATAGCATCTTCCTCCTTTAACCCTCTTCCCTGCATACTCCTTTTCACCCCATCCATCCAGCATTCCCTGGATTTCCTTCTTCTTCTTTCCAATTCAGAATTTAATTTTGTATTAGGTCGTCTGACATTTTAAACACGTCAGTATATTTTTAATCTCAAAATTTTTACTTCGAATAAATTACAACATGAAAACTGAAACATGAGCCACCAGTATTATTTATGATAAATTTCTCAATTGGTGACCACGGTACTGACAAAGAACAAATCATTAAACAAAAGAGCTTCACATTAAGGTTTACAATTGTTGCACAGCAAAATGTTATGGCCTTGTCATACACGTTTGGTGCACTTTGTTTTTGTATCCTTTGAAGCAGCACAAAATGAACACCTGTTCTGTCGATCCACCCTGGAGCTTTGTGTTTGAGGGATACTCATGAAGTTCTCCATATACAGGTATATGTATTTCTGTAGCAAGAGGTTATTTAAAGTTCTTCTAATCATAAACGATTGGATCAATTCCATTGAAACTTCTTTGATGAGAAGTTTCCTTTTGTGCAAAAGTGTTGTGTAAAGAATAAAGGCATTTAGAATGCATAGTCCAATCTGTTCCAGCAGTCATGGGCCAGCGTTATTTGTCTTTTGCATGTGTAATTGCGCACTAGCTGATTCAAAATACCCTCACCATTCTTAGTTTTGTTGTAAAATTTCCAATCCCAGGTTTCTATTTTAGATGTTGTCCATTTATACAACTGTCATGACGCCTGGTATTGAGAAGGATTACACAGTCTTTCGTGAATGCAAATAAACTTGAATTTACTTGTGTACCTACTTCTATTGTTTCACCTCTTTTATTCATCTCCATTGTTCCCACAACAGACTTTTACCCAATAAATCAGGGGCGCTCGCCTCCCCTACACGTTATTTCCCCCACAGCACTGACCAAGGCAAGGAGAACCAGACCTGCTAGTCAGAGGCGGATGGCGCGGAGTAGTAGCACATACAATTCAATGGGAGGACGAATATATATTTCTAGATGAAGACGATAAAGTTAAGTGCTTGATTTATAAGACTGGTAGTTGCAGATTGGTGTTATTTCCCTTGCTTAAGTTCCGTGTTCACGATAAACGTTATTCTCCTGAAAAATATAACGAACCTTGGAAGCAATTGTACGACACATTCTCTTCACAATTTGAAGACCCAAAAACATTTGAAACCAAAATCCTATTATTTTGCACTTTTGAAGTTTCCATGTAGTGAGCCTTCACACGAGTTACAAAATATGAAACTACGTGCATTGCAGAATTCCACGACCGTAAAATGTTCTGAGAAACAAGGGTGGGAATTATTTAGCTTTCTGACCTGTTGTGAGTATCCGAGATTAGGTTTGTGTGCATCTAGTTTAATATCAGTCTTTGGCTCCAATTGTGTCTGCGAACAAACATTTTCAAAAACGAACTACATTAAAAGTGAGTATCGCAGCAAGATAAGTGAAAATCACCTTGCTTATCTTTTGAGACTGTGCACTTAATCTTTTGCATCAACTACTGAAGACCTTTAGAAAAGCAAATCGTGTCAAAAAAGTATCCTCAGAAACATCGTGGGTTAATCAGGACTAGAATATGAATGTGTACAACTTTTACGTAAGAACGTGCCGCCACTGGAACTCAGTAACCACGAATAAATGTGTTATTCTGTCCCAGCGGATGGAAGGAGGTGACTTGAACCTCCCCTAACTTGCCTGCAGTTGAGCACCGCTGCAATAGATGTTTGACTTGGGAACTTCCGTCATGCGGGGATAACCGCTCACCTGGCAGTCGTATCTGGTGTCACGGGTTTGATGCTGTGGCTCCACGTTTCCTGTGGTTCACGGCTAGCTGATATTTCAAGTACTTAACAGAGCTATGGACTTATTCCTTGGTAAAGGAATCGATCTCAAGAGTGGTACTTGAGCGAATAATAATGTATCCTCGGTTAATGTTTAAAGAGGTTTCACATCTTCGTTTATTGTGTCACTTATCACAAAGTATGCACGGCTCACTGATACAAGCAGCTTTTTAACGCTGAAATACTGCCCGCGTTCATATTTACGCCGCACTAAAGTTATGCGGAGTTCCCGCATCCGACGAAATTGTTAAATTCACGCTACAACTTTTGGCGGTTTCCTTCCTGTGATTTTAATACACGGGTTCAGCACTAAAACTCGGTCTATTCGCCGAGTAATTTGGCAAACCTTCACTTCCAAAGACGTGATCATTGGTCAAAGACTTCAAAAAAAAAAAAAACTCCCCCGATTTTACGTTCCCGCCTCTATATAATAAATTATGCATCTTCAACTTGGCGAATTCCTATTGGTCGGCTTGCACGCACCTCAAAAGAAAATTTGAAGTACATTTTCTTTCCCATTGGGTGAACCACATCCTCATTTGGTAATTTTTGGCGTGAAAATGGGACTTCCCCGATACATATCGCGGAGGTTTGCTGTCTCATTTTCCTCACGCCGATTTTCTCGTAATAGAACAATGAAGATTTACCCTCGCGTCTTTAGACAAAAGCCTGACGATCGTTGTATACCAAACCTCTACATTTCTATACTGCTCCCACACTCGTAAACATCTACTGCAATGCTTCACTCTATCTCATAACAATGGAGTGCGCCGACACTTTAACAAACTGTTGCAACGTGCAACAATGTGTTTGCTACAAACACCGTAATGTGTATATATGCCAAAAATGTATTATCTGTATTCCAAGTGACACGCAGAACCATTGACACAGATTTCCAATACTAGATCTAATGTATTATTGAACATTGCAGGGGACCTTACGTGCGGAGTGTAGTGTTGCCAACTGTCCGGTTTTTAAACAAAATCCATCCTTATTGGAGCGGTCTTTAAATGACTTGGCAATGGATACCACGGTGTAATAAAAATACTGAGCCTCTTTGAACTCTTGTCGAACAAATAAACGCGTCAAGTACACCCATTGTTGAGCGCGGCTGATTAATTAGTAAAGTATTTTGTCGTGGCTGTGCGTTTGTAGAGCAGATTTTCAGTGTGATGCTAAATACCTGGAGCAATGAAAGAAAGAAACTAAAGTGGAAATGGTGAAAGCCAAACTATTTGTGAATTTTAACTACCGTATGAAATGTGCTGAATTTGCTACATTTTCTCAAATCCGACAACGAGAAAGAACTTGTTAAAAAGCTGTGAAGTCAGAAAGATGTATAACTTCAAAATATAACTAGCAAATACAGTTGAGGCTAGCAGAAATGGCTGGATTCGCAGTATTAACAGTGAATATCGTATTAAATAATAATAATAATAATAATAACAATAATAACAATACAATAACAATAATAACAATAATAACAATACAATAACAATAATAACAATAATAATACAATAACAATAATAACAATACAATAACAACAACAACAATAATAATAATAATAATAATAATAATAATAATAATAATAATAATAATAATAATAATAATAATAATAATAATAATAATAATAATAATAATAATAATAATAATAATAATAATAATAATAATAATAATAATAATAATAATAATAATAATAATAATAATAATAATAATAATAATTGCACTTTTGAGTTGCCCAGTTTTGGCTCCAGTTAAAGTTGGCAACCCTAGCTGGGTGTTTCATGCCCTAATAGACCCTCCGAGTCTATTGAACCTGCGGTATGCATACTAGAGATAATGCAGGTGATACAGAAATGACTTATGTACTTCCGAGCACAATGTTATTGATGCATACAATTCGCTGTACGAGATATATCTCAAATGTTTGCTTAGGTGATCATCTGACCTTGGCAATACATAATTCATTTGTTTCTTCGCAACTAGTTCCTTGGTAAAGACGTTTGTCATTGCACAAATTCTGATAGCTTTCAAGCAAAAATCTGATATCGTAACCACGTCAGAAATACATGTGTTGAAGTCCCACGAATATAAAAAGAATTTCGAGGGCAAGCGTGTCAACAGCACAACTCAAAAACGAGATGTCCCATAAATACCAAACTTGGTATTTAAGTTCAGTATCTTTTAAAGATGCGGCAGAAGATTTTCAGGAAAATTCCCCATCCATTTCTGCAAATTTTCTATATTCTCAGAAATGGCTCTGCGATTTAATTAAACACCATATGTTTAACAGGTTTGCTTGACAACGTGCATATCTTGAACTTTATGAAGAATGAAATATTGGATAATTATGTGAAACTAAACTAAATAGTAAACCATTGTAGACATAAGATGAAGATCTCTTTAAAACACAATTTATTTCAAATAATTTAAGTTGTGGCGTTGGCTATTTCCGAGATAGTCGTAATGGTTTGAATTCAATACTCTTAACTTTTTTAAGGTGTCTTCGCTGTTCAGCTGTTTCTTGCGGTGTTATGAAAAGTGTGGAATATCTAGGTAAGCATTAGCGACTAGCTTTTAAATATCTGACAGTCGATTCAGTTCTCCCTGTACCTTTAGCGAAATATTCAACTCATTCTATAAACGTTTATTTCAATTATTAACATGAAAAACAAGCTTGTGTGGGTGTGTATATGTGTGTGTGTGTGTGTGTGGGGGGGGGGGGGGAGGGGTAAAACTGGTTTGTATATATTTGCCGTTTACCGATTCATTTGATTTCAATACATTTTTGTTTTAATGTCAGTCACTTGAAGTAGCTATGAATGTGTGTGACGTTAAGACTCCAGAGAAAATGAAATTGGCTGCAATGCTAACGCCAAGAACAAACACAAAGCAGACATCCGTTGAGTACCAATAACAAGCAAATGAGGAAATTACGTCACGAGTTATTGCATGTTGGGAGGTCTCTAAACACAAAGAATGAGTAAGTACTATACCACATCCAAAGAAACTGCCATTAACTTAAACAGCAGTGTTCTAGGGATCCATACAGTAAAATCTGAGTTATTACAGGTTTGCTTTATATGGCAGCTGGACGTTAGGCAGGTGGCTTCTTAAACTTGCAATAACGGTTTATATCTCCCACATTCTTTACCAAGTGATGGTCAAGACGATTTTTATTCACACACACAGTCACGGAAAGAAAGTATTCATACACCATTGTTTTACTACTTTGAACACATTAATATTCAATTACTTTCTAAGAGTATTAAACTGCATTACAGCTTTCAGTACTGCAAGTTCAAGTTTATTCGTAAACACACACTTATTTTGGACAATAGCTCCACACAACGCTGTAAAATATTCATTCGGATTCTCGTACCCTTGGCACAGGAGCTCGTCAGAAACAAGTCTTTAATACGATGGTAGAATTTTAGTTACCACTTCTGGAGACAACTTGTAGGACATTCACTTGTGACTTTGTGGACGCTGATTGAGGACTATTTTCATTATGGGTTTCTGATCCGTCGACATGCAGTGTCTCTGTGCCGTTTAATCACTATGCACCGCTATTTAAAATGGCCGCCAGACCTTTAAAAATGGCGCTAGCATAAAAGTCATTGCACTTTTTAATAGGCAAAACAATTGACAATTTTTCCAATATAAAAATCTAAAACCAATTTTTTACCAAATCTCACCCCTAGCTCCCCATAAAATACTTAAGGTCCTTAAGACCATTTGTTAGTCTCGTATAAATACAGTTTAGTGCCGGTTGTTAAATAAACTCACAAAGCTCTCCCCATTCCCATTGCATAAAAATGGCGCGTTATTTATTGGAAAAATAAGCGGAAAACGGAGCATTCAAAGTGGCTTGTGCATTGGCCTGCGTAGATGCTGCTTAAAACGCCTAAGGCTTAATCTGTCTCCCCCCCCCCCCCCCCCCGCGCCTACTCCTTTTTCCCCCTTCCGCCCATTTCCTCTTCCAGTTCTTTACGCGTCAAGACATCTTACAATTCAAACAACACATCTCTCTTTTCTCTTGGCTGTATTTCCGTTTTCTTCGGTTGGCGTTATTGTCTTGTTCATCACTGAACAGCGACAAGAAGCTATAGTAATCCCAGCTCTGTTGGTAACAAAGACGTCGGATATTAAAACGGAGGACGGAAGGTTCGAATGGGGTTTTCACACAGGACGAGAACAAAATTAAACAACCTTACGTCTTTGCATTTCATGTTCATTTAGTTCAAATTGCTACTTAAAAATGCCCTCACGAGTCAAAACATTAAAACAGCTTATGACGGCATAAATATTACGAAAATGTATTACGTAATTACCATGGTAATAAGATAGCAATGATGTCATCATAGCCACAACAATTTTCTCCAATGTGCATGTAAGAAAACCTACATACCAGCATAATTACCATGTCATGCAAAATATAATTTCCAAGAGAGATTTGGCAACGTCACGTTAGCATTAACTTGTGACTAAATTCATTCGAATTAAAGTAGAAATGCATTGCAATATTGTTCATACGATGTGAATGTACGGCCGAAGCAGTACCTTACACCTGGTAAAGTGGAAGAAAGTGCAATATCCTCGAGAAATTTCATTATTTGTGTGTATTCTGTGCAAGAACACAAAGCAGTAGTATTAACATTCACAATAAACAGGAGAACTTTAAAAGATCAAAACACTGCTTTAATATAGACAGCAATGCAAACGATGGTTATAAGATCATTCGTTATGTGTAACCCTCATTATAGTATTTTCTACTAGCAGAATATTGCACGAACTTTATCATGTGTTACACAAAAGTAAATTTTGATTTGTGCATTTTTGTGACATTGTATTATTTTCTAGCTTAAACCCTGCAGCAAGCTTTTCTTACGCTTGTTTCCAAGTTAATTGAGATAAACGTTCGCTGAAGTCGCTTTAATTATACGTTTCATTGTACGTATGGAAGGATATGGAAGGCTAAAGCGATAGTCATCTGATGTTCTAGACTCGCACAACGGTTTTGCGTAGTGCAGTAATAAGTACATACACCTGGAGTGTAGGCGAAAAGCTGCATCCAGATGTGTGACCAGTTGCCGGGTAACACGGCGTTCACACAACCACATAGTCGCCTGCCACTGCTCACAGATATACACCAGAGCATGCAATTTCAACTGGTTCGGTTTCCTCTGCTCTCCTTATATCTACAAGAAAGTTTAGTAAATGCAACGTTTTGTCTGGCATAACATGAAATAGATAAAGATAAGCTTCCGTAAGAGTGGCTTGTAGAAGCTGTTTAAATAAATACATGATAAACGAATTTTAAATAAATTCAACATCTTCCAGGGATGAGACACGAAGATTTTTACTTTCTCTACTACGTATAGTAAAGTAGAGGAAGTATTGTATTCCACCCAAAAATTCTATGTCGAGATTTCACCGAAAATATGTTTTGAGGCCCCCTGAATTTAAAAAAAGCACTTTTAGAAAAAAGGTACGTGTGTGTGTGTGTGTGTGTGTGTGTGTGTGTGTGTGTGTGTGTGTGTGTGTGTGTGTGTGTGTGTGTGTGTGTGTGTGTGAGTCTGTGGACAGCATAACTCAAAAACGAAAACTCGGTTAAAAACCAAAGCTGGTATTTATCTTGCATCTTTCAAGGATGCAACACGAAGATTTTGAAGAAAATTCCTCCAACCTAAACTACCCTTTATATATTTTTTATTTATTTTTTCCTGAAAATGGCTCCAACGATTTTTATTAAACTGCCATATGTTTGAGATATTTGTATGACAAATGAAATGTATATCTTGAATTTTCTGGTTATAGCCCTGTAGTTGAATTTACTCTGAATGACTTTTGCATAACTGGTTAACCGTAAGACATAAACCAAATTTTACTCTACAAAAAATGTTGAACTTGCTATAATGCACAATTTATGTCTAAATACATTTTTGTAGAGTGAACCATTTCGGAGATATCCCTTGTTATTTGTGTGAGTTTTGGAGAACTTATACTTCTGTCAAATGGAACATCGTTATTCGTTTGTTATATCTATGTTAACCGTGCAAAGAGAACATAATTTGAAAGCTTTAAAAGATTTGACTATCGCTCAAAGTCTACTGTATTCCCACATTTCCCTTGCACCTACAAGGAAATAAGCAATAAGATAACTTCAGCGAATGTAGATCCCAACTAACATGAATATATAGGAATAAGAGTTTGTAAAAATTATTAGTACAAGAGTAGAGAAAATCATGTGAGTGCAACACATCAGGTACTTAATGAACACTTCCAAGCCCTTACATGGAATATTTTTAAAAATTATTTCTTTTTCTCAATAACAACTAACGATTTTGATTAAAATACTACAAATTTAAGAATACTTTTATAAGAAGTGAGATGCATGTATTGAATTTTCTGGGAATAACTTCTTAAGTTTTCTTCATTCTGACTTTTGTATAAGAGATAGACAAAACCTTACAACACAAAAAATGCAGGTTTCGTTAAACTACATAATTTGCCTCTAATCATAGTCGTAATATTGCTATTAGTTTGAATTTTTGAAAGACATAGTTTTCTCAAACTGGAAACCGGTATTCTTTTTTTAAGTCCTGGCCAAAAAATACCAGAAGGGTTTGAATGTCAACCTGACAGCTCTTAAGTGATAGTCAAATATTTTAAGCCTGCTGTATTCCCCAATTCCCATTGTACCTACAAGGAATATGTAATAAAACCATTTCTATAAATGTTTATCCCTATTAACATGAAGTAGATAGAATAACAGTTTGTAAGAATGGTTTGTAAAGAGTAAGTAGCAAAAGTCATGTGAGTAACGTATCAGAATATTTGTTCTGTGAGTGTTACAACTGACTCGGTGATTTGAAAAGGGAAACTAGTCTTACAACCATAGTTCTTGAAAAACCACGAAAAACTTAATAGCACCCAAAATTGGCAACTTGGAAAGAAATTTATGTTCCAACTCGCAGATCTACATATTATTTATTGCTTGGGCTATTCAACGAGCTTAATTTTACATTTCATTGATTTACAGAACACTTTTTATATTCAGAACTAGTTTCCTTTATAGAATAATTAGACTGTTATGCGAAGAATAAGAATGTTTTCGATTTGGATTTTGTGTACTTGAATACTTATGTAACAAAATATTCTGGTAATAATCTCTCATGAGGTTAATTGACATATTCCAATGTAGTGACAGTACAAAACAGACTTAGCAACACTTTCTACACATCAAGTTCAACATCAGTTTTCGGCCATGTCATCTGCTATTTTCTTATTATTGTTTGGGATAACATCTGCCCCATAGACTCTTAGGAATGGCAGATTTGCACTAGTGTTCCCCTTTTACCAACTTGGTAATGCCATCAACATATTCACGTGACTCGAGGTAACCAAAGTGTTTTCTATCATAGGTTAGAAGCCTATACTTTGCAAGAGTGAGTCCAGACTCACAATGAGAACTACCAGGATGAGCAATAGCTTTGGTTGTCTTCCTCGTACTTCTGCCACCAAATATTTAAGTCCATGATATCTTCAGTGTCTATTACTGTTGCCAAGAAAGCATTTGAATGTTTCCTAGCTCATAATAGAGACATGTATTCAAATGGGGTACACACTCTTCAAGACGACTTACAAGACCAAAGTCGCGGTCACATGGCAAGAAAGAGTGGCCTCTTTCTAGAAATTGTTGGTGGATGACATTCAAGTTTCCTGTCAATGGAATCCTTAATCTGCTGTGGGAATCATGCTTTATACAGGACAAATGTCTGTTTTACACTAATTGCTAGCTTGAACAGTAAGAAACCAAATGTATATTTCAACTTATTTTTGTAAAAAGTGGACTTGTTTCCCTCTTCAAATCTTCTTCTTTCCCTGGTTACCCTTCCCTTATGTGGGACTTAAAAGCCTGTGCCTAGGGTCAGACGCCTGTCGGGGAGCAGAGGGACCTCTGGACCAGACAGAGTGAAGACCTGAAAGCAGGTGGTCAGCCAAGCACCAGGTATGATATGAAATGCAGGCAAAATGGATGATTGGGAGGGCGATAATGGAGAAAATGGTGGAATGAATGGCGGGGGAAACCAGAGAACCCGGAGAAAACCCGCCCAAACGCCGCTTCGTCCACCACAAATACCACATGCGGGTACCACCTAGGTGTAGGCGAGCGGTCTAACCACTCAGCCACGACGCCGCCACTGGAGAAAAATCCCTACCCCCTGCCGGGGATGGAACCCGGGACCCCTTGCACAGCAGGCAGGTTCTCTACCAACCGCGCTACGGGGCCAGCCCCCTTTTCAAATCACCGATTCAATTTATACAGAATAATCGTTTCCCAGTTGATTATAAAATTAAACTTGTCATTGCTCCCACAGGAGCAATATTGGCACAGCATTAACGATACGGACAGAAAGTAATCATATTACTCCACGATAATGATACCTCTGCATGCAGGACAAGAGGCACTGTAGTCGCCGGATGAAAAATTAACAGGAAGCTTTGTGACTGTGCGTGTTACAGTGTTTACTCTTGCCGTTTTCTACCACATCTCCGTTTACGTTTATTACTGTTGTGCTGCGCAAATGATAAGTTTTACTTAGGGCAATGTAGCAAAGAGACCTTTAGCAATTGAGACAAAATATGAATTTTTTGGTGCTTTAATTGGATTCAATGTATGCATCTTTTGTTTAGAACGCAGTGTTGCCAATTTCTGGTGATAAGACGTGGCTGAATATGGAGCAGCTTACAGGGTCACTACAAATGTATTGTGACACGTAAAATGGGGCACCCCTGAAGAAAGCATTGTTGCTTTGTCAAAACACCTGACTCATTGGCAATGCAATGCGCCATTCAGTTTTTCTCAGTTTAACTTTGAGGTCTGGAGAGTGTGAACGTGTTTTCCAGTGCAATGGAGATTAGAGAGAGCATTTTCGTGCAATTATTTTGGACGACTTCAAATGCGGCTTAAATGAAACGCAGTCACCTGAGCGTTTAAGGGCGGCTTTTGGGGAGTATTCTCCGTCGTGTGCCACTGTGTTCCAATTTCTTCTAGAATTTAAGGGGGGGGGGGGCGGCAGCAATCTCTTAAAAATGAAGAGTGGCAGACCAGAAACAGTAGTGACTAAGAAAAACATCACCGCTGTGGAACACTGACCTACAAGGACATTGAGCTGCAATTAGGAATTAGTTCGCCGAGTGTTTCAACCATCCTTCATGAATACCTTCGTATAAGGGGCACATTGTTGCATCATGGCAATGCATCAGCTCACACCACTAATGCAACAACGGAGTTTCTGCAAGGAACCAAGACAAAACTATTGACTCATCCACCTGTAGTCCCAATCTGGCACCATGCGATTTCTTCCTCTTCGCTATGGTGAAGAACCAACTTGTAGGTCACCGATTTTCCAGCCCTGAAGAAGCAGTGTTCACTTACGACTAGCAGTTATCTGCAGTGCCAGAAACTGAGTGGCCTGGATGCTTCCAGAAGCGGTTCGGAGGATGGAACGCTGCATACAGTGCCAGGGAGAATACTTGAGAAACTGGGATAAACAAAACGTTTCTGTGACGGTTCATATTGTTATCTCAACACGTATCCAGTGAACCTCGTATGAGCGTAAGTCATAAGCTTTCACAAGGGCAAAGATGGCTGGGATTTCTCAACCTTGTAAAATAATCAGACTTATCAAAGGCATTTCTTCCTTTCAGGAACATTTTCTGCCTTTTCATGGTTGTGCTAGAAAACAAACACGAGAATTCAGCGTTCAGCGGCCATACACATTTCATGAGACATGTCATATATAAACATTCGAACTTACAGCTTGAAAATCCCTGTGTACTGCAACTCAGAAAACATTCTTTACATTGGAAACTCACTCCTCCATACCAACGTGTGGAAGTTTGGAAGCGAAAGATTCTGAGTCAATTTGTAACCTGATCTACCCATACTATTTAACCTAAAATGTACGTTTGTGCCACAGGGTTACGGTTAAAGTTGTATTCATTACTTCCCTAACCAGTGTTTTCCCTTTTTCCTCTCAAAAGAGGGCTATTGTATTAACAGTGGCTGTGATGGCGCCCGCGCCTCCTTAGGCATGAGCAAGTTTGCCAATTTAGTGCTTTTGACACCAGATCTGGTGCCCTTTAAATGTATCTGGTGCCAGATTTATATATTTAGCGCCATGGCAAAACTCTGGTTTGTTTTTGTCAATAATTAACGCTTAATCTGGCGTTTTGAAAATAAAATATATTGTCAAATAAATAATTTCAATTGATACGGTAAGCAAGTGAAAATTACGACTAATCAGTGTTTGTAGAAATCCTTAATGGTTCTCCCCCACGTGTACTGCTTATAAACTTCTATGGCCGGTCCCGCTTTCTTAACTAAGGAGAGATTAGAATATTTGCATTCGTGTGATGAAATAAGGTGCGTTTGTGTTTCCCACCACGAATTGCTGGTATTCCTCAGATTTTTGGTCAGAGATGAGAGGCCATTTTAATTGTTTCACCTTGCAGGTTTCAAACTTCGTACACTTTTTATATAAATAGATTTCATACTTTGTAGAAATATATAGAGTTTTTACCGTGCTTGATAGTTCTAGTACTTTTCTGGTGCTTTTAAAGACAGAACTCGGTGCGTTTTCATTTCCCGAGCTAGCAACACTGGGCACGAGTTAAATATGCTCGAGCACATAAAGTTGGATAGCACTAGTCTACACACTTGTGTGGAAGAATAACTAATTAGAGCTTTTTAACAACAGTTTCTAGAAACTACATAAAGGAATGGACGGTACTGCGTGGAGAAAGACATGTGAATGTGATATATCTCTTCTCTGGCAGCTAAATGCGCTGGTGAAGCTACCAGAAAAGACAGAGAGCATTGATCCACTCAAAGGTCGAGTGCCGTCCTGACACATTCTAACCAATTTATTCTTTTGGCCTTAATGAAGATCTCCCTAAGGTGAAGAGCTGTGCACCAGTTGCGCGAGTTACAAACTGTCTGCAAATTAAAACATCCTCCTCTTTCTCATTTGTGACCAACAAAACCTATCAAATCAACAGTCAAAAGTGCTCAACCTCACCACGTTTATTATTACTTTCTCTACTACATGCCCTAGGTAGAACAATTATTGAATTCCACCTAACATTTTGACTTCAAAGGAAGGAAGTGCAAGCTTTGAGCCCTGTATCCAAAAAGAACAACCTCACTCACACCAAACTTGGCATTTAAGTTGAATATCTTCCCAAGATGCATGAAGATATTTAAGAATTTCCTCCAAACTACCCGTTACATAGACTGGAGAGATAACATACCGTAATGGCGACTTAACAATATTGTAAGTATTGAAGTCCCGTGCTTAACGGTTAGAGCATTCGGACGGTAACCGGTAGATTCGTGGTTCTAATCCCGGCTATGGCACTGAATTTTTCAGTCTCACTTTACCCTTTCCAGTCCTGTCCTACACACGTTATTGTGTGGAAGAACATTAATTATACCCTTTACAAAGAACATTTATTTCGAAATTTTAAATTTTCTCAAAAAGGACTCAAACGATTTTTATTAAATACCATATGTTTAAGATATTTTAATGACAAACGATATGTATATTTTAAATTTTCTGGGACTGTTCTTCGAAGTTCTTTTCATCTTACGGAAATGTTGCATAATTTACATAAATGATAAATGTTTAGAGGTAGGCAAAAACATACTTTAAACCGCTAAATAGACCTCTAACAATATCAAAAAGCAGTTTGTATCCCACCTCTGTGGTGCGGATAGTGCGTCTGCCTCATGCTGAAGAGCTCCCATTTCGAATCTCGGTTAGGTTGCCTTTATGAGCGGGATGGCTCAGGTGTAACGTCTGTGGCCCGCTTTCAGGAGGTCAAGGGTTTGATCCGCATGGCTGACCTTCCTTATCCATATATCTTTTCGAAGATTTCCCCGGGTCGCCAGATGAATGCTGGAAAGTATTTCCATATCATCCGAATTTCCTGTCCCTCCATTTCGTTACCTTAATCATTTCATTTCACCCTTCATCACATTAGGTGTCTTTAAGGGTTGGAAGCGTCGGCGAGTATCGCGGCAGCAGCACGGCTGAGGGAACAAATGCACTCTGGAAATCTCGTCCCCCGGATTGGATGGAGAGGCACTGGTTTCGGGGTCCGAGTGGGGAGGGTAGCCGGTTTCACAGTCCCGCACCGCCCTTGGAAGTACGAACACGAAAGGAGAGGAACCGGGCTGAGGCAGCCTCCGCCAGGGTGCTTCTAACTGGAAAATGTAAGGACCTGCCCTCTGCTCTATCGCGGCAACGTTTCGGCCGCCTTTCTGATACATTCGCCTCATTCATCCTCCCAGGGCACAATGTGCGATTTTCCAATCTAGGCCGCAAAATTCAAAAAATAACTTTTTAAGGTAGAAATATAATCGTTTGATATGTTTATGTTTTGATATGTTATGTATTGTGTTATGCCACATCTTGTGGCACTTTTTAAATCACTTTGAGCAAGACATGTGGTTTATATGTTACCGTAAACAACAGTGTCTTATTAGTAACTCCGAAGCACTGCAAAATAGCGATAGCAAACACAAGTTTGTCGCAGTGAGTGGTTAACTGAGGTGGTATTTTTGTTTGTTCTAGCTATGGATGTTGCAGCTAAAGGTATGCACTTTAAATTTATGCTATTCTCACCCATATATTATGGCAAAAGTTAAGTGTGTGCTGTTTTAAATATTACTCCGTGTTTTGCTTTTACATTTTTTGTATTCTTTATTTAAACAGAGCTTAGAAAAACTTATAATATTATCTCTGGAATTTATACAAATGTTATTTGTACATGTGTCAAGAACATGCGTGCAAGAGGTTTCGCTGCCCCATTAGCTCCATTTTGAGTCATTCTTTTTTTTTTTTTTTTTTTTTTTTCCCTCCCAGTTGCGTGGTGCACGATTTCTCCGAGAGAAGATTTTGAGTTTAGCGCAAATCCAGAAAGAACAGGGAGGATTTTAATTACGTTCTAAAGAAAAGCACTATTGAAAATCCCTTAGAAGCTTTGAGTATTAGTATTAAACACACGTCACATTTGTTGTGTTTGAATGTAAAGATCCGCTGGTCCAAAACTTGTATGGCCCCTGGCTCGTTTGAGCATTATTTCACCCATTCCATTCGTTGTTCGAAATAACCTACCAAATTAAACTACCTTAAAATAAAATACTTCATTGAGCCATAAACCATTTACGAAATATCCTTCACTACTGGCTTGAAGTTGCAACACTCTGACAACTACATCAAAGCAAATGATAGTGGGTAGAGAATGTCGTGTAAATGTGACACATCAGGTATTGGAAGTGTCCTCATGCAATTCCAAACAAAGGCGACTGATACCACGCATTACATATTCTGTGATAGAACGAGGGTGTACATTTTGCTGCAAGCAGATAAATGATATGTATTAAACAAAATTGCATTTTCATTGTTGATCCAGCTGTCATCTGGCGTTTTGTTTGTTTATCTTACTATGAAAAATTCTATCGGTTTCACGAGCTGCTATTTATGTTTACTTTCTGAATTGCTGGTGGAGCGAGGCTCATGGATCTATCTGACAAAGTTTGACGAGCTGACGGCCACAAAGGGAGGCTGTTTCACGTTACTAATATCCTTCAGCTCCAGGGAAATAAGAAGCTATTCTCAACCGGTTTTGATGTACGAATTAGCAAATAAGTAAGAATTACCCTCTCTCCTACGTATTGTAAGTAGGGGAAGTATTATATTCCTTCAAAAATTCCATATCAAGATGTCACAAGAAGGGTTATTTTATTCTTTTCTTTATCAGCATACTCCATTGTATTAGTAATATTACATGCATAATATACCCACGATATCACATAGCCTATATACACGATATTACATCAGTTTAGAAAAGTCGTTATATTTTGTGATTCTACATCAGCTATACAAGCAATATCATTGTCCAGCCTTAATACTGTCGCCCATCGCATTATTGTCGGCACTACCGTAAAGGAGCCGAAGGGAAGAGACAGAGAATGGCCGCATTGTTGGGGCGCTTGCCGAAAGAGAGAAAGGGATAGAGACTTCTGGAATTTTCTGCTTTGTATTTCACCGCAATAATAACTGAACTTTCCTGAAGTTTCCAGAATAGTGCCGGGCCGCCTAGGTGGTAGGCGAGCGCGCTAACCGCTCGGCCACGGCGCCGCCTGTGTGTGGTGTGTGGTGTGTGGTGTGTGCTGTGTGTGTGGTGTGTGTGGTGTGTGTGGTGTGTGTGGTGTGTGAAAAAAAAATTATTTTGTTGTTTAACGACGCTGTCAATTGCCAGGATCACATCAGCGTCGCCGGTGTGCCGGAATTTTGTCCCGCAGGAGATTTTACATGCCAGTAAATCTACTGACATGGAGCTGTAGTACACTTAAAAACCATCGGCCTGGGCCGGGTTTGAACCCGCGACCTTGGGATCCGTAGGCCAGCGTCTAACCAACTGAGCCACCCAGACCGACTGTGTGGTGTGTGTGTGTGTGTGTGTGTGTGTGTGTGTGTGTGTGTGTGTGTGTGTGTGTGTGTGTGTGTGTGTGTGTGTGTGTGTGTGTGTGTGTGTGTGTGTGTGTGTGTGTGTGTGTGTGTGTGTGTGTGTGTGTGTGTGTGTGTGTGTGTGTGTGTGTGTGTGTGTGTGTGTGTGTGTGTGTGTGTGTGTGTGTGTGTGTGTGTGTGTGTGTGTGTGTGTGTGTGTGTGTGTGTGTGTGTGTGTGTGTGTGTGTGTGTGTGTGTGTGTGTGTGTGTGTGTGTGTGTGTGTGTGTGTGTGTGTGTGTGTGTGTGTGTGTGTGTGTGTGTGTGTGTGTGTGTGTGTGTGTGTGTGTGTGTGTGTGTGTGTGTGTGTGTGTGTGTGTGTGTGTGTGTGTGTGTGTGTGTGTGTGTGTGTGTGTGTGTGTGTGTGTGTGTGTGTGTGTGTGTGTGTGTGTGTGTGTGTGTGTGTGTGTGTGTGTGTGTGTGTGTGTGTGTGTGTGTGTGTGTGTGTGTGTGTGTGTGTGTGTGTGTGTGTGTGTGTGTGTGTGTGTGTGTGTGTGTGTGTGTGTGTGTGTGTGTGTGTGTGTGTGTGTGTGTGTGTGTGTGTGTGTGTGTGTGTGTGTGTGTGTGTGTGTGTGTGTGTGTGTGTGTGTGTGTGTGTGTGTGTGTGTGTGTGTGTGTGTGTGTGTGTGTGTGTGTGTGTGTGTGTGTGTGTGTGTGTGTGTGTGTGTGTGTGTGTGAGTGTGAAACAAAAACTACATAATGTCAGAACACTAAAGTACCCTTGCGAAACTTGGGTCCTGAGATACAGAGAAAAGGCTAGAGTAGAAGCAGCTCATATGACCTCTACTGGTAGTAACACGGTTAGACCGAATGAGGAATACCGATGTAACAGCACAACTCATGGAAGATATATGACTGAGGAAACCCAACGCTATCTCCATTAACAAGAAGTAGATAAGCTGCCTCCGTAGCTCAGTTGGTAGAGCACCTGTATGCTGTGCAAGGAGTCCCAGGTTTTATTCCCGGCTGGATGGTGGGAATGTTTCTTTAGCTATGATTATTCCCCGTCCTCGCTAGTCTGGAAGTATGAATGTGACTCCTAGTGTGTGTGTGTGGATTTAATGTAATAAGTTAATCTAAAGTAATAGAAACCCAAAGTTCAAAACCACTATTAAACGAGTGAACACCATTGCTGTTAAGCAATTGTTCCAAGAGGTTAAAAAGGTATCTCCTTCGATGTTAAAGGCGCATATAAATGGAACATTAAACAAAATCTGATGTGTTGTACTCGCACGACTTTCTCTACTCTGGTACAACCTATTCACAGAAACGCTAATTTCTCTATCTACTTCATGTTAATCGAGATAAACGTCTCCAGAAGATATTTATTCTTGTAGGTACAAGGAGAATATGGGAATACAGCAGGCTTTGAGCGACAGTCAAATCTTTTAAAGCTTTGAAATTCCGTTCTCTTTACACGGCTAATATATAAAAAATGAATAACGATCTTACATTTGAAGAAAGTTTTTCAAAACTCACACAAATAAACGTGTGGAGTTGCTGGTCTCCCATCAGGCGTCTCCCCAGGTGGTGGATAGGGGAACGCTCATCAGATAGGATGGGCACTGGGGAAATAAAATACCCAGGGTGGACCAAAACCAGCACTGCTGCTTTGCAGTGAGTAGTTGGATCTACAAAGTCTAGGGGAAAACAACCCTGATTACAAATTACCTGGTTCTCCAGGTTGGGGGTTGGATCGTGGGGCCGACTCCCCCACATCCATAAACTAGACAGGTTGAGAAGTCTTTATCAAAGCCTCGGATTGGATATCGACTTAGGTAAAGGAATATGGTTTGATTTTGGAACATGGAATATTAGAAAACTGTTTGAAACGGGAGCACAAGCCCAGATCATTGCGCAAACTCAGAAATATAATTTATCAGTAAGAGCTATCCAAGAAGCTAGATGGCTAGGCAAAGGAATCACTGAAGTTAAAAATCCAGTTTTATATAGTGGAAAGAAGGAAGGGACACTTGAGCGTGGAGTGGCATTTATTGTTAACAACAACTTACCCAACATACTGGATTTTCAAGCTGTCAATGAAAGAATTGTGTGCTAACGTTAAGAATGAAATTTTATAACATCTCCATGATTGACGTGTATGCCCCGACAGAAGAAAAGGAACTTAATAAGAAAGAGGAATTTTATCATAAGCTGGAAATGACGCTGAACACCTTTCCCTCTAATGATGTCAAAATAATTCTTGGCGACTTCAATACCAAAGTGGGAAGAGAAAAGGAATTTAGGAACATTGTAGGTACAAATAGTCTACATGGAGTCCAATAAAATGGAAGAAGACTCATTGACTTTGCAGAGAGTAGGAATTTGATAATTAGCTCAACCCAGTTTGCGTACAAAAAAAATGGAGATCTCCAAATGGAGACGCGGTAGATCAGATAGACCATGTACTGATCGACCAAAAAAGGGCTAGTGGAATCTAAGATGTAAGATAATACAGAGGTGCAGATGCAGTTACTCATCATTATATGGTTACGATATTTATGCAGAATTAACCGAGCCTCACAGCAGAAGACCCAGTCACATCAGAAAATAGAAGTTACAGCCCTGAAAGAACAAGAGGCAAGAGAAAAATATCAACAAGCAATAACGAGAGAATATGAGAATCGGGCAGAGAAATTGAAAGAATATATTGAGACATCTTGGGGAGAAATTAAAGAGATATCCCAAACAGTAAGCCAAGAAACCCTCGGTTATGGACAGAAAACCAATAAAAAGGATTGGTTCGATAATGACTGTGCCCAAGCGTTAGAAGAAAGAAATAAAGCACGTAAAATATATTTAAGTCAACCAGCAAGGGCTAAACATAAAATATACCAAGAAGAACGTAGAGAGGCCAATAACACATGTAGGAGGAAGAAGAGAGAACTATGGACTAAATATCTAATAGAAATGGAAAATAATTTTAAAGGAAATAACTTTAGAGCAACCTTTAAGGAGGTCAGTTTCCATAGGAAAGGATGTAATTCAAGAATTGATCTAATTCGGAAAGGAAATGAAATTGTCGGGACACCTGAAGAAATTTAGGATGTTTGGAAAGAATATTTCATTGAGCTGTTGAAGGCAAAAGATACCCAGACAAATGAAGATACAATATTGGAAGAAGTAATACAAGACACCTTAGAACCACCTGACATATTAGATGTGGCTATAGCAATCAATGCATTAAAGAATAATAAAGCCTCCATCATAGATAGGATCCCAGCCGAATTAAACAGGGAGGAAATATGATAGAGAATGTAATATGCAATCTTATAAAGCAGATTTGTCAAGAAGAAAAGATACCTCAAGAATGTAAAATAGGACTGATATGCCCAATATACAAAAAAGGGGACAAACTACAATGCCAAAATTACAAAGACATAACACTTCTTTGTAGACTGTATAAGATGTTTACCTTTATACTCCGGAAAAAATTGGAAAGGCACTACGAAAACATCATAGATGAATACCAAGCAGGATTTCGCACAGGCAGATCAACAATAGATCAGATATACACAGTCAAAGGAATAGCAGAGAAATTCAGGGAATATGGTATGGATTTGTACCATTTATTCATAGATTTTCAAACGGCTTATGACAGTATTAAGATACGCCCTATATAAAATCATGGTAGACCAAGGAATACACCCAAAGTTAATACGATTGGTTAAAATGACTATGTCGGATACAAACGCCTGTGTGAAGATGGTGGAATGACAAATGTCTTTAACATAGATATAGGGCTGAAACAGGGTGACGGTTTGGCACCAGTTCTCTTCAATTTAGTTTTACAGTGGGTAGTACAACAAACTAAGGTAGATCTGAAAAACACACTGTTGTATAAAAGTGCCCTGATTGTTGGGTATGCGGATGATCGTGACATAATGGATAGATCCATTAAATCAATAGAGGAAGTATTCAAATATTTGGAAGGGGAGCGGAGAAAGTCGGACTTCAGATTAACGTAGAGAAAACAAAATTTATGACGCAAACTAGAAAACATGGAACCAGCACACCTCCGCCTGACTCAGAGTTAAGTAAGTTTGGGAAAGTAGAAAATGTTAAATACCTAGGCAGCATTACTACAAGTGACTGATGAGTTAACAGAGACATAAAACTGGATCAGGACTGCAAACACAGCACATTTTGCACTGGGGAAAATAATGAAATCTAACAATGTACACCAGAAAACTAAAATTAAAATATATCAAACTATAACCAGGAGCATTGTGAGTTATGGATGTGAAACATGGACCCTATCAAAGAGAACTGAAACAATGCTTGGTGTGTTTGAACGGAAGGTACTCAGAAGGATCGTTGGAGCAGTACTAGATAATGCAGTGTGGATAACCAGATATACCTATGAGCTGCATGAGAAATATAAGTGCTGACCTGGTAACTTATATTAAATTAAAAAGGTTAGAATGGCCTGGACTGAATGGAGAAACATCGAATACCAAAGAGGGAAGACGTATGGCAAGAGACCGGTTGGAAGACCTAAGAACAGATGGATAGACGCCGTGAACTCTGATTCTAGTTTTTTTCGGTACTGCAGCATGGAAAAGACTAGCTTTGGACAGAGAAGAATGAAGGAAAAAGATGAAGGAGGCTAAGGCCCGACATTGGGCTGTAATGCCATTGTACAAGAAGAAGAAGAAGAAGAAGAAGAAGAAGAAGAAGAAGAAGAAGAAGAAGAAGAAGAAGAAGAAGAAGAAGAAGAAGAAGAAGAAGACAAATAAGGAATATCTCCGAAATGGTTCACTCTACAAAAAAAAAAAAATTAATTTGGACATAAATTGTGTATTTTAGCAAAATCTACATTTTTGTATAGTACGATTTGGTCTATCTCTTACGGTTTACCAGTTATTTAAAAGTTATCCAGAGTAAACAGGACTACATAGGCTATAGCCAAAATTCAAGATATACATTTTATTTTGTCATAAAAATATCTTAAATATATGGCATTTTAACCAAAATGGTTGGAGCCATTTTCGAGAAAATAAAAATTATCGAATATTGTCCATGTAAAGTGTAGTTCAGGATGAGGAATTTTCTTGAAAATCGACAAGCGCGCGCGCGTGGATTGTTTCCTTAAAATGCCTTTTTGGGTTCAGGGACCTCAAAACATATTTCTAGTGAAATCTCGACATCAGATTTTCGGATGAAATACAATACTTCCTCTGCTTACTATACATAGTAGAGAAAGTAAAAGGTGGATACAAGAAGGATAGTTGCAGAAGAGTGACTGGACAACATCATGTGAATGCAACACATATTCAGTTCAGTCATAAATGACGATATATGAAAGAAATAACTTAAATGGAGAACTAGAAATGTGAAACATAAAATGTTCCCGAATGGTTGTGAAACTGAGTGCAGCTGACACATGAGAATTCAACATTGCTACGATACTCCTCTTAAGACTAGATATGTGATACTGTTAAAATCAATTTCATGTTTGTTTCTCAGAGACCTTTCAAAGGTTTTCCTTTCTTCTTTTCATCCCGCTATGCTGCAAATAACCACTGGCGACAAAAGAGGGGCGTAAACAAATAAAACGCTACAGCACAGTGCTAAAAAGTGTACTAGAGCTTTTCTTTGTATGGCGTATTTATACCTCAATACAAAAGATGTGTGTTACATTCACATGACTTCCCCTAACCTCTAGTGCCTGCTAATGGATATACAATTTATTCTTCAGAAAGTTTATTTTTCTATCTATATCATTTGAATTTAAATGGCCCCATTGCACATTTCGTTAAAGCGGAATAGCGATAGTCAAATGTTTAAGAAAACGTTAACCGAACTAAATGTGTTTTAAATAGATCTGACATTCTGTGTGGTACGTTTTTGACCATCACTCAAAATGTACCAGTTCTACAAGATTATATAAACTTCCTTTGGAATGAAGAGCAATTCACAGGCTATTTCCACAAAATTCAATACATTTTATTAGCCATTTACATATCTTTAAAATAAAGTATTTTAAAAAAACTCGTTCGAGCCATTTTCAGAAAATAAATTTCGAAGATCTTCCATTTAAAGGGTAGCTTACGATTGGGTTATTTATATGTAAACCTTCCCGCTGCTTCCTCGGAAGATATTGAACACCAAGATTTGTTTTTAACCCACTTTTCATTTCTAATTCTCTACTACGCATAAGACGTAAAGTATTGTATTCTACCCAAAAATTCGATGTAGGATTTTCACCGGAAATATATGCTTTGAGGTCACGTGAATTAAAAAAAAAAGAATATTTAGAAAAAGGTCCGTGTGTGTGTGTGTGTGTGTGTGTGTTTGTGTGTGTGTGTGTGTGTGTGTGCGTGCGCGCGCGTGTCTGTCTGTGGACAACATAACTCAAAAACTAAAAGTCGAGTAAAAACCAAAGTTGGTATTTAAGTTTACTCTCTTTCAAGGACGTGACACGAAGATTTTCAAGAAAATTGCTTCAACTTAAATTACTCTTTAGATGGAAAATTTTTTGAAAATTTTTATTTTCTTGAAAATTGTTTTAACGATTTTGATTAAAATGTATGTTTTAAGATATTTTAATGACAAGTAAAATGTATAGATTGAATTTTCTGACTATTGGCTATAGCCCATGTAGTCCTGTTTACTCTGGACTTTTGCATAACTGGTAAACCGTAAGAGATAGACCAAATGTTACTCTAACAACATGTAGATCTCGTTAAAAAACATAATTTATCTCCGAATGAAGTTTCTCATGAAGTGAAACATTTCGGAGATATTCCCTGTTATTTGTGTGAGTTTTGGAATACTTAAGCTTTCGTCAAATGGAACTTCGTTATTCATTTTTTATAAGTTAACCGTGCAAACAGAACGGAGTTTGAAAGCTTTAAAAGATGTGACTATCATTCAAAGTCTACTGTGTTCCCATATTCCCCTTGTACCTACAAGGAAATAAGCAATAAGATAATTTCTGCAAATGTTTATCTCATCTAGGACGAAGAAGATATAGGAATAACGGTTTGTAAAAATAGTACAAGAGTAGAGAAAGTCATATGAGTGCAACACATCAGATTTTTGTTTGTGAACAAGTTTTGTTGGCTTGGCGTGTGTGCGTGTTGCTTTCTCCACAGCGAGACGGTGCATTCTTTGCCAGCCTGTGTCTGCTGGAGCTCATTAGCAAAAGATTATGAGGTGTTCTGCTGCTACTGCTGCTTGAGACGAAACAAAACCTGCTCCAAACAATAATTACTGCTAGCAGCTTCAAATATGTTTATACACAAGGTCCGGGACCAATTTAATGGAGTAAATGTGCATAGTGTTGCCTTTCATCTCACTATATCTGCACTGTATTCTAGCTTGTTATCAATCTCTTATTAGTGCTAGGAAAAAATTCTCTTTATATCACTTACTGGATGTATTATCGCTTACTACTTTCTCTACTGGTAAGTAGGGGAAGTATTGTATTCCACCCAAAAATTCGATTTCTAGATTTCACCGGAAATACATGTTTTGAGGCCCCCTGAATCCAAGAAAAGCATTTTTAGAAAAAGGTCCGTGTGTGTGTGTCTGTGTGTGTGTCAGTCTGTGGACAGCATAACTCAAAAACGAAAAGTCGGTTAAAAATCAAAGTTGGTATTTAACTTTAATGTCGTTCAAGGATGTGACACGAAGATTTTGAAGAAAATAGCCCCACCCTAAACTACCCTTTACAAGGAAGATTTATCGAAAATTTTGATTTTCTTGAAAATGGCTCTAACGATTTTGATTAAAATGCCATATGTTTGAGATATTTTTATGACAAATGAAATGTATATCTTGAATTTTCTGTCTATAGCCCCTGTAGTGTATTTACTCTGGAACGACTTTTGCATAACTGGTAAACTGTTAGAGATAGACCAAATCATACTATACAAAAAATTTAGATCTTGGTAAAATACACAATTTATGTCTCAATAAAATTTCTTGTAGGGTTAGCCATTTCTGAGATATTCCTTGTTATCTGTGAGTTTCGGAAAACTTAGAACTTTAGCGAAATGCAACAACGTTGTTCATTTTTTTATATGTTACTCGTGCAAAGAGAACGGAATCTCAAAGGTAAAAAAGATTTGACTGTCGCACAAAGCCTACTGTATTCTAATATCTCCCTTGCACCTACAAGGAAATAGGCAATAAGATAATTTGTACAAATGTTTATCTTAACTAACATGGAGATATAGAAATAAGAGTTTGTTAGAATGGTTAGGACAAGAGTAGAGAAAGTCATGTGAGTGCAACACATCAGATTTTTTTTATATACCTTCAACAAACTATCCCTACAAAAGTTAATTCTTCCATCTATTTATGTTAACCTGTGCAGAAATAGTTTCATTATATAACGGGTGATCCAAAAGACTGAACCGGGTACACTGTGTTTTGTCTGTACGGGTCCTTTGTACCCATCGCCGACTGACGCTGTCATAGAACAGCGCGGATAAAACCATACATTTTTAAAACTACTTTTAAAGGCTTTACTTACCAATATAATTATGAAACTGGCCACCGTCGTTGTCTATACATTTTTGGCACCTCTTTAGGAAACTATCCATTACTCGCCGTAGTTCACGCTGAGAAATGCTGGCAATTTCCTGACGTCTTCCAGGGTGTGTGGGTTTGTCTTGTACATTTTATGCTTTACGTTACCCCAGAGATAGAAATCTAGGGGGGTTAGGTTGGGGAACCGAGGGTGCCACAAATTTCTACTAATAATTCTGTCCTAAAACACACTTTCACTTGTTCTCATCTAACGATTGGCTGTATGAGCTGTTGCAAAGTCTTGTTGAAAAAAGGCAAAATTACGCTCCCTGTCGGTCAATTCTCTAAAAAGAAGGGCGCAAAATTGTATTCACATATGCACGGGCGTCAACTGTTGACCCGAAAAAAAAGGGGGGGGGGGCGACTATAACTTTTTCTCCACTAATGGCGCACCATACACCAATTTTTTCGTCAGGGAGGGGCATTTCATGAACAATGTTAGGTTTCTCAGAGCTCTAATAACGATTACTTTGTGTACACACATATCCAAAAAGGTGGAACCATGTCCAGTCCGTGAAAAATATTAAATGTGGGTCAATTTCGTCATTGTATACACTATTGAGAGTCCATTCACAAAATATGTGCTTAATTACAGGATCACCTGGTTGAAGAGCATGTGCCACAGTTATTTTATATGGTTTTAACTTCAGCAATTTAGTAGCTCTTTGCAAAGAGCCATAAGAAATGCCTGCCTGTTGTGAAAGACGCCTAAGCGATTTTTGGGGGCAATTCTCCAAACGATGACCGATGTCGTCTATTTCTTCAGTAAGAACCGTACGTCGTCTTTTAGGTTTCCAAGCCTGGACACTTCCTGTGGCCTGAAATTTATTGTAAGGTTCATGGATTGCTGTGCGGCCTGGAACTTTTACACCTGGGAACTTTTACACCTGGAAATATTTCTGCAACTCGCTTTCACTTGGCGAGCTGACTGAGTTAACACATACGAATCATAAAACTTTATAACCAAGTACAGGACTAAATAATAAAACAAACTGGTATAATAACGCAGCCGCACGATAATGTGTCAACTCAATACTGATTGTGAGCAGAGTAGAGAAAAACAAGTCATGCTCGTGACCTTGTGTACATCAGTTACTGTTATCGTGTTTCCGCGTGCGCAGTGGAAAAAATAGTGCAGCGGTTCCCATGTATTTGGATCTCTCTGTATTTCCTTCTAGATTATACAGGAGCGAGCGAGCGAGTGAGTGAGGTTTACGGTAGGGTTACCATATTTTATGGAAACGTAAGACACAATGGTAAAAGATCTGATGTTCTGCACTCACATGACTTTCTGTACTCTTGTGCTAAGCATTCTTACAAACTCTTCTCCTATATTGTCTTCGTGTTAGTTGAAATAAACATTTGCAGAAATTATCTTATTGCTTTTTTCATTGTAGGTACAAGGGGAATGTGGGAATACAGCAGGCTTTGAGCGTTAGTCAAGTCTTAAAGGTTTGAGATTCCGTTCTGTTTGCACGGCTAACATATAAAAAATGAATAACGATGTTCTATTAGACGAAAGTTTGTTTTTGTAAGCTCACACACATAACAGGGAATACCTGCGAAATGGTTCACTCAACAAAACAATTTATTGTGTGTTTTAGCAAGATCTACATTTCTTGTACAGTAAGATTTGGTCTCTTACGGTTTACCAGTTATTCAAGTCATTCAGAGTGAACAGCACTACATGCGCTATAGCCAGAAAATTCAAAATATAAATTTCATGTCCTACAAAAATATTTTAAATATATCATTTTAATCAAAATCGTTAGAGCCATTTTGTAAAAAATAAAAATGTTCGAAATATTTTCCATGTAAAGGGTAGTTTA
The DNA here is from genome assembly GCA_030765045.1 of Tenodera sinensis. NCBI lineage: Eukaryota > Metazoa > Arthropoda > Insecta > Mantodea > Mantidae > Tenodera > Tenodera sinensis. Next base: position 99,229,687 of record CM060969.1, read on the forward strand.
GGGTGGAGGAAGTTTCTTCAAAATCTTCTTGTCGCATCCTTGAAAGACATTGCTTAAATGCCAACTTTGGTTTGTAACTGATTTTTTGTTTTTGAGCGATGCTGTACACACACACACACACACACACACACACACACACACACACACACACACACACACACACACACACACACACACACACACACACACACACACACACACACACACACACACACACACACACACACACACACACACACACACACACACACACACACACACACACACACACACACACACACCACACACACACACACACACACACCCCCACACACACACCCCCCCCCCCCCCCCACCCCCCCCCCCCCCCCCCACACCCCCCCCCCCCCCCCCCACACACACCCCCACACACACCCACACACACCCCCCCCCCACACACACACACACACACACACACACACACACACACCACACACACACACACACACACACACACACACACACACACACACACACACACACACACACACACACACACACACACACACACACACACACACACACACACACACACACACACACACACACACACACACACACACACACACACACACACACACACACACACACACACACACACACACACACACACACACACACACACACACACACACACACACACACACACACACACACACACACACACACACACACACACACACACACACACACACACACACACACACACACACACACACACACACACACACACACACACACACACACACACACACACACACACACACACACACACACACACACACACACACACACACACACACACACACACACACACACACACACACACACACACACACACACACACACACACACACACACACACACACACACACACACACACACACACACACACACACACACACACACACACACACACACACACACACACACACACACACACACACACACACACACACACACACACACACACACACACACACACACACACACACACACACACACACACACACACACACACACACACACACACACACACACACACACACACACACACACACACACACACACACACACACACACACACACACACACACACACACACACACACACACACACACACACACACACACACACACACACACACACACACACACACACACACACACACACACACACACACACACACACACACACACACACACACACACACACACACACACACACACACACACACACACACACACACACACACACACACACACACACACACACACACACACACACACACACACACACACACACACACACACACACACACACACACACACACACACACACACACACACACACACACACACACACACACACACACACACACACACACACACACACACACACACACACACACACACACACACACACACACACACACACACACACACACACACACACACACACACACACACACACACACACACACACACACACACACACACACACACACACACACACACACACACACACACACACACACACACACACACACACACACACACACACACACACACACACACACACACACACACACACACACACACACACACACACACACACACACACACACACACACACACACACACACACACACACACACACACACACACACACACACACACACACACACACACACACACACACACACACACACACACACACACACACACACACACACACACACACACACACACACACACACACACACACACACACACACACACACACACACACACACACACACACACACACACACACACACACACACACACACACACACACACACACACACACACACACACACACACACACACACACACACACACACACACACACACACACACACACACACACACACACACACACACACACACACACACACACACACACACACACACACACACACACACACACACACACACACACACACACACACACACACACACACACACACACACACACACACACACACACACACACACACACACACACACACACACACACACACACACACACACACACACACACACACACACACACACACACACACACACACACACACACACACACACACACACACACACACACACACACACACACACACACACACACACACACACACACACACACACACACACACACACACACACACACACACACACACACACACACACACACACACACACACACACACACACACACACACACACACACACACACACACACACACACACACACACACACACACACACACACACACAGAGATCTTTTCCTTTTTTTTTAATTCAGGGGGCCTCAAACATTTCCGGTGAAATCTCGACATCAAATTTTCGGGTGGAATACAACTCTTCCTCTACTTGCTATACGCAGTGGAGTTGTTAGCCATGTCTAAATTTCGCAACATTATCGTTTCCATGCATTGTCACCACACGCCACTGATTCCTATTTCAGTATCCTGGCAGTGATACGTGTCAAAACCTGAAAGCACCTTTCCTTGTTCATATCAGGGATGCCAAGGTCAATGCCACGAATAACGATGGTAGATATCCTTAACAGACAACCCACTTTTGAACCAAGCGCACATTTGCCAACTTGCTGAAACTGAAACCCATTAAAACCTTCCCTTGTCCAGCAAAGCGTAATTTGCTGTGGCATGGAATTTATAATATATAAAATAGTGTTTACAGTAAATGTACAGAATTCCACTTCATAAGCATCCTTGAGCACTTGGTAGTACTGATTCTTTAAGCCACACATGCAAAAATTCTTCCTGGTACCACATTGAACACCTATCAAAGCAAAGGACACCACTTCCTATAATAGGCTATACACAGTTTTCCAGTGAACTTTTTACGCAATATAACATGAACTATAAACAAAAATTATCACAAAAATGTGTAACTCATATCCTGCAGTCATTAAACACGAACAAGGTGCGTTGCAAAATTATACATCCACCTGCCTATTATAGAAAGGACAGGCAAACACATCACATAAAACTTACACACATGACTCAGGTATTTATTAGATATATTTTAACATTATGTAATGTATATGTGCGTCACAAACTGCACATTGTCCAAACTTAGACACAAATCAACACTTACCACATTCCCGGTGCTGCAAAATGATACAACCACCTCATCTCAATATCCAGTGTAGGGGTCTTGTTTAAGCACAACCTTCAAAACACAATCACCCATGCACTCTATAAGTTCCTGGAGTGTGGACACCTCTAGCAGATATGAGGGCAACTTTCAATTCTGCCATCTTAGAATACTGTTTGCCATCAGCATGCACAGAGTGACATAGGTTCTCCATGGCAGGGATCGGCAAACATGTACTCAATGAGGGGTGAGTATGACGTCTCAACATGCAACCCGCAATACACATGACGTAATGTAGAACAGGGGACGGCATTGACCTTCGTTCAGAGTCAGTGGTGGACTCGCTCGCTACAGAGTACAATAAGGAATAGTACATATACTTGAATCCAGCTACGAGTGCTCTACGAAACTTTAGATAGGCCTAGATATTTGAGCAATATATTTCAATTCACTTCTATTTGCAATGTACCTACCATGAAAATCTAGTGATATATCACAAGTAGCCACTCTCAGGATAGCACGCAAATTAACATCTGTTAATCGCGATACAAGATTTTTTTGGATTCAGTTTCTTTCCTTCTACATATTTCTTAAATACTTGAGATAATTCTGCCCCTGTTGTATGCTCCCTAAGTGGAATGACTTCTACCATATATTATTGTATCGAGAGGTTGTTAGTGACTCCACGAGTGAAAATTACCAATAATTGTGCTGTGTGAACGTTGTCAGTGCTTTCATCCAACGCGAGAGAAACGGCTATAAATTCATGGACCTCGGTTTGTAGGCTTTTTTCGGTTATTTCTGCTATTTTATGTATCCTTCTCAGTATGGTTCGTGGTGATAATGCAACATTACTAAAAATATCATATTGTTCAGGGAAAACTATGTTGGTAACTTTACTCTCACATTTTTTATGAAATCTCCATCACCAAAACACCTCAGTGACTGAGCAATCTCCAAAGCAAAAACATAGCAGGCGTGAAGTTGTTTATCAGTTGTAATATTTGAATTAATATTAGATGTATTATCTGAATATTGCTCTTTGAGCTGTTGCAGTTGGTTCGTCCGATCTAGATCTGAAAAAAAAATGAATAAAAGACATTATGTCAGGGTTATGCTAATTTAAATCGTGGTATAAATTTATGAATACATGCTTGTCTATAATTGTATGGCGATCTTATGACATGTATCATAATGCCGCTTGATGTTCCATTGATAAGTGCCTTTTTGAACTTTAGAGCACAACAAACACCTTACGTTCCTTACATGATGAGAGAAGAAATCATCAAAGTGCTACTCTAGATATCAAATTTAATAGACCAGGAATAATTACATGCTCTCTAAAGCGCAGAAATTTATCGTTAAGTCTTAGTATTAGTTTACACTTTGACAGACATGTTTAGAAGTGCAGGTAAATACGAGAGGACAGTCCGCCCGTGATCGGTGTGTATACAGTGCCAGTTAAGGCTGCGAGGGAGGGGGAGATAGAGTAAGCGCTGCCCCTGACACGTCATAGCTGCGAGGCCTCATTGAGTACATATTTGCCGATGCCTGCTCCATGGAGATCATAACTGGCGAATTTGCAGGCCAGTTCATTACATGCACCCCATTCTGTATAAACCATCCCAGGTTGAGTTTACAGTGCGAGTACTAGCATTGTCCTGCTGCAAAATCCAATATGGACCTCTAGCAGATATTGGTAGTTGCTTTCATTCGACCTGTTAGGAAAGCAAGGTATGTTGTACCACGATAACCAGACCCAAGCCAAACCATTAATGAACCTTCTCCTTACTGCCGTTTCGAAAATATCTGTTCTTCTTTCCGCAAATAACGCCAATAGTAGGCTGCTCCATCTGGCCCATCTAAATTGATTTTCTTTTCATCACTAAACACTACTTGCTTCTATTGCGTTTTCCAGGTCACATGTTCCTTTGCCCATAGTGTCCATCTTTTCTTACGTACATCAGTAAGCCGAGGCTGCCGATTTTTTTCTTGTGCAACATGAAGTTCTGGCTGGCTACCATTCGGGATAGCGTGGACTTGTGCACGGGAATGTTTGGATCTTGAGCCAATCTTCCCAGGAAGGTTCCACCTGCACTTGTTTTATTACACTTCTCCCCTGACTGGGTGTTAAGTTCTCGTGGCATTCCTCAGGACTTATTTGTGCCATAATTCGTCCCAAGGCGCAAAAAATTGTTGACAGTGGAAGGACATCTATGAATCCTCTAGACCTTCCTTGTTATAAGCGATTATTTGCCCTCTCTCCTCACCTGATAACGCCGTTGACGCCCCATTTTCTTGAATGCTTCCTTCACCACTATTCACGTCGAATATTGGTGTGCAGCTATGTGAACTCAATGTGCCTACGAAGCGTGGTTGTATCATTTTGCAACAGTCTCGTGCTCAGGTTACTGTAAGGCAAAAGTGTCAAATGTTTCCCTGGTTTGTCATAAATACAGGCAGCTATGTTGTATTAGATATATCTATTCAAGCTCATTAGGTACTTATGTCGTGCTACACCTAAAACTGGGGTGGTTGTATCATTTTGTACACTTGGTACAGAGCCCTTCGTAATCTTACTTCCCAGTGCAAATCTGCAAGAGTGTTCATTTTGTCTCTAATGTTTAAAGCACTGCACTTGTTCACTGTTCCCAGATCATAATTGAATCTCCTTCCCCAAACGTAGTAGATGGCATGGTGTTGAACATATGGAGGTGAGCTGCAAAGGAGCAACCGTATCTCTTCTTGGATGATTTGGTATCTCGTGTTTTTCTGTCGGGAGGCTGGACCATTTTTTACTTTCTCTACTACGTATAGTAAGTAGGGGGAGTATTGTATTCCACCCAATAACTCGATATCGAAATTTCACCGGAAATATGTTTTCAGGCCCCTGAATAAAAAAAGCATTTTTAGAAAAAGGTGCGTATGTGTGTCTGTCTGTGAGTAGCATAACTCAAAAAAGAAAAGTTGGTTAAAAACCAAAGCTGGTATTTAAGTTTATTAACGTTTAAGGATTCGATGCGAAGATTTTGAAGAAAATTCCTCCACGCTCAACTACAGTTTACATGGAAAATTTATTCGAAAATGTTGATTTTCTCAAAAATGGCTCTAATGATTTTGATTAAAATGACATGTTAAAGATATTTTATGACAAATGAAATGCATATTTTTAATTTTCTAGCTATATCTCATGTAGTCCTGTTTACTCTCATGACTTTCGCATAACTGGTAAACTTTAAGAGATAGACCATATCCTACTATAGTACAAAAAATGTAGATCTCGTTAAAACACAAAATTTATGTCCAAATAATTATTTGTACTCTGAACCATTTCGGAGATATTCCTTGTTATTTATGTGAATTTTGGAATACTTAAACTTTCGTCAAATGGAAGATTGTTAATCATTTTTTTATATTTTAGCCGTGCAAAGAAAACGGAATCTCAAAGCTTTAAAAGATTTGGCTAACACTTAAAGTCTACTGTATACCCATATTCCCCTTACACCTACAAGAAAATAAGCAATAAGGTAATTTTTGCAAATAATTATCTCGACTAACATGAAAAAAATATACGAATAACAGTTTGTAAGAATGTTTAGTGCAAGAATAGAGAAAGTAATAATGATACAACACACCAGATTCTTTATTGGAACTTTATTGTTTTAACTCTTCCAACATGTCTTCTTTGAATGAGTTGTTTGTTGCCTTCATTGAATGCAACTGAAGATGGGGTTCATGGAATAATTGTGTCCCCTTTTTTGCTAAAAGTCGACTCTCTCATTGCCTTGAATTCCACAGTGGTATGGGATCCATTGAAACCTTTCGCCCTTCCCCGCTGTATGTAGGTGTTATTTCAGCAGCTGTAAATGGTTTATGTGAATTAGATGACTGCTTGTAAGCCATTTATGGCTTGCAATTCACCATCAAAATTTGTTTGGAAAGGTTCTAGACTCAGATAGAAGTTGAATAAATTACAATGTATTCCTGCTCCAGTGTTGCTGTTTCTGTTCATTACTGAATGTTCGCGTCCATGTACTAAAGATCACTAGAGATGCTATAGATTTTGTTGCATTCCAGTGAAGGTGGGCCATGAGCATGATGAAGGATAGACAAACCGATAAGCTCTATTCTATCATAACACTGTATACCATTTATTAGAGGTCACTAGTTGTATACACTTTGTTACAGCCCAGTGAAGGTGGACCATGATCATGATGAACGATAGATCCACAGATAAGCTCTGGTCTATCATAACACTGTATACCATTTACTAGAGGTCACTAGTTGTATACACTTTGTTACAGCCCAGTGAAGGTGGACCATGATCATGATGAACGATAGATCCACAGATAAGCTCTGGTCTATCATAACACTGTATAGCATTTACTAGAGGACCATGATCATGATTAGGGCTCGGAAGTTCATGCCCTAAAAACACTGAAATATGCATGCAAATATGCTCTCAAAAACTTGAAAATATGCCAAGAAATATGCACTATTTAATTAAAACGATTAATGTCCCTTTGCAGTAGACGAGACGAATTAGTATAAATAATAAATGAAGTTACCTTATTCCTTAGAGATTGAAGCAAAAGTGGTCCCGCTGCTATAGTATTTAGTATTAGCTGCTTTAGTATTAACTGCTAAATTGCAGTTCACAACCAACGCTTTGCAAAAATTTTCAACTGTAAAACATCGTCTGTTGTCTCGCAAAACACTTTTGTAACGTGAAAAACTTCTCTCCACGCCACAAGATGTTATCGGGGCATATTTAAATGATGTTAACTGCTTCACAGAGAGAGTCAAGTCTCTTGGTGTGACAGATGGTTTTCTTTCGAGGATGTCTCGAATATCGCACATCGGTTTATAACTAGAAGGTTTTGAAATTACATAATTCCCTTTCTCTTTCACTTTTTGTCTTATGCTACCAGGAACCGAACTTAGATCACATGCTGTTTTTTCAAAGACAATAAGTGATTCATGCAAGGGAGATCCTACAGCTTTCAATGCCGTTATGGCTGTTGGTAAGAAAGAAAAATGGGCAGATATGAACCCAAGATCCTCTTTTAACCAGTGTCTGATAGAATATTTTGCAGTTTCTATTGATGAAGCATATTTCGAGTCCAATGAATTAACAACCTCTTCGACCAATTCTATGTGCTCAGCATTATATAAAACTGCATCGAACCATGTTTCCCATTGAGTTAACACCGGTGCAGGAGGAAGTCGGATATTAGGTGCTGTTGATCTAAGCAACTTAACTCTTTTAGGAGATTTAATAAAACTTCTCTTTGTACTGGACACAAATCGATCTACCAATGGGAAAGAATCACGTATTGTCTCAGAAATGCGATGAAAAGCGTGTGTCAAACAAACTATATGAATTAAGAGGAAAAATAACTTTTAGAGTTTGTCCTGATTTTGCCATATAAGGACCTGCATCAGTAACAAATAAAAGAAACCGGTCGTATTTGACTCCTCATGGCCATAGTAATTTCAAAGAGTCCATCACACACTGGGTCACAGTTACATTGTCAGTGGCCGACAATTCGCTCACATTAAGAAGATAAGGTGTAGTGTTTTGTTCATTATTTAAAGCACCCATGATTATATTAGCAATAGAACGACGCTCAGAATCGGGGGTTTCATCAACAGACAACCACACAAACTGATCCGCTAATTCATTTTGTATATTTGACAATACGTTATTGTAACAATGTGCTATATAAGTCTTACGCAGTGTACTTTCCTCAGGCACATGTTGTAGTGTGTACTTGGCAAGAAAGTTTTTAAATGTCGGATTATTAATTTTGAACAAGGGAATATCAACAGCTAAAAATGCTTGGCACAAGTCATAGGAAAATTCAGTAACCCTACTTCCTGAGCACTCTACTAGCTGTTTTTGAACAGGTTCTTTGTTTGCGAGTTTTCTGATTAAATTCTCATTGTGTTTTACTGTGTTTATGTGCGGAACTATTTGAAATCTTCTCCCACTCCCTACGTTTTTCTCACACGATCCACAAAATAGTACCCTATTATCTGTAGATATTAAATCTACCCGAATACTGTTTTTGTAAATTAATCAATCTAGCACTCGAAGTTGGTTGTATTTTCGGCATTTGAAGAGCTTTTAAACATTTTATATGCCTAATTTAATTTAGTGGGAACCAGTTCACAACATTGTTACGTTTGAAGACCACGACACAACTACTGGTGGGCAGGCAAGCGTTGCTATAATCGTGCTGCTCAAAACGTTGATCTGTACTTTATCTTTGTTAATATAAACCTCTCAGATAACGCACTGATTATTCTCTACGCACATACATATAATGAAAGGATGGAAACAGGGGATTCACTGCATGACAACATGACTCAGCATTAGCTCTCGCCACCTAACGAGTTACATCATGTGCAATACTACCAATATGAAAAATATTATCCAGATGGAAAAAAATAATTAAAATATGCAATATAGGGGCTATAATATTGAAATATTATGCATTTATCAAAATCAAGAAAATATGCAGTTATATACACCATAAAATCATGTCCAAATAACTGAAAATTCCATAATTCGTGCACATAATGTAAAGGAATACATTTGTAACCCCTATGAAAAAACATGCAAATGCATGAACTTCCTAGCCCTAATCATGATGGTTAGACACACAGATAAACTCTGATGTATCACAGCACTGTATACTATTCGGTCTTTATCTTAAGTTACAATATAATGCAATAAAATTTAATGGCTTGTCATATAGCACCTTGAATCTGCCTACAAAGACATAAAAGCCCTTCGTTTGCTGTAAAGTCGTAAAAAGACCTCCGCTCTCCGTAAAAGTTAGCAAGTATGCTGAAACAACTTTCGGCGCGGGCGGTTTTGTAAACGCACTTTATCTCTTATACCCACACCTGTTTGCGAGTGGCCTATTGTCACGTTTCGTTCTACTGCCAAGGGAGTCATTAGGAAGTACGGCAACAGTGCGGAGGTGGTATGTAACTGCCAACTGTAAAGCAGGTTCCGTTCAAAAGTAATTTACTTCATTTCTTAAAATTGTTTCCGTCTCTGTCTTTTAGGGCTTGGAAGATTCAAGACTGTTTTAACAAGGACCAGAATAAAGAGCTTACTGCTTATGCAGCAAAGCCTGAATGTTTTATTTTCCAATTTTGTGGTTGGTACATGGAATAAACTTAAAATTGTAATCTGATCAAAATGTTTAATGTGCACTTTATGGCCGATTTGTCACACCGATTAGATAAACCGGGGAGAAGTCATGCTTTTCGAAATAACATTTTTTTTTTCATAAACCTCTGCGTTTAATGCAGAGGTGAGCAAAAGCGGATTCAAGAATCGGTGTGACTCGTGAAACGTAAGAGATAGACCAAATCTTACTATACAAAAATGTAGATCTTGCTAAAACACACAATCTATATCCAAATAAAAGTTTTTGTAGCTTGAACCATTTCGGAGATATTCCTAGTTATTTGTGTGTTTCGGAAAACAAACTTTCGTCAAATGCAACATAGCTGTTCATTTTTATATTAGCCGTGCAAAGAGAATGGATTTGAAAGCTTTAAAAGAGTTGACTATCGCTCAAAGCCTGCTGTATTCCCATATTGCCCTTGTACCTACGAGAAGATAAACAATAAGTTAATTTCTGCAAATATTTATCTCAACTAACACGAAGAAGATATAGGAATAAGAGTTTGTAATAATGGTTAGCACAAGAGTAGAGAAAATCATGAGAACAACACATCAGATTTTTATATATGTTGTATACATTTTCTATTAGTAGTATTATCATCATTATTATTACTATTCTCTTTGTTATGACTACAGATTTAGAGCGTGCCAAACTTCTAGAAGGTTTATAATCTAAACATACCAAGCGTACTATATACCATATGACAACTCTCTTAACCAACAATTATGAAATATTTATTTCAAGTGTATGAAATCACTTTGTACTGTGCCAGAGGATAAACTAATTACTTATATTCCCATTCTTGATGACTTAAAAACTGAGTTTACTTCACATAGATTCCATTCAGGAATCTTGAGAATGACTTGTCAATGTTTAACTTAGAACTTTGATGAATGTTTAACCCTTTTACTGTAGATGTATTTAATTTAAGATTTAACTGCAATGTGAGCTCATTGATTTACAAACAGATCAGTGACAAAAATAACTGCAGAAATTTAGTTGGCACAGACGTATTCAAAGAACTGTGCAAAGTAATATATGTTGATCTGAGAGAATTTGTTGCTTCTGTTACAGCATTATTTTACTCCACACATGTCTGTGAAAAATTTTTTTGTGATGAACATAGCAAAATCAAAACTATCTCGGGTTTCATATGACCACCTCTCTGTTAACTGCGTATTGCTGTTACAGATATTACAGCCAGAATTTGTTTGCCTTCTCGTATGTTCGGATGATAATTTCATGCGTGTAATTCCGATTTCACATAGTAACAGTATGACCACTCCTTTCCTGATTGAAACAAACGGCTGATCGTTAACTGTATCAATCCACCACTGGTATGGGTTTAAGAAGCAAACAAGTTCCACTCCTCCAACCAGCAAGAAGGTTACTATTCTGCCCGCCCATGGTTTAACGAATGAACATCTTGTTAACTGTACATAGTTACAAATCTCTTATGAAAATAATGGCATAAATGGATAACTGCCGACTCTTAGGTATAATGAAATCTAACCCGTTTTGTCCACTTATCTCCTACAGTGATTCAAACTCTCTCCTTTAACCTCCTCGGAAGCAAAGCTGTATATTAAGTTTATGAACTCTGGGATGATATCTATAAATACTCCTAGGAACCAAACTTGACGTAAACACATTAACCATCATGTGACACGTGTGAGACCAAACCACGCCATAGCATATAGTACCTGTGTACAGCGATGTGAAACCTTGTCTCTTTGGAGACGCTTACGTAATTAGTTCCTATTCCCTACCTCCTCTTTCAGCCTAAGGGTGAATCAACCAGTCAGTATCCAGTGTCGGACACAAACAGGCGATTCCAAGGCAGTTTCTAAGTCGTATCTTGAATTTTCTGGGAATGTCCTCAGAAGACCTCTTCTTTGTGGATGATTTTTGCATAAACGGTAAACAGTATGAGAGAGACTAAAGCTACTAAATAAAAGATGTAGAACTCGTTAAAACACACAATTTATGTGATGTACTTTTTTCTTTTAAGTGGACCATTTCCGAGATATTCTTTATCATTTGTTTGAATTTGCCAATACTTATACTTTTCTCAAATAGGAATGCTACTCGCTTTTCATCCCTTGGCCTTGCAATGAAAACAGAATTTCAAAGGCTTTCAGATTCCTTTCTCCGTGCACGGTTAGCATGTAAGAAAATCAATAACAATGTTATATTTGACAGAAGTATAAATTCTCCAAAACTCACACAAATAACAAGACATATCTCCGAAGTGGTTCATTCTATAAACATAGACATAAATTGTGTATTTTAGCAAGATCTACATTTTTTGTATAGTAAGATTTAGTCTATCTCTTACGGTTTACCAGTTCTGCAAAAGACATCCAGAGTAAATTCGACTACAAGGCCTATAGCCAGAAAATTCAAGGTATACATTTCATTTGTCATAAAAATTTCTAAAACATATGGCATTTTAACCAAAATCTTTAGAGCCATTTTCAAGAAAATCAAAATTTTCGATAAGTTTTCCATGTAAAGGGTAGTTTAGGGTGAATCAATTTTCTTCAAAATCTTCGTGTCGAATCCTCGAAAGACATTAAACTTAAACACCAACTTTGGCTTTTAACCGACTTTCGTTTTTGAGTTATGCTGTCCAAAGACTGACAGACACACATACGAACCTTTTTCTAATAAAAAATCTGATGTGTTGCACTCATATGACTTTCTCTACTCTTGTACTAACCATTCTTACAAACCATTATTCCTATTTCTTCGTATTAGTTGACATTAACATTTGTATAAATTATCTTACTGCTTATTTCCTTGTACGTGCAAGGGGAATATTATAATACAGTAGGCTTTGAGCGATAGTCAAATCTTTTAAAGCTTTGAGATTCCATTCTCCTTGCTCATTTAACAATTGAACAACAATGATCCATTTCACGAAAGTTTTAAATTTTTCGAAACTGACACAAGGAACAAGTAATATCTCCAAAATGGCTCACTATACACGAACATTTATTTCGACATAAATTGTGTTTTAGTGAGATCTACATTTTGTGTACAGTAATTTTTTTCTATCTCTTACGGTTTACGAGTTATCCAAAAATCATCCAGAGTAAATAGGACTACATAGGCTATAGCGAGAAAATTCAAAATATACATTTCATTTGTTATACAAATATCTTAAACATATGGCATTTTAATCAAAATCGTCAGCGCCATTTTCAAGAGAAGCAAAATTTTCGAAAAACGTTCCATGTAAAGGGTAGCTTAGGGTGGGGCTATTTCCTTCAAAATCTTCGTGTCGCAACCTTGAAAGACATCAAAGTTAAATACCAACTTTGGTTTTTAACCGACTTTTCGTTTTTGAGTTATGCTGTCCACAGACACAGACTACACACGCGCGCGGACCATTTTCTAAAAATGCCTTTTTTTTATTCAGGGGGCCTCAAAATATATATTTCCGGTGAAATCTCGACATCGAATTTTTGGGTGGAATACAATACTTCATTATATTACATTAAAAAACCAAAATATGGCTTTATATGACCTATAAAGGTTGTATAATTTGCATAAATTGATAAAATCGTGTTTTGCCTATATTTTTCACGGAAAGAACCACAAACAAAAGCTATGACGTGTCATAGACATCCGGGTGCTGATTATTAAACTCAAGAGCCATGCACAAAAATACAAGGATTATTGTTTTGTTGCAGCCGTGCTTCAGATTTCTGCGAGAGAGTGCAGCAGTGAGCAGTTGGTAAGCCTGCTACATTGTGTCACACTGTCATCGAGTGTCAGGGCTTGTAGCAATTCCCTTTGCTTGAATCGTTTCTGTAGAATGTTCCAAACGGTCGGTTGTGGAATGTGTTCGTCGACTTCTGTGGGCTGTGTATAAAACTCACGCTCTATCGCCGTAGGCCGACCCCATTGATTTCCCCTTACAGAGGCATCCTGAAGCTGCAAACTGCGCTGCATACCATCGCCGAATGGAGCTGGCGGTTGATGGATCCTCATTCTGAACTGTTACGACAAGCTGCTGTGGATGAAATTCAAGCACAAATAAGTTTGTCGCCATCTTGAGCAACTGCTCACTGCTGCGCTCTTTTTACACAAATCTGAAGCGCGGATGCAACAAAACAAAACTTTTCAGCGTTTTGCTAGGACTTTTGAGTTTTATGACAATCTCTACGTTTCCCATTCTCAACAGCATCCGCGTTTCCATGTTGAATTCAACGAGATCGATTTGAATACGCAAGGCTGAAGCATAATTCAAGCTTTTATGTTGGTCACTTGGTTTACGTTGGCAAACCCGTAAAATTTTTTTCTGCGCATTTTAAGTACGTAGGTTCTGAGGTTAGTGAATGTTTTAGAGGAATATATTCATGAGCGTCGACATTTTTCCAGGGGGGGGGGGCACATGTTTGAAATTTGCAATCAGATAATATTAATTCACTATTTTATTGTCAAAATTTATCATATTCGTTGCATATAACCATGTTAATTTGTGTTAAATAAAAATTGATCTTTTAAAATAGTAGTTTAATAGTCAGTAATTGATTTCACATTAAGTTGACCAACTTCCAGGGAGGGGCCGCGGGCCCCCCTTGCCCCCCCCCTTCGCGACGCCATGAATATGTTGCAAGATTAAAGAAACAATAAAAGTGACTTTGGACCACCTCCGTAGCGCGCCTGGTACCAGCATGGGATTTTTCCCCCGCTGGGAGGTCTGGTACGGGGTGCACTCAGCCTCGTTAGGTCCCTGAGGGGACAATTGAGGAGCTATCCTGATGTTTATAGTCGCCTAAATCATGGTGATATTGCGACTCTGCACAAAGTATTTACAGAATAGCTATGTTAATACAATAATACCTTCAGTTACAATGTTCGTTAAGTCTTAAAAGCTAAATATTTATAACACTGGTGGTAAGCTTACAATACAGTGGAACATTAACAAAAGTACCACCTTAAGAACAATAGTGATGTACTAATTTTACAACTGATACACTGGAGTGTCGTTTAGGAACTGTAGTATGGTGCTGATCATTTTAGGATCGCTAGGTACAGTAGGGTCGTCAGCTGGAAGCTTGTTCTTCATCCGCCATTTTGTGCACCTGGAACATTTAGTGATGATATGTACAGTGGTTAAAGCAGTTTGACACATCTCGCATATGGGAGCTGGATTCTTGGATATGTGTGAATGCGTGATTCTGCAATGGCCAACCCTTAGCCTAGTTATAGCCACTTGTCTATGGGAGTATCTATAGTATCTTAATTTCTTTACCTGAATTGATAACTCCATTGGATAGGAATTGTATTTCTTGAACCAGTGAACTTTTTGTTTATCAATAATGGCCAGGATTGCACTCATTGAGTCAGTTATTATAAAAAAAAGATATAGGATTTTCTGATTCTAAAACGAATAGCAGACTTTCTTTTATGGCGAATAACTCGCACGAGAAAATAGAGAAATATTCAGATAGTTTGTGTAAAACTGTGGGAAACGAATTGTGTTGAATGTTTTTGAGGGAGGATCCAAATGTTGTGGGTAAATAACGCTGTTAAACTAAACTGCAAGGGCGCATAAACAACTATAGGAAACGGAGCATTGCGGACACCAATGAAGAAAAACAGACGTAAGCCGGAACTACGCTTGACAAACGTGCTGTTCGTAGGAAATATGCATGACAGGCTGTTGATAACTGATCATCACTGTTATATCCCTTGATGTTCAAATACATTTTGTGAGCGTAAATGATATGTATATCACCGGCTTTATAGCGTTATTTCACAGTATGTTTAAGTATACAACACCGCACGGTCTGGCGAGCGTATGATTGGATGCTGTGTTGAGCCACCTACCATTAAATTATATGTCAGCCATAGTATACGATTTCTGTAATACGAGGGTCACTATGAAAGTTTTGAGATGTGAGAAAATGAAAGTTGATTCACTCGAATTGGATGCAGGATGGGATAGCCCCATCCTTTATGAGTAAACTGGTATCAGGTAGTGACTCCCCCACTTCAGGAATTCAAGCAGTGCAATAATGAACAACCCATGGCGCGCAGGTAGCCAAGAGCTTGGAACAGAACATTTTCGCTCTTTCCAGGCATGCAATTTTTTATAATCGGGGACAGAAGAAAGACATGTGGTCAGGTCGGACCGTATGATAGATGAATCATAAGTTTGACCTCTGTAGAGTCCAGGAACTGAACGGTGATGTTGGGCATGTGTGCGGACGCATTGTAATGGAGAAGAATCCTCACTATTCTGTGCGTTGCCGCTGTTCTTTACACTTTGGAAAAAGATTTTAGCAAGCAAACTGTGATGTACCAATTAACGGTAACCCTGCTTTGTTCCTCCAGAGAAATGGTTGCCACAAGACCACCCTTTAGGAACAATGAGTCCACCATTTTCTTGTGAACACTTTGACGATGCTTCACTTTTGTCGATGAATTGCCGATTGCTGCTTGGTTTCCGGATCAAACTAATAAATCTAAGTTTCGTCATCTGTGACGATGTCAGAAACCCGTCTGGGGTCGCTTCCTTAGGATATTGACAGTATTTTCTCACACCATTTAACACAGGCGTGTTTTTGTTCTGTGAGGCACCCATCGGGATGTGACTCTCCTACAACAAGGGATTCATGAAGGATTTTCAAAACTGCTGGCAATCCAATCAGCAAGGGTGCCTCAATTTCTTTAAATGTTATGCGATTATTTTCGTGGAGCATTTTTCTCAATGCTGCAATGTTTTCCTCAGTCACTGCCGATGCCGGACATGCGCTTCTTTCTTCATCTTTCAAAGATGTTTTGCTCCTTTCAAATTCCTGAAACCACCGAAAAACTGTGGCACGCGAAGGAGCAATATCTTCAAAAACCTGTAACAAACGTTCAAGACCTTGGCGCTCGTTTAATCCACTTTTAAGATCGTAGAAAATCGTTGAGCAAAAATGCTCTCTTCCAAACTCCACTTTTTACCGATGCACCTTTCATTAACTATTGCTAAAATTGGATTTACGTTTATGAAGGGAAATAAAGTTAATATAATTACTAATTGAGAGGATATCGTGTAATGCAGACCCAGATTTTTGTATCTGTTCCCGACACTGATGCAGCTACAGATCAACATGAGCTTTATATCAGTTATTCTGTATTAATTTTCACTCAGTTTTTGTTTCGGTGTTTTTATCATCATCATTATTAATCATCATCATCATCATCATCATTATTATATTATTATTATCATTATTGTTGTTGTTATTATTATTATTATTATTATTATTATTATTATTATTATTATTATTATTATTATTATTATTATTATTATTATTATTATTATTATTATTATTATTATTATTATTATTATTATTATTATTATTATTATTTAAATATTACCCACTCCCTTCCGTTAAAGCCATAAGACGTAAGTCCAACTGGCGTGTATTTATGAGGTTAACGCGGAGGGAGACAAAAGGCTTTATTTACATTAAGTCTGTTTCCAGGCGGCACCGTAGCTGAGTGGTTAGACCGTTGGCCTATGACCTAGACGGCCCGGTTCTTCGTATGTGGTATTCATGGCGAACGAAGCGGCGTCTGAGCGGGTTTCCTCCGGATTCTCCGGTTTCCCCCGCCACTCATTCCAACTGCTCCATCATCATCTTTCCATTCATTCATTTCGCTTACATTTGATATCATCCTCTTCCTCACTATCATACCTGGTGTTGGGCTGTCCACCCGCTTTCAGGTCTTCACTCTATCCGGTCCATAGGTTCCTGTGTTCCCCGACAGGCATCTGACTCTAGGCACCGGCTTGTATACATTTTTGCAAATCATGATACCCTCGATAGGAGGACCGTTCCCCCTGCCACTTGGTAATAACCATTAGCATACAAAAGGCAACCTTCAAAAGAGGGCGAGAGGCAATGTGGTTCCTTTATATAGTTAAGCAGCAAACCTTGTAAAACCCATACCTCAAAGTAATGCCGTATTTGGCAGAGAATCGCTTGTAAAGTGGCCCGCAGCAGAAGAACTGAAGGCACCATCGAATCGCTGTACTGTTTACACCACTATTTAACCTTAAACTAATAATAATAATAAACACTTCATACTCTGATAAATGGTAGAATACATCAGGTTCCTTTTTATTTGTAACAGAATCTGAGTTCGAAACACACAACAATGAGTAGAAATAACCTACGTTTAATGCCTTTCTATTATCCGATTGTTCTCGGGCATAGCCGTAGCTAATCTAGGGCGTTCCCCCTCCTAGGCCCATTTAGTCAAACGAAAATTGCACGTCAATTTGTTATAACAGCATGTGCGACAAGAAAGCACGTCTGAATCCTGTCAGGAAGACGCTATTTGTTGGTCGGCGAAGGGAGTGCTCTCTGGTGAACGAGTGGAGAACTGTGGTTCAAGGTCTAGATGAGCTGTGGTAAGACAGATTATATAATGTTCGTGGTTGGATTCAGTGGGAAAGTAGATTTTTCCTTATTTAATCCTACAAAATGCGCTAAACTGTCTGCATTTCCATCAGGGTAAAGGCAACATACTAATTCCAGATATCATGGAGCACCAATATAGCCTTTCCATCTAGTGGTGTGTGCTAAATTGAAATGTTCTGAACGAGAATATTACAGATATAACCATCTATGGAATGTATACGAGACAACTGGGGTTAGACATTTTTACAAGCATTCTGGGCTAAAAGGTGAAGTGGTTAACGGCGCTACCTCCTGCCAGGTTCATGGTCTTTGTCCCGCAAGAACTCTTTCACATGCCAATAACTCTACCGACATAACATTAGAGGACTGCGCAGGCACGGGCCAAACCCTCGGCCCTACAGTTTGTCCAGATCGTCCTGACACTCCATAAGCGCAAGAGAGGAGATATTAGAAGTGAATGGAGTGGTGGGGAACAAGCTAGTGATGTCAGTCACATACGCAAGCAGTGTATTGTAAACAATTGTGTACTTATCACAGTCAGAGCAAGTGATATATAATCCCCACCTCTCTTATTATGTAGTGGGAAGGTCTCTGCTATTGCGCATCTATGCTTCAGGAGTGGGGGAGTATCACGACGAACTGAACGGGCTGTAATTTCAAAAATCTGCTGCGTTGCAGTCACACGACTTTCTCTACTCTTGTACTAAATATTCTTACAAACTCTATACCTCTATCTTCTTCGTGTTAGTGGAGATAACATTTGCAGAAATTATTTTATTGCTTATCTTCTTGTAGGTACAATGAGAATATGGGAATACAGTAGGGTTTGAGCAAGTCAAATCTTTTAAAACTTTCAAAGTCCGTTCTCTTTGCACGATTAACATAAAAAATGAATAACGACAGAAGTGTAAATAGCTCAATTGGCCGCTCAGGGACCTAACGAGCCTGGGTGCACATCGAACCACGTCTCCCAGAGGGAGAACATCCCTACGCCCGTACCGGGAATGGAACCTGGCTAAGCAGCAGCGCTACCAACGCACTAAGGAGACGACCGAATTTAATGTAATAATCAAAAGTAACCCAAAATTTACACCGTTGCAAGCGAGTGAACATAATTACTGTTGAACAATTGTTACAAAGGTAAAAAGCCGCCGATATGACCTTAAATGTTAAAGGCAGCATATAAATGGACCATTAACAAATACAACAAATAACGTACATAAAACATTTTTGGGAGCCTCAAAACATGTATTTCGGATGAATTCGCCATGAAAATGTATGAGTGAATACAATATTTCCCCTTACCTTACCATACAGAAAGTAAACTGGAGATTACGTCATTGTGTGCGGTTTTAGTATGCACCGAAACAACTCAAGGTCTCAGGGAAGTGCCATAATTGTATGTTTCGGTTGGAGGTACAAGCCTTTGTTTTCGTTACACAGTATAGTCATGACTAGAGTTGCCATACATCCGTTTCTCCCAACATGTTCAATTTTACACAATTAACGGGTGGATTCTTAAAATATACAAAATGTCCTGCTTTCTGGATGAGTGATCGTTCATTTTCAATGCTCTCGTGGTATGTTGAAGTACAACTAAAGACAGCCTTCTATTTTAAATTGTTGACAGATGATAATACTGTATGATTCTAAACCCAGGCTCCTTTTCCAACTCTCCGTTTCTGTATGCAAAAGAAAATATCAAAAAAGAAAATGCAAAGTTACAGAGTACATGTTTATAAAATGAGAAATGCAACCAGAGTTATTTAAGGCCATATCCTACACAGCAGGGGTAGTTTAGGGTAGAAGCTATACTCTAAGGGCTGAAGAGGAGCTACATGGAGAGAAAGCTGACTTGAATCTGTTTGAAATAAGTCTAACATCGACACCAAGGGCCTACTTTAGTTACTTCAACAAAAGCACATACTAGAGCTCTATCTAGTCTGGATATTCACAAAATAACGGTCATTAAAATATATAGTAACCGTTCACGAGCTCTCTCCATAGTGAGGAAACCGAGCGAAATGGTGCAGGCAGAGGCACTCTTGAATCTCCTCTCAAACAGGCAGTATATCTCTTATTGTTTCGTTAAACAAAGTGGGTCTTATTTTTACTTTCTCTATTGCGTATAGAAAGCAGGAAAATTATTGTATCCAACCCAAAATTTCGATGTCGAGATTTCACTGGAAATATGTTTTGAGGCCCCCTGAATAAGAAAATGCACTTTTAGAAAAAGGCCCGTGTGTCTGCGAACAGTATAACTCAAAAACCAAAAGTCGGTTAAAAACTAAAGTTGGTATTTAAGTTATGTCCTTCCAGGATGCGACACGAAGACTTTGAAGACAATTCTTCTATCCTAAATTACCCTTTACATGGAAAATTTTTATTTTCCCAAAAAACGGCTCTAACAATTTTGATATGTTTATGGCAAATTATATATTGAACTATCTGGCTATAGCCTGTTTACTCTTGATGATTTTAGTACAACTGGAAAACCCTAACAGATAGATCAAATCTTACTATACAAAAATATAAATCTTGTTAAAGCACACAACTTATGTGCAAATACATTTTTGGTGGAGTGGTCCATTTTGGAGATATTTCTGATTTGTGTGAGTTCTGCAATACTCAAACTTTTCTCAAATGAATTTTTTTTATCTCTTGGCCGTGCAAAGAACGGTATTTCAAAGCTTTAAAATATTTGACTATCGTTCAAAGCCTACTGAATTCCCATATTCCCTTTGTATCTACAATCAAATCAGCAATAAGATAATTTCTGTAAATGTTTGTCTCAACTAACATAAAAATATAGAAATAAGGGTTTGTAAGAATAGTTTGCACAAGAGTAGAGTGAGTGAGTGAGTGGTTAGGGTTTAAGGGCCCGTCGACAGCTAGGTCATTAGAGCCCCACAAGAGTAGAGAAAGTCATGTAAGTGCAACATATCAGATTTTTTTATCACGTATCGCACACCATGCTCCAATTTTCAGGTCATAGTGAGGCGTTGCGCCCGAGAGCCCAAGTTCTTCTGAAGCCCATAATGGACTGTATTCACCTAAAATTGTTGACCTAGTTTGCATAGTGATGTTCGAGGCAATCACAGTTTAACTGGCACCGATATTATCTTGTTTATTATCTGTTAAAACTGATCTACAATGTTTCTCATCTAATATCAAACCTGAAGCTTCAATTTATTAATGACCCCTTGAGACGCTTTGCAGTATACCATCCCTGCAGCAAATATTTCAAGCTATATTTTAGCACTTAGGTTTCACGCAAGTTATCCAAAATTTATTAAACATAGCCTTATTTTTAAGTAAAAGAAGAGAAACGCTTTTCTTATCTTCATATTTTACGCCTTTAAAGACCTGCTTTTGTGCGTAGAACAGCCGCACATCTTCCATTAGTCGGTTGAAGGGAAAAGGTGTGATATTCATTTACTGAACAGGTAAAGACAGGAAAATCCAATGAATAAAGCTGAAAGCAAAAGAAGGCATAAGCTGGCCTAAGTACTTTCTCGCTCTCAAGGCGCTTATAAAGGTATTTGTGCGATGAAAGACTCGAAAAGTGGTTCAGGTATTTACGGTGTCCTCAGTGAATGCCATAGTCATCAAACATTCATGCTGCAAGAGATGAACAAAAAGCCATGCTTGCCATTACTGCAGGTCCTTGAATGCTCTGAAGGTAACTCTATGTTGGACTGTTCTATTCAAGTTTGCACGTTTGTCTATGTCGCTGCGGATGTTGTGTGGTATTTTTCATTATTTCCTGTTGGGAGGAGATATCGATGTTGATGAGATGGGGCACTGCTGTGTGCGATCCCTTCAATTATCATCAAAGTTGCCAACTTCCTGATACTCAAACCTTCTCTTGTCCAGCAAAGCGTAATAATTTTGGGATGATACGAAATTTATAATGTCCAACGGAGTAAACGTACACAAATTACACATAATACAAATGGGAATTCAGTTTTATAATCATCCTTGAAGACCTGATAGTACATACTACTTTTATAACACATGCTGAAATTCTTCCTCGTGACACAAAAATAATATATTATGCAACGAGACTATAATGGTAGTAATTAAGACGCGAGATTCCTAATTTTCATACGAGCATCTTAATTACCACTATAGTTAAGTTTCATACACCTTATGCTCGACTATATACTTGATTTTACAGTTGAAATATTGTAAAATGTTGTACACTCACCAGGAACATTGACCTACATATTGCATCAGCTGATATTTGGAGTTATGCGCAGGCGCTAAACGATCTATTCGTTTCCAGCACGTCATAGCTGCATGATGAAAATGGTAGCCTTGGAATACTACGTAGCATTGAAAAATAGAAGGCAAATTGAATATATTGGTTTTCAGATGAAAATTTATTTCGTGTATAAGTTATTTGTTGTACAATTAGTGAAATTAATTTGCGGGACTATAATTAGTGCAATATTCTTGGAAGTTGATGCTGTATTGAGGTTAATGTGTGTTTTGTGTTTCTACTGAGTTTAAAATTGTATTTGAAATCTGAATTTTATTTTGGATTGGTTCTTCACCATATTCTTCGACAACAGTAGTGGATTTCCATGCTCCATGGAGTTTTAGTGTTATGTCTCCACCAGCCTGTACTGAAAGTATCTCAGAACTTCTGCGAAAGCCGTGCCCTGTGTGGAGTTGGGGAGATTAAGGTATAGAGTTGGAATTCTCTGATTGGTGGAACACCTGTCCTTTAATGCAAATTGAATTCTCCTATTGAAGACCAGTCCTTTAATGAGATTTTGAACTTAAGGAGGTCCATTAAAGGACCGCTATCAGACTTATAATTAATAAGTTTGGGTATGGTCGAGCATAAACATGTATTAAAGCAAAGAACACCACCTACTTAATAGGCTATACACAGATTTCAGTCCATACTTTATGCTTCACAACATGAACTATAACAAAAACTATCACAAAAATGCAAAACTTAATCCTGCAAGCATAGAAGCGAGTACGATAAAATACAAGGGATGGCCCAGAAGTACCAGACCTGACATATAGGTAGCGGCCGTTGTTTCAAACAATGGTAGAAAACATCACCTTTATAAAGCATAAGTTTGAAGTCTGACGATACTACCTGTTTAGTATTTGTTTGGCAGTCATCAATAGTGAATACCTACTCTCAGTGAATTTGTAAACATGAATAAAACTCATCATCCTTATGTGATACAATACTTTCATTTGAAAGGTCTTAGTTCAACTAATATTAAAGGCGAGGTAGACTGTACTCTGTGGAAGTCTGCTACTTCGTTTACAACAATAAAATATTGGGTGGCAGAGTTTCAGTGAGGGCGTATGAGCTGCCAAGACGAACACTGCAGTGATCGACCGCATGAGGTAATCACGCCTGAAATTGTAAAGAAAACCCACAAAATGGTATTGTATAACCGTCAACTGAAAGTACACGAGCTAGCAAACATTGCAGGCATTTTAAAAAGTGCTGTACATCGCATATTGACTGAAAATTTAGACATGAGAAAACTCTGCGCAAGATGGGTGCCGCGTTTGCTCACAATACAATAAAACAACGTCGTGAGAATGTTGCAGTCAAGTGTTTGGCGATGTTTCGCTGCAATAAAGCTGAGTTTTTGCATTGATTCGTAACTATGGATGAAACATAGATCCATCACTTTACACCTGAGACGAAGGAACAGTACAAACTGTGGATTGAAGCGGGAGAATCGGCTCCAAAGAAGGCGAAGACAGTTCCATCTTCATGCAAAGTCATGGCGTCACTTTTTAGGGATGCAGGTAAGATAATTTTCATTGCTAATATCCAAAAAGGAAATACAATCAATGGCGAGTATTATGCGAACTTGTGGCACTGTTTGAGTGATGAAATCGAGCAAAAACGGCCGCATTTAGTGGAAAAGAACGTTTTGTTTCATCAAGACAATTCACCAGTTCACACATCCATTATCGCCATGGCCAAAACCATGCACTCTATTCGCCAGACTTAGCTCCCTCTGATTATTTTCTGTTTCTAAACATGAAGAAATGGCTTGGTGGTAAAACATTTGCCAACAATGAAGAGGTGGTGTCTGATATTTTGCAACGTTGGACGGTCCTCACTATAAAGAAGGTATTGGAAAAGTGTATAGAGCTGAAAGGAGATGCTTTTCCCCAAAATTGGTTGTGCTTTCTTTGTTATATATGGGGCAACTCTCGTGATTTAGTTGACGGAGTTCACTTTACAATTCATGTCATGCATTACTGGATGTCCTCGCCCACCTACTGCTGGTTACTAGTGATGCGGTCACACGCTATGTATTTCTTGCAGCCCAATGAAGGGGTACCATGATCGACAGATGCACCTCGTCTATCACAGTAGTATATACCTATTAGAGTGGTAAATTCTGTGTGTAATATTACGCTACGACATAAAGGTATACATTTTAATTCTTTGTTATATCCATGGTGAAAATTTTTAACACTGATTTTGTCCTTCAGGTGTAAAACGCTCCCAAAAATTATGTTGTCTTTGGCAGGATACAGTAAAGTTCTGCACTTTTACATGCATTAGGTGTATTTTCAGTTAAACGCAAGAACAAAGCAGCTGAGTGTATTTCCATTGCCATCTTGGGGGGGAGGGGGGGGGTGAAAGAAAAAGTTCAGAAATGTGTTCCATATGAGGCTGGGAGTTTTCTTGAAAATGTTCCACGCCGTATTTTTGGAGCAGCCAGAAGTTAAATGACTAGTTTTCGTTTTTGAGTTATGCCGTTCTCTCTCCCTCTCTCCGTCTCTCTCTCTGTCTCTCTCCCTGTCTGTATCTCTCCCTCTCTGTCTCCGTTATACACACATGTCCTCCGTGTCTAGGAGTAAAATGCTAGTCTCTAGTTCCCAACGCCGCCAGTTCAAACCGATAGAGGGCGAAGGATTTTTCGGCCGTAAACTTATTTAGCATGTATTCCTTCATAAGGGAAGTAGAAGCGTTGGTCCCGTGTGGTAGATCTATGCCACGTAAAATAACCTCACGCCTGAAAAAGTG
Source organism: Tenodera sinensis (assembly GCA_030765045.1). Taxonomy (NCBI): domain Eukaryota; kingdom Metazoa; phylum Arthropoda; class Insecta; order Mantodea; family Mantidae; genus Tenodera; species Tenodera sinensis. Next base: position 99,255,539 of record CM060969.1, read on the forward strand.
GCTTCTGAGCAATATTAAGCAGTGTTTCATGCCCAATATAGAATGGGACGCTGAAATCCAGAACAGTTAAAGAGCATTCATAAATAAAAATTAATTTAATTTAATTTAATTTTCACACATACGCGCGCGCGACCGGGGGGGGGGGGGTTTACTTTCCCTATTACGTATAGGAAGTAGAGGAAGTATTGTATTCCACCCAAAAATTCGATGTCGAGATTTTAGCGGGAATATATATTTTGAGGCTCCCTGAATCCAAAAAAAGCATTTTAAGAAACAGGTTCGTGTCTGTGTCTGTCAGTCTGTGGACAGCATACAACTCAAAAACGAAAAGTTGGTATTTAAGTTTAATATTTTCTAAGGATGCGACACGAGGATTTTTGCATAAAATTTCCCCACCCTAAACTACCCTTTATATGGAAAAATTTTTGAAACGTTTGATTTTCTCGAAAATGGCTCTAAGATTTTGATTAAAATGCCATATGTTTAAGATATTTTTATGACAAATGAAATGTATATTTTGAATTTTCTGGCTACAGCCCAAGTAGTCCTTTTACTCTGGATGACTTTTGCATGACTGGTCAACCGTAAGAGATAGACCAAATCTTACTATACAAAAAGTGTAGATCTTGCTAAGCCACAATTTATGTCGGAGTAATTTTTTGTAGAGTGAACCATTTGGGAGATATTCCTCGTTATTTGCGCGAGGTTTGGAAATCGTAAAACTTTCGTCAAATGGAAGATCATGATTCATTTTTTTATATATTAACCGTGCAAAGGGAACAGAATCTCAAGGATTTAAAAGATTTGAGTGTCGCTCAAAGCCTACAAGGAAATAAGCAACAAAATAGTTTTTGCAAATGTTTATCTCAACTAACACGAAGAAGATATAGGGATAAGAGTTTGTAAGAATCGTTAGTACAAGAGTAGAGAAAGTCATGTGAGTGCAACACATCAGAGTTTTCTAAAAATGTTTGTTTTCGGATCCAGGGAGTCCCTTCCAGTAAAATTTCGGTTAGGAATTTGTTTAAAGGAATGCTATAGTTCATAAATAAGCGAAGAGGTTGGGGCAAGGGAGGGCCGCGACCACCCGCCCCCTTGGAAATTAATGAATTTAATGTGTAAAGTATTGCTGTTAGACTATTGTTTTAATGCTGACGTAAAAATACTTTTTATTTAGCACATATTAATACGCTTATCCGCAACAAATATTATAACAGTTTTTGGCAACAAAATAATGAATTAATATGGTTTGATTAGAAAGTTCCAAAATGCGACCCCTCCCTCACGTGAGAAATAATCCGCCGACGCCCATGACGTACACACGGAAACTGTGCTGCAATTTTCATTCTAGCTGTAAGTTGGTAACAGACCGAAGTGATCTGTGTGACGAATGGCCTTGATGGACAATCATGTTAGCTTGAGGGAGTACAATATGTTACCTTGACATTACCTTTACAGCTAGCATCATGGCTCCGGGCGCTGCAGCATAATGCCAGCCAACAAACGTTTATATTAAGTCTGCTCCACTTTGGAACTTCTAAATGCGAACTGACATTTGCATATTCCATAAATGCGAGTCTCAGACTACTGCAGCGCACGGCGAGAACCTCACTGTGCTCTTTAGCTTTGTTTATAATATCACTGCTTTCTTCATCTTTAGCTCTCCGCGAGTTATATGCACATATATCAATCAAGTATTTGAAGGTTAGACTTCCTTGTAATAAATGTCACATGGCAAACGTGAGCACAATGAAGACGTAACGTTAACATAACGCAATATAAGAACAGACGTGAGGTAAGACCATTCACAATGAAGACATAACGTTAACTTAACGCAGTATGTGGACAGACGCGAGGTAAGACCATTCACAATGAAGACGTAACGTTAACTTAACGCAGTATGTGGACAGACGTGAGGTAAGACCATTCACAATGAAGACATAACGTTAACTTAACGCAGTATAAGGACAGACGTGAGATAACACCATTCACAATGAAGACGTAACGTTAACATAACGCAGTATGTGGACAGACGTGAGGTAAGACCATTCACAATGAAGACGTAACATTAACATAACGAATATAAGGGCATCCGTGAAGTAAGACGGGTTTCTAGATCCGTAAACTGTAAGCGGGATTCATCCAGGCGCCCCGCATATTTCAAATTGAATAACATAACCACTAATATCAAATATTCAGATTCACCCGATGATATAAATAAGGACATAGTTAAACCAAACAAGAGCTACGTCTGTCAGCATTTTAAATTGCGTGATATGGCTAAATGGAACAGTACCGCTATTGTATAGTCGTTGGCTCAGATTGAGTAAATCTCGCGTTAGTATTGCGTGCTCTTCAGAAGCTGATATAATACATGGTGAAAGAGAAGCGATGTTATTTTTCCTCTATGCACGCAACGCAAGCATAGCGCTTAGAATTTGCGTTACGTGACCGTGCTCTGTAGTCTTGGAGTATCACGTCCCGAGGTCGCGGGTTTGAAGTAGGTATAAATCCTTACCATGGCTTCCCTCAGAAGGGAAGTAAAGCCGGTGGTTCCCTATCGTAGATTTACGGCACGTAGGAAGACTTCAGGGCGGGGGGGGGGGGGGGGGGCGCCGTGGCCTGAGTGGTTAGACCACCAACCGTCTAGCCGACCTGGGTTCGATCCCGTGACCCGTTTGTGGTATTCGTGGTGGGCGAAGCGGCGTCTGTAAGTGTTTTCTCCGGGTTCTCCGGTTTGCCCCGCCACTCATTCCTCCAGTTACTCTATCAACTTTCAAATCATAAACTTCGCCTGCATTTCATATCATCCTCTTCATCACTATCATACCTGGTGCTGGCTGGCCACCCGGTTCCAGGTCTTCACTCTTTCCGGTCCATAGATTCCTGTGCTCCCTGACAGGCGTCTGATCCATAACGGGAGATAAGATAAAGAAGACCTCAGCCCTGACAGAGTCCTCTTAGCAAAATTAAGCGGTCTTTCATGTCCAATATCCAGTCCATTCCTATTCGTTTCGGCCAGGGCTTCAACTTCAAAACCATATTCGTTATGCAGGTGTTAGAATATACAGAATACTGGGTGTCCCAAAAAACACCGACGACGCTTAGTATGTTGTACCGAATGGCAAATTTATCGGTTTTGAAATAGGAACCCTGTCCCCAAATGCACGGTTTGGACGCTGCAGAACGTCGAAGTTTGAGAACGAACGGCTGTGACAATTTGTTAACACTCGTTTTGGTATCTTAATACGGAAGGTATGCAACCCTTTAGCCATCTGTGTACTGGAATGAACGATATGAGCGTAATAACATTCCTGCGCTTGCGCAAAATTCCTCCACAGTCCTTGGTGCGCATCCCACGCGTTACTTGTGTAGTTTCCAGTAGAGTAACGTTTTTAACAGCAGTGTGACATGTACCAGTACACAGCTGCGGAAATGACCGACATGAGCTCCAACACACTTAGATGTAAATGTGCAGAATCACCTCGTCATATATTCAAATTGAACGATTGCTAGAGGTGGACAGTTATATGGCCAGCACGGTCGCCAGATCTGACACCTCTCGACTATTTTCTGTGGAGTTGTATGAAGAATATGTCGCATGGCACTCCTGTAACGTCAGCGGAGGACCTTATTCCTCGAGTCCACGGAGGAATTGACAATCTAGAAAGACAACCGCACGTATTGATGTGCATGAGGTTCACCACCGCCGATATAAGCTCTGCAATGATGTAGGAGGTACCCAGTTCGAAGCCCGTTTGTAATGTGGACGGACAGCTCGATACTGGGTTGTTGACGAAATGTGAACGTACACGCATCTCACACTTCGAAGCTCTCCAGCGTCCAAAAAGGGTATTTTCGGACAGGGGCTCCTATTTGAAAACCGACCAGTTTGCCATCCCGCATAACATACTAAGCGTTGTTGGTGATTTTTGGGACACCCTGTATGTATATAAAATATGTTTAAGGAAAACCGCAGATATCCCTAAGTGTTGAAAGTAACCAGTACTCATCAGTGCTGGAAACTTTTTTAGACTTCCTAACCACAAAATAGTTACTAATGATAAGGGTTAAAGGCCTCTGATAGTGCCTCTATTTCTCAAACCAGACCAAAGATCGAGATGAGGAAACCTAGTCAAAAAATAAAATATATTGGCATATCTTGCCATATTATCTTTTAAACGGCCTTGGGGACCTATACTAAAATCGGCGAGAACTAACCTGTCACTTGACAGCGGTTGATTCACTCACCTGCGAACGAGGCTAGTGCTGTCTCATACAATCGTGTTACAAACACATCGTGTAGCGATTAGTCGATTGGAAAAGATAGGGCTAGCCTCGTTCGCGAGTGAATCAGCCGCTGTCAAGTGCCAGGTTAGTTCTCGCCGTCTTTATATTATTGCATATCTATACTATAACTTTATCATAGACCAGCTGAAATACCCGGCGTTGCCCGTGGTTTAATGATTTTATCCCTACAACTTTTATATTTACATTCTATAATATAAAGAACCCAAAATAAATAAATAAATGAAAAGCACCGGTAAAACACTATACAAAAGCACTTTTGAACAACCTCAAATACTACAAGAAGAAAATCAAGCAGAGAAAGTTGTGTGAATGCAAGACGTTGCATTTGTCAGTCAAATAGAAAATAATATGAATTCTTTGCAGAAGAGATAATAGAGATAAAAAAATACAAATGTCTTTCGTAAAAGAAAGGTAAGATAACCGTGTGAATGTAATCTGTTGCATTTCAATTTCAAACATATTGAAAATTGCATGAATTGTTTGTAGAAGAGGGAATAGAGAAATAAGTGTGATTGCGTTTTACAAAAGAAAAGTGCGTAGAGAAAATCGTGAGAATATGTGTTGCATTACTATTTCAATCATAGAAAATTGTATGTTGAGGGGCGAAAAGAGAAAGAAATGTGATTGTGTTTCGTAAAAGAAAAGTGAGTAGTGAAAACCGTGTGAATGCAATATGTGGCATTTCTATTTCAGTTAAAGAAAATTGTATGAATTCCACGTTGAAGGGCCAGTAGGGAACGATATGGGAATTCATTACGTAACAGAAAATCGAGTGGAGTAAACTATGTGAATATTAAGTTGTCTACTAAAATGGATAGGATGCAAACCATCCTATGAAGAAATACATGTACGTGGCAAATTTCATGGTGATCAGTCAAGTGGTTTAGAAGCGCATAGACCACAAACATACATTCATTTTGATACTTTTGCTAGCGGACCCCACAGACGTCCTGTTTAAACGTTGTATATCCAAAAATTATACAATTGTGTGAATGAAGTAACTTGTCACAGCGAAAGAAACAAAAATCAAAACATCGCTAACACAACGAATTTCGCATCTCCTGTGGTTTAGAAGTCGCCATTTCGCATTCTCTGTAGCGGGAAGACGGCCATGTTTGTTGTAGTTATGTGATCATATTACTATATAACAAAACATACTAAACAGGGTGGGTGGGAGGGCGGGCTCCAGGCTGTATCTACAATGGACATCACAACACCCCTAAGCAATTACTTCATTCTCTTCAATCTGAACAACGTACCTACTTTAGCTTATATTATAAACAGTGAATCATAAGCACCTTAAGAACGCATGCTCGCTTCGCTCAAGTGATTTGTTATGATCAGCTTGTGCTAATTAAACGCAAGGGAGCCGTGTCCAGATGTGGCTGCTTATTACTTGGACGGGAAATGCTGCATTTTGCAGGAAAATCGCTTGTTTGTCTGCCCTTTTCATCTATCTCCTTTGCTTTTATAATGCTTAGTATCATTTGCTGTATAATGTTCCAATGGTTGTTGGCTCTCTAGCACAATTTGCACAATGTATACCTATTGTTTAAATACACTTTAAAACCGTACTTCAATAAATAACATGTTAAATTTGTAGGTTAAGAGTATTGTTATAGAATGACGTGTATACATAATTGGAGTTCATGACAAATCATGTAAAATACTAGCTTCAATACTGCAACTTACAAATTTGCACACTATTAATTACCTTTGCTCAATAAGCGCGCACTTTTAATGTAATAATACTAAGCTGCGACAAAAACATCCTGGAATCCTATCGCGGAACAAAATACCGGAAGGTCTAAAACACCATCGCAGCGCTACTTGACGGATCCTGTGAACCTAAATCATCCAAAGATCAACAATACGTAAATTAATCAATTAATTAATTAAAAAGGACATGCTATATCGGGCCCAATTTGTAAATCTAAACCATTCTCGAATCACGTATATCACACACGCACAGGTTCCTAAAAATCGCAGTCGTTTCGGAACAGTTCAGTCACATACACATGGACAGAATAAATAAACAACAATAGTGTGACATTGTTTCAGATTTCTTCGGAGAAAGCATCCAACGTAGAATACCCCTTGGCATGATGCCATCGTTGCCAAGGAGCTGAGAAAAAGTAACTGTGTTAGAAAGGTTAACTGTGAAACTGTAAAGAAAAGGGTTTTGTACTGATTTGTGTTGTGATGCTATCGCTAAATGTGAAAATAAGGAAATAAATAATTGAGAAGTTATAAAGCTACAATAGATGAAGAAATTTTCTACAGATATGATAACCGCATATTTCTACTACAATTTTATTATTTTGCCAGTTTTATACGTCTTAGATCTAAAACATATCTGATGTGTTGCACTCACACAACTTTCTCTACTCTTACACTAAACATTCTTACAAACTCTTATTCACATATCTTCGTCGTGCTAGTTGAGATAAACATTTGTACAAATTACCTTATTGCTTATTTCCTTGTAGGTGTAAGGGGAATATTAGAATACCGTAGGCTTTGAGCAATAGTCAAATCTTTTAAAGCTTTGAGATCGCGTTTTCTTTGCACGTTTAATATGTAAAAAAATTTGATGTGTTGCACTCACATGACATCCTCTACTCTTGTACTAACCATCCTTACAAACTCTCATTCTTATATCTTCTTCGAGTTAGTTGAGATACACATTTGCAGAAATTATCTTATTGCTCGTTTTCTTGTACGTGCAACGGAAATATGGGAATACAGTAGGTTTTGAGAGATAGTCAAATCTTTTAAAGCTTTGAGATACCGTTCTCTTTGCACGCTTAACATATAAAAAAATGAACAACGATGTTACATTTTACCAAAGTTTTAAGTTTTCCGAAACTCACACACATAACAAGGAATATCTCCGAAAAATATTTATTTATTTAGGCATAAATTGTGTGTTTTAGAGAGATCTACATTTTTTGTATAGTAAGATGTCTATCTCTTACGGTTTACAAGTTATTCAAAAGTCATCCAGACTAAACAGGACTACATAGGCTATAGCCAGAAAATTCAAAATATACATTTCAATTGCTGATGTTCCATTTCACAAAAGTTTTATTTTCCGAAACTAACACAAATAACAAGGAATATCTCCGAAACGGTTTTCACTCTATAAAAAAATTTATACAGAAATAAATTGTGTGTTTTAACGAGATCTACATTCTTTGTATAGTAAGATTTTGTCCATCTCTTACGGTTTACGAACTATTCAAAAGTCATCCAGAATAAACAGGACTACATATACTATAGCCAGAAAATTCAAAATATACATTTTATCTGTCACACAAATATCTCAAACATATGGCATTTTAATCAAAATCGTTAGCGCCATTTTCAAGAAAATCAAAATTTTCGAAAAATTTTCCATGTAAAGGTAGTTTAGGGTGGGGCTGTTTCCTTCAAAATCTTCGTGTCGCATCCTTGAAAGGCATTAAACTTAAATACCAACTTTGGTTTTTAACCAACTTTTTGTTTTTGATTAATGCTGTCCACAGACACGCGCGCACACTTTCTAAAAATGCTTTTTTTTTTTTTTTTTTATTCATGGGCCTCAAAACATACATTTCTGGTGAAATCTCGACATCGAATTTTGGGAGGAACCACAATACTTCCTCTACTTACTATGCGTAGTAGAGAAGGTAACTAGATTCGTTCGGTGAAAATAATTCTAATTATACCCTTTCCCTCTTTGAAAAATGTCCTCTGCTTCCGTTGAATAGATTTCTAGAACATTCGGTCAAAGTACCATTTAAAGATAATGCTTCACTGCTATAAGAAGTAAATTCATATTAAAGTATTAAATTAATTTTGATTCACATGAAGAATTTCAAAAAGCAAATTTTTTATAGGGTGTTATTTGTAATTTGCATCTCTTCGTTTTTAAGAACCTTCACATTGAGCATGACACCACAGTTGGTAGCACTGAAGTATTATACTTTTCAACATTTAGTTCATATTTGCCCTTGTTAAGTCTAGTATGTATAAAGGGATTAATTAAAATGACTCTTCTTGGACAGAAATCCATTTCAAAAGCACTAGAACTCATTAGCTTTGTATGAAATTCTGCAAGACTTAATTATAGAGAAAAATTTGCCACCTCAGAAGCATGTTAATGAATGAAACAAACATCAAGTGGATTCAGTGGTATACACTGTCATCAACATCCGAAATATGTTAACGGAGGAAACAAACATCAAGTGGATCCAGTGGTATACACTGTCATCAACATTCGAAATATGTTAATGGAGGAAACAGACATCAAGTGGATCCAGTAGTATACACTGTCATCAACATTCGAAATATGTTAACGGAGGAAACAAACATCAAGTAGATCCAGTAGTATACACTGTCATCAACATCCGAAATATGTTAATGGAGGAAACAAACATCAAGTGGATCCAGTAGTATACCCTGTCATCAACACTCGAAATATGTTAATGGAGGAAACAAACATCAAGTAGATCCAGTAGTATACACTGTCATCAACATTCGAAATATGTTAATGGAGGAAACAAACATCAAGTGGATCCAGTAGTATACACTTTCATCAACATTCGAAGTATGTTAATGGAGGAAGTAAACATCAAGTGGATCCAGTAGTATACACTGTCATCAACATCCGAAGTATGTTAATGGAGGAAACAAACATCAAGTGGATCCAGTAGTATACACTGTCATCAACATCCGAAGTATGTTAATGGAGGAAACAAACATCAAGTGGATCCAGTAGTATACACTGTCATCAACATCCGAAATATGTTAATGGAGGAAACAAACATCAAGTAGATCCAGTAGTATACACTGTCATCAACATCCGAAATATGTTAATGGAGGAAACAAACATCAAGTGGATCCAGTAGTATACCCTGTCATCAACACTCGAAATATGTTAATGGAGGAAACAAACATCAAGTGGATCCAGTAGTATACACTGTCATCAACATTCGAAATATGTTAATGGAGGAAACAAACATCAAGTGGATCCAGTAGTATACACTTTCATCAACATTCGAAGTATGTTAATGGAGGAAGTAAACATCAAGTGGATCCAGTAGTATACACTGTCATCAACATCCGAAGTATGTTAATGGAGGAAACAAACATCAAGTGGATCCAGTAGTATACACTGTCATCAACATCCGAAATATGTTAATGGAGGAAGCAAACATCAAGTGGATCCAGTAGTATACACTGTCATCAACATTCGAAATATGTTAATGGAGGAAACATCACGTGGATCTAGCAGTATATATTATATTCAATCTCCGAAAACTTAAAATTTGCTAAGACAGAGAGTAAAAATTGTGTTTCAGATAAATAAGAATTAAGATTTGCCGTGTAAGTAGGAGTTTTGGTGTGAAGTCATTAAGTAGGCGAGGCTTATGTTTATAAGAAAACGCGTGACTTTAAAACTCAGATTTTTCTTTCGTGCTTTACAATCTTACAAAAGTGTTTACTGTTATCAGCAATGGATCTTTGATATAGGATCGATATAGGATTCTGCGATTAACACTATATCGTTTACGGCAACTTTGCATTTCTCATTGTTATTATGGAAAAAGTTATTTCTACGTCAGAAGTTAGTAAATATAATACTTCAATTGTTAGCTTCTCGTACCAAGATTCAAAAACATTTTAATTCTGTATCCTCAAACAATCGGCAACTCGCTTCAAATAAGTATAGCCTCCTTTAAATTTAGCAGCTATTTATTCTCACACCCATCCAAGCATAGTCGAAAAAAGAGATCCCATAGTTCACAACCAAAGCAGCTGGCAGCACATTCTTCGAAGACCGAGATATAGGAAGCAGCATCGAAAGTGTCGCACACAGGGAGACGCTATCAAATGTCGGTATCCGAATTTTGAACGGTAAGCAGTACAGAAGGTAAAACTAGTGTCCGCTCACATGCGTATAGGTTGTCTACACTGCTTCGGCCAGAATAACCCGGATAATAGATGCAGATGTGGGAAATATAAAATACCAAGTTTCGTTTCGTTAGGTTTAATCGTTTTGTAAAAATGTCCACTTTTTGGCACTGTAAATGGCAACGCTAAGCTGATATACACATGTCAGCGGTCTGTGTTGTACCCGATCGGCGTGTGCTTCCAGGCAGGCTCTGGCCTCAGATGGAAACGAAACACTCCCCAAAGACGTTAATCGTACGGCTAAAGCGGCCACCCTCTCGGGCAAATTCACACCAACATAAATGTTATGTGTGAATGTTACTGAAATGATGTATTTGATCAAGTAATAATAATGATTCGGTTCCCCATAATTAAGGAAGCAGAACCAATCTAAACCATCTAATTTAGGTTAAAACAATGCTGACAAAGGGGTACAGATTTTCCCAGTAACGCACATTTTATCCATTACGAGCTAAAACAATACTGATTGCTTTTAATACACAAATAAATAAGTGTTCCTCTTCAGTTGCCTAAAACAATTGCGCTCCTTTGTAGATTACCAGGCTGAAATAAAACTAATGATCTCCTTACCACAAAAGACAGCTAAAGCTGCCACCCAACCTACCAATTGTTATACCTGGAGTATGAACTAGTCGCCTGCACTTCCCTTCCCCTTCACTTGTAGTAACGCCAGGCGACATCTCCCTTAACCTGCCCTCCAACCGAATGTGCCCGTCGTTCAATCATCAAGCCAGTTTTCAATTTGAAACCTGAAATTAATCAGTGTTCGCAGCAGTATACAGCGCTCAGCTAAAACAAGGATTGGATCCAAGTTCATAATCTCATTATGATATGAAGGGTACACGGGAAAAAGAGGGAATGTCAATGTAAAACGAATAAATGAAGTACACCACCAAGATATATTTTATGGGCGGGAGAATAGTTAAGACAATGTCCAACAAACTGATGTCACTGAAATGTAACGTTTCAGAAGTCATGTACAGTTAATGAAAGCCCGGGGAAAATCACCACAGAACAATAAAAGAAAGGGGAATATGAGCTCGGTGTGTGTCAGCACTATTTTACAGGACGCTACTTGATAATTGTTTTATCTTACCGTGTTTTAGTTGTTCATGACTGTGATTTATTTCTTATTTTGCACATAATTACAATGTCTGAGGAAGAAAACGGTAACGCAAGTATGGCATCAACCAAGAAGAGACAGTTTGGGTCGAATGATTGAGGTAACAAAGAAACTTAAGCTGCAATCTCATGGAGAAGTGGAAGACCAGTCATTGCAGTGGGTTACAGTGTTTTACACACATTTCTGAGGACAATAAAAAACGGATAGGAATATTGAGGGTTTAAATTTGTAAATAAGGTGTTTCTATTGCAAAAGTCATCACATGGGCTGCAAGAGAGCCCTCGAAACTGGTATGGATGTTTTTATCAGTTTATGTGCAGTCAATTTTTAAAAGATCACAATATGACTACTGCACAGCATATATGACAAAAAATATGTATATTATACGTCGATAATTTATTAGTTTTTGGAAAGGAAATGGAGTGTTGCTGGATGATGCTGAGTCATTAGTTTTGTATTAAGGACTTGAGAAGAATGACTCAGTACTTGGGATCAATACTGAATATATTCCAGAAGAAAAGGAAATGACTGAGTCAAACAGAATATATTAGAAATATGACAGAGAAGTACAAAGTTATTGAGTCAAAAACGTTTGAAATACCAGTAGAAATCAGTCTGAAACTGGAGCCACTAGAAGTCATTGAAAAACTCAGGTACAGAAATTTAATAGGGACCTTACTGTACTTGCCAAGTGATACACATACATATGTTTCCTATGTAATTTCTATTTCAGGTTTACATCCAATCTCTAAAACAATATTTACTGACCTACAAGTCCTTAGGTCATTTTGTAGACCAGATGAAACATCCTTCATTGATACAATTCCTCGCTATTAATAATTCAGAGGTATTATGTCATTCGTTGTGGTTTTTAAAAGTGACATTTCTCTTTAGTTCCGTGATAACACTGACATTCTCCTTTATTGTCGTGACAAATGTGTATTTACTTCATTTTCCATTTTTTTTAATCATAAACATTAATTCTGCATTTTCATTATCTTGTACAATACTAATACATTCGGCTGACCTTAAATAACACAATCATTTATGTAAATGTATTATTATAGACAACATTAAAGGTTGAAACTTTCAAATTGGATTATCTCAATTTGTGGAAAACATATTGTCCATTTTTTCCGTGTGCCCTCCATATATTAACTTACAAGAGGTTCCAAAAACATCTGTGTTGAAACGTTCACTGTCTCACTCCAGAATTGTACAAGCGAAAGCAATGCAAATATCTGAAGCAATGCATGAGGCAAGAACAAGAAGATATCTTAAATATAAATGCAAGTGAAGTGCTAAAAGCAACACGAGTGACTAGGAAATGCAAGTTGGTCGCATGCCATAATTTCACATTTCGTAATATCAGAGCTGGACACACGTCACCAACGAGATCTTCCACAGGCCCAACAACATTTCAGCCAGCGTTCTGCCACGTGTTGCAAAGCATCGATTATATGCTTCCACAGATGACTGATTGTAATTAATGTCAAAGAACTGTATTGCAAGTTTGGCTGAACACTATTGTTACCTACGTAATTTAATAAAGTCTGATATTCACTTGGTTATTTGGCTCCAGGTGAACCGACGATTGGAAAATAAACACAGGTACGCAGTTTTACGTTCTCTACTACGCATAGTAAGTAGGGGAAGCATTGTACCCCACTCAAAATGTCTAGGTGTGTGTGTGTGTGTGTGTGTGTGTGTGCGCGCGCGCGCGCGCGCGTGAACAGCATTGCCCAAAAACGAAAATCCGGTTGGTATTTAAGTTTACTATCTATCCAAGATGCGGCACGAAGATTTTGAAGAATATTTCTCCACCCTAAACTACCCTTTACTTTGAAAATCTTTTCCAAAATTTTTATTTTCTAACGATTTTGATCTTACGATTTTGATTAAAATGCTGTATATTTAAGATGATTTATGACAAATGAAATGTATATTTTGAATTTTCTAGCTATAGTCTATGTAGTCCTGTTTACTCTTGGTGACTTTTGCATAACTTGTAAACCGTAAGAAACAGACCAAATCTTACTATACAAAAAGACCGCCTCTGTAGCGCAGTTGGTAGCGCGCTTGCCTCTGGTGCGGAGGATCCGGGTTCGATCCCCGGTACCAGCATGGGGATTTTATCCCCTCTGGGAGGGCTGGCACTCAGCGGCGTTAGGTCCCGGGGAGATCAACTGAGGAGCTATTTGATGGAGAAGTAGCGGCCCCAGGCCGAGAAGGCCGCATAACTGGCCGGGAGGGCTCGGGGGCACTGACCACGTCCCATCCTCCAGTACTGCACCCCACCAATGACGCCTGTAGTAGGCAGAGGTGGGGGACGCAGCGGCCGGGCGACACGCCTTGGCTCTTAATAGGCTGTTGCGCTAGGGATTTAGTTTTTAGTTTGCTATACAAAAATGTACATCTAGTTAATGAATGACTAAATGCATTTTTTGTGGAACCATTTCGGAGATATTCCTTGTTATTTGTGTGAATTTTGCAGCAACTTTTCCCCGTTTGGCTGTGCAAAGAGAACGGGATTTCAAAGCTTTTAAAGATTTTACTATCGCTCAAAACCTACTCTATTCCCCTTGTACCTACAAAGAAATAAGCAATAAGATAATTTCTGCAAATGTTTATCTCGTCTTAACACGAAGAAGAGAGATGAATAAGTGCTGTAAGAATAGTTAGTACCACAAAAGTATAAAAGGTTATGCGAGTGCAACACGTCAGATTTTTCTAAACATAATCTCATTTAGTACTTTAATTCTTTTATCTTTTAATCCTACTGTGTAAAATATTAGAAATTATATTGCGACCTCTACCTGCCATAGGCTCCTGCCACTTACTGGAATAATAATGAAAATGGAAGTACATTTTAACATGGCTATCAAAACGAATTACAAAAGCTGTGCTAGCAAGTCCCGTCTCACTGAAAGCTGTGCATCGATTCGTTCCAAATTGCTTGTGCGTAAACAACTAACGGGAACAGACAGCTGCCGTGCCCCCAACTGCACTGTCACTTGCAAAGCGTAGCGGCCTAGCAATTACATTATCATGCATTTACTTTTTGCTGCAACATCTCACAAGTCCTAAAACCAGATTTCTAAAATTAGGGACAGACGTAAAATAACGCCACAGTTACATTCTAACGGTTACGGACAAGAATTATTACCTATTCATTAACGATTACATCTTCAATGAACACAAAGTAACTATAGGGAAAACAGTTTATCGGCAGTTCCCAAGAATTCAATATGGCCGACATTACACCGAAAGCAGTACTGCCAACCTACATAAAATATCACCACAGGGTTAAAGAAACATGCTTTCAAACGATAATGCTTGAAGAACACAGGATGAATCTAATCATCTTCGGCAATAACTCTTGGATAAAATCACTTCCGAATGCTAAACATTGTAATATACATTTAATCCACTCTGTGTTGCGAGCACAAAATAAGACCGTTAATTATAACTGTACATAATGCTCTAAAACCAATTCAAGAAAACTACACAGACACGAGCAATACAATGGCGTCCACAGATTAATACGGCGTCTAAAGAGAATCATGTTTTAAAATCTATCCCTTGGCATCTCTGCAACGCGTCCAAAAACAAGGGCTTCTGTGGCAACATTACGGATGCAATAACACCAACTATGGCCGTAGCTTTACCATGGTTATTTTTACGAACCGTTGTCAGTACTAATGCAACCTAATAGATGTAATATCACCAAATATAACCAATTGTTGCAGCAAAAATATGGCACATTACTTTCTGGACAACCCTTGTACCTCCATGGAGAACCACAGTAACCCTGCTGACAGTGGAGGTACCCTTTTTGGAAGCCATTGAGGAATTGTGGCGAAAAGAGCATGCGATGGAGTCGGACATTGTGGATAACGGTCTCAATAAAGGCGACGAGCATCTCTGAGCCTCACCATACAGCAGGATCATGTCGGTGTATTCAGCAAAAGTGTACTCAACCATGATGCTCAAACGATCAAAAGACACTTGAATGAGGTTCGAACCAGGACAGAGAAATATGATAATATCAAATGACGTCAGTTGATCCGACGTAAGCATCCTCCATCTCATACTTACCAAGCAAACTTGTTTTTAAACGGCTGTAGCACGGAAACAGCACGTTTCTGGACATGGGTTCCAAGTCATAATATTATGTAGTCAGTGCCCCCTAAGCCCTAGAAGTTTGTAAGGCGAATTTTAGAGCACCCAGTATGGGGGATCCGGTTTGTCCAGTTTTACTGTACCTAACTGGCCCCTGTCAGCCGATAGTGTCAATCATAAAGAAATTTCTCATCAATAATAGTACAGTACAAGAGTGCCTTTTGTTTACATCTGATGCCACAAAGAGGTTTCACAATCGGATACTGATTTAAGCGCAGTAAAAGAACCTTCTGGTTCCTAATCTCAAAATGCTTATTTTAATACCCCCTTTCTATTCTACAAAGACACATCATCACTCACCTTATTCTGATCAATCCAATAGATGTAGAAGCCATGCTTGTCCACCCGCAGAGTAACGGGTGTGCCCACCCCTGAATCCTGCAACAGAGAAACTCAATATTACTTCAAGATCAGAAGTAATAACTATAATCTGTCTCAAACTAGGACGATGCTGTTGTAAACATATGGAAGGAGAGAGAGAGACAGATAGTAACGTCCGTTAATTGGTGGAGGGAAGTTCATGAGGGTTCTTGTGTACGTAACCGCCTTGTATGAGCCGAGCGGTTACACCGTTCGCCTGCCACCTAGGCGGTCCGGGTTCGATCCCAGGAACCCGTATGTGGTATTCGTGATGGACGAAGGGTTTTCTCCGGGTTCTCCGGTTTCCCCAGCCGCGCATTCCACCAATTGCTCCATCATCACCTTTTCACTCATCGATTTCTCCTGCATTTCATATCATCCTCTTCCTCACTCTCATACTGACCACTTCACTCTGTCCGGTCCATGTGCTCCTCGATGGGTGTATGACCCTAGGCACTGGCTTGTGAGTCGTAGGGGTTAAGTCCTACATAAGGGGAGGGTAATCAAATAAAGAAAAGAGTTCACAAAGGGAGGGGAAATAGGGAACTTTTTCATACTTGGTGAGTACAGTTCGTTAGGCCTGCTCTAAAGTCTGGAAGTACGAATGCATGTGTGCGTGAGAGAGCGCGAGAAAGAGTGAATTTAAAGTAACAACTAAAGACCGGAGACGTGTGCGTTTTTCCATAGGTATACTGCACATGAACTTTACTGTTATGGCTCGCGCATGTAAGCAACTGCATGTAGGTACAGCCTGGCCATGAAAGAGCACTAATCACTCCACGTCTGCAGCTCACTGCGAGAAGAAACAAAAGAGTCGCGTTGTACACCTTGACCTTGCGTCTGCAAACACTTGCAAAGCAATGCTCCACTAGTTCGCAGAGTACTGTGTTAGGTTGTTTTCGACTCTTGCTTCTACAGTGGCAGTTGTTTGCACATTTTATGGTCGTGCTGTACTTCTAACGTCATTCATACTCTACGTCCAGCTAACCTGTATCTCATGCGAGCGCACGTGACTCCGGCCTTTAGTAATAACCAAACGTAATTCCAACCCAAACATATAATGCCACTATAAACGAGTGAACATCACTGTTGATGAGCAATTGCTCCAAAGGTACAAAATCTTGTGTTGCACTCATGAGACTTTTTCTACTCTTTTATTAACCATTCTTACAAACTCGTATTCCTCTATCTTCATGATAGTCGAGAAAAACATTTGCAGAAATTATCTTATTACTGATTTTCTTGTAGGTACAAGGGGAATATGGGAATACAGTAGGCTTTGAGCGATACTCAAATCTTTTAAAGCTGGTCGCTATATGAAGGCTTTGAAATTCTGTTGTTTTTGAACGGTAAAGAGATACAGTGAAGAACGACCTTGCAGTTGAGAAAAGTATAAGTACTCTAAAACTCACACAAATAACGAGGAATATCTCCGAAATGGTTCATTCTAAAGAAAAATGCATTTGAATGTAACTTGTGTGTTTTAACGAGTTCTACATTTTATAATAAGATTGGGTTATCTCTTACGGTTTACAGTTATGCGAAAGTCATCAAAAGTAAACAGAACTACATGAGTTATGGCCAGAAAATTCAAAATATACGTTTCATTTTCTACAAAAATAACTTAAGCATTGTTAGAACAATTTTTAAGAAAATCAAAATTTTCGAAAAACTTTCCATGTAAACGGTGGTTTAGGGTGAAGGACTTTTGTTCAAAGTCTTTGTATCGCATCCTTGAAAGATTTAAACACACTAACTTTGGTTTTAGCCGACTTTTCGTTTCTGGGTTATGCAGTCCACACACTGACACACGCGCACACAGACATTATTAAACATTAGTACTTAACGACGTGGTCAATTGCCAGGATCACATCAGCGTCGTCGGTATGTCGGGATTTTGTCCCACAGGAGTTCTTTTACATGCCAGTAAATCTACTGACGTGGAGCTGTAGCTTTTAAGCACACTTAAAACCCGTCGGTCTGAGCCCGCACACACAGATACATACACCGACCTTTTTCTAAATTTTTTAAGGCTGCCTGAAAACATATATTTGCAGTGAAGTCTCGACATCGAATTTTTGGGTTGAATACAATACTTCCTCTAGTCACTATAGATAGTAGAGAAAATAAAGTCTTAGATACAGCAGAAATGGTACAAAGTGAAAATAGGACGTTCTTGATGTTAGGAGTTATCACGGCAAGGCAAGTAGGCCATAGAGGGCCGTTTGTGCTTCCAACGCGCCCCTTGAGAGGAAGGGCTGAACATGTGCGCAACAAAACGCCGTTCCCCCATCATCACCAACCCTGCATTAACCACCCGCAGGGAGAAATATTTCTATTTGAAACAAAATATGTAGCTTTTACACCTGGAAATCTTTCTGTGAATCGCACTTTCCCTTGGGGAGCTGAGTTAACACATACGAATCATATATATAGACACTGTGCAGTAGAAAACAAATGCTGAGCCATAATACACTTTATGACTAAGTACGGGACAAAATAATAAAGCACACTGGTAATAATTCAACCACACGATATCACCGTCAGCTCTATGCTGCACGTTCAGAGCAGATAAAACAAGACATCCGCGTGACCTTGTGTACAGCAGCTGCTGTTATCGTGTTGTTGTGTGCGCAATGGAAAACACCGCGCTGCAGTTCGGATGCCTTTGGGTCTCTCTGTATTTGTTGTCTGGCAGCAATCTTGGGAAGCGTTATCTAGCACTGAGTTTCGGACAACCAAGGACACCATACAACCATGGCTGACCTGCAGGGATTGCAGGCGAGGAGAGGTCATCTTCACTCGCTTGAGGATAGGCCACACACAAGCCACTTATGGGCACCTTTTGCGTGGCGATCCAGCGCCTCTCTGTGCAACATATGGTGTTCCACTCTGTCGCACATGTGCTTATTGATTGTCCGCGATACGCTCGTGAGCACCAGTCCCTTGGCCTGCGTCTTACACGATGTTCAACTTTAGGCAATGACACAATAGCTGTAGGTTTGTTGCCAATATTGCTTTTGATAAGCACGTTTGCCCTGTATTTTATTTTGGAGCTTTTTAGTATTTTAGGATGTCTTACTTTTTTAACGTCTTAAAGGTTTACGTTTTTACTATCAATTTTAAGTGGAGTTTTAACTGTTTTAATTTTTGACATTTTTAACTTTCACTTTTTAGCTTTTTAAGGGTGAGGTTTCAACAGTTGAGTTTCCCTGTTTTTATCTTTCGCCTTAGGCCATAATGACCTAGTTGTCGACGGGCCCGTAAAGACTACACACTCCCTCACTCCACGGTGAGTCTCAGTTCTCTCCCGCAGTCAATAGAGCCCGCAAATGCGTTACCGTATATTTTAATTACTCTATACATATCAAATTAAAGAGGAAATTCCAAATTATAAGGCTACAAAAACTGAAAATGTAATTTTCCGGTAATTTTCCAATTTTCGCTGTCTAGTCTACCGTTAACACACTCATTAACATTTTATGTGTTGATTTGGCTTGTGATGTAAACAGTGGAGAAACTGAAAGTGAACTTATGATAGCGTCCGGATCGCTGTACAATTTACCTAAGTGCAGGAAGATAAATCTGCATGTGAAAGGCCCCTTTAGCTTCATTCTGACAGTTTGTAGATGCACCCTCTTGACTTTAATGCCCAAAGGGAGTAATTAACATCTCTAAAATGCCTTCATCTTTGTGTTCTTTGAAACTCTCCCGGCTGCAGCAGGCCTTCCCTTTTTGGTTGCTTTATGAAAGTACCTACTTTAGAGACCGGCTGGGAATGTCACTTTGAATACATGTCAGCCAACTCGTCATTTTAATGCATCTTTTATTTTTTAGCACTTCTATATTCTATAAATGGATTCATTTCACCAAAGTAGACTAAAAGGCGAATACTGCCAAACATTTTTTTTAGTTTTTTGTGCACTCCTATAAATTAGAAATTCCTCTTAAATATGATACCCACTTTATCACTGCAGGCCCATAGTTATTGCCTTCTCTACTACGCATAGTAAATAGGGGAAGTATTGTATTCGACCCAAAATTTCGATGTCGAGATTTCACCGGAAATACATGTTTTGAGGGCCCCTGAATCAAAAAAAAAAAAAAAAAAAGCATTTTTAGAAAACGGTCCATTCGTGTTAAAGATCAAAGATGGTATTTAAGTTTAATATCTTTTAAGGATACAACTAAGATTTTGAAGAAAATTCCTCCACCTTAAACTACCCTTTAAATGGAAAATATTTAGAACATTTAGATTTACTCAAGAATGGCTAACGATTTTGATTAAAAAGTCATATATTTAAGACATTTTATGGCAAATGAAATGTATAGTTTGAATTCTCTGGTTACAGCACATGTAGTCGTATTTACTCTTGATGACTTTTGCATAACTGCTAAACTGTAAGAGATAGACCAAATCTTATTATACAAAAATGTAGATCTATTAAAACACACAAGTTACGTCCCAATGAATTTTTTTGTGGAATGAACCAATTCGGAGATATTTCTTATTATTTGTGTGAGTTATGCAATATTTATACTTTTCTCTAATAAAAGGTGCTTATACACTTTCAAAGCCTTCATATAGCGACCAGCTTTAAAATATTTGAATATCGCTCAAAGCCTACTGTATTTCCACATTCCCCTGGTACCATAAGCAATAAGATAATTTCTACAAATGTTTATCTCGACTAACATGAAGAAGATACAGGGATAAGAGTTTGTAAGAATAGTACAACAGAAAAGAAAGTAATGTGAGTGTAACACATGATTTTTTTAAATGTGCACTCACATTCCTTTCTCTTCTGACGCTTGTGCGAACTGTTCTATTCTTCTATCTATACAATTCATATGAAATAAGTTTCTTTATGAAATCCAAGTATTAAAAATGCTTATTACGACGGCATAAATCATGCGAAGTGGCTCTCTTTCTGACAACAGTACAAGAACATGAATGACGTAATTACCATGGCAACAAGACAGCAATGACCTCATCACCGTCACAACACAATTTTCTCCAATGTGCCTGTAAGTTCGATTTTCCATCCAGAAAGCCTTTCACATTCTTTTTCGTAAACAACATATTTTGATTTTTCTGGAATTAATAAATTCTTAGCACTTTTAGCTTCCTTTAAAAGTCATGATAGGAGAGGTAGCGATTGAACTTGCCTTACCCACTCCACATTTTCTTGCCCAATGACAGAGGTTGTTTGGACACAACACATGTAGTGGTGGCTTCGTTCCACATGTGCGGTAGTAATTTCTGCAGTTATTAACCATTTTGTTAATATTAAACATATTTTACATACAATAATTATTTATTACTGTGATTAGACAAATTGCATAATCTTGAAGTTTATAACCTTCCTTTATCTCACGCATCCTTATGATTTACATATAAAATTATTCCATTCACAATAAATAAAGCAGTGAAGTTCTATTGCTATTTCACCTTAAAAATATTTTAAAACTATTTGATCAATACAATGAATTCTTTGATTTAAAACTTAATATTATGTCCAAACTTTGAAACACGAAGTATTGTACAATAGTTTATATCAGTGGCGGCTCGTGACTTGTAGTGGGCGTGCAGTAGGTACATTATAGGTTGCGCGTTTGTTCTTGACGAATGACCTTGAGCAGAAATCCAATGAGTGAGCCTACCCTTAATAAACAGGTCAGCAAATGTTTATGCTACGATAACAGACACCTCTGTTTTCCTCTGTCGCGTTTGTGTATACAGTCGACTGCAAAAGTTTTGTGCGGTACGGATGTATGTATGCATGCAACGAAAATAGCAATTCAGACGAGGGAGAGATGTCGGGAATAGAATAAATGCAAGAAAGTTAAGTGGAAACAGTTATAGAGGTATAGTGTATAATACGTGTGGCTGATATTACTGCAAGTGTCATAAATTGATTTGTAGTGTTGTACTACTTCAGCTCAGAAGCATGCGCGTCATCTCACTGCAGACTGTACCTCCTCTCTCTCGTTCCCGCAAAAGCTGAGTAGAGACTCGCATTCAACCTTTCATATAAAATTTTCATTCGTCAACAAGTAACGCGCGACCTGTACATCCATTTCACCTTTACCCTCTTTCTCGGACACACACCACACAATTCTAATTCGCAATTCATATGGGCAATTGAGTTCTCATGTGTTGCTATTTTTTCTTTTAAATGACCAATATCACAACAGTGATATTGTCCAGATACCGTTTCTCTCACTCGCAAACAAGTACGAAAAGCAGTTTCTTTTCTAAGGATAAACCAGAAAGATTTATCTCCTTCAGTTTCGCCATGTTATTCATTTCTACACTTTCATAGATTCAAATTTCCCGCTATGAGCAGACTCAACTGCATGCAATTTGCTGCCAGAAACACAAACATAAACAATAATAAACACGGTAACAGAATAACTACTCCAAAGTGAAGTACTGGCCTTAGTAAATTACATGAATTACATATGCATTTATAATGATTAAATAAAACTATTTAGATGCAATTGTGTTTACAACATTAACATAACTGTTATTTTAATATAGAAAATGTCTACATTATATTTAGAAACGTCAAGTTGGCTAACTGCCAACTTCATGGTACAGGTCGCGCGTTACTTCTTGACGAATGAAAATTTTATATGAAAGGTTGAATGCGAGTCTCTACTCAGCTTTTGCGGGAACGAGAGAGAGGAGGTACAGTCTGCAGTGAGATGACGCGCATGCTTCTGAGCTGAAGTAGTACAACACTACAAATCAATTTATGACACTTGCAGTAATATCAGCCACACGTATTATACACTATACCTCTATAACTGTTTCCACTTAACTTTCTTGCATTTATTCTATTCCCGACATCTCTCCCTCGTCTGAATTGCTATTTTCGTTGCATGCATACATACATCCGTACCGCACAAAACTTTTGCAGTCGACTGTATACACAAACGCGACAGAGGAAAACAGAGGTCTCTGTTATCGTAGCATAAACATTTGCTGACCTGTTTATTAAGGGTAGGCTCACTCATTGGATTTCTGCTCAAGGTCATTCGTCAAGAACAAACGCGCAACCTATAATTTCTGCTATAGGACTGGGAGGGAAATGCTCGTAGCAAGGAAAACAAAACATGGAGAAGAACGCAGTGCGCTTGCGCGGTCACAATCGCCTGTCTTAGCTTTGTCGATCATGTTGCTTTAAGTCGCCGTATTCCTTAATGCAATCTTTTCCCCGCTCCCCGCGGCCAACACCCTAAAAGTTCCTTCGCCAGCCGCAAAATCCGGTTTATGCGTCTCTACAGCTTGTTGACTGAAAGCGCTGGCATTTGGTAAAGAGAACATTAAACGAGCAAGTTCATACAGCAAAAGTTCCACATTCAACTTTCTCTATGCATGTCTGTACATTCATATACAGGAAAAAATTAATGCGTGTGCAGTTGCGAGTATGCGATCACCCAGGAACCGTCGCTGGTTTATATTAAATAAACTAATAAACTAAACCAGTAATATATATCGCACCTTTTATATGTTTACAAATACAAGTATTCAGAAAGTAGCTTTCGAAACTACGTTTGATTTTGTAACGCTTTATATTTGCAATTAAACAGCAAACTTTCCTGTTTTTATAACTTACAATAAATTCTCTCTACCACTCTTCATGAAACAGCCATATTCGCCATTGAATGAGACGTGTCGGAATCAGGATAGCAGTCTAGCGGAGGGATGGCAGGTGGAGTGAGGAAAGATCGTGTTTCATTTGCCCATGCCTGGTTTATAATGTTAACGGAATACAATCCATATTTTCAAGTTGTATCAGTACTCTACATTTTCCTCGAAGTGTTAGAACAAATGAAGCATCTGCTTAGCAACCACATTAGGTCACATATCTGCGATCTCTCGACATTATTATTTTACATTTAGCAAGTTTATGTTTAAGTATTTTGATACCAAAAGTACATAAAACGTTGTATGTAAGACGTGTATAACCTTTTCATTGTGGCACTAGTAACGTTCACTTTCGCTCACATATTAAACATATACTCGTGTCACAGTCAGATTATACACTATTACATAAACATTTTCGAGGTATCCCTTTTTATTGGTTTGAATATAATACTTATACTGCTCTCAAACATAAGTTGTTACTTTTTATGTCCTGGCTATGTAAAGAGAATGTGATTTCAAAGCCATCACATACCGATCAGTGCTTAAAATATTTGACTATCACTTAAGCATTCTAAGGTTTACACTACAGAAGCAGTTTTACTCAAAACAAAACAAGTGATTCGTCGAAGAGAGTCACATCTCACAAATGAACTGCGCTTGACTGAACTCGAGTCTACTAAAAACTCTTCGACGGGTCCTCGCCATCTCCTTAAATAGGATCCAAACACTTAGGAAACAACTGCTAGAAACGGTCCGAGCGAATCTTCGACAGCAGGAAGACGGCACACAGTAACTATTGTTCTGCCTAGAGGGCCAGGCATCAGCGGCAGGTGTCCGCATCGCTTTGCGATGATCCCTTCGTGGAAGGTAATTGGTTTCGTGCTCACTGCGACAAATATCAGACCATATCGTTAGAGCCATTTTTGAGAACATCAAATAATTTCAGAAATTACCTTATTGTTTATTTCCTTGTAGGTAAGAGGGGAATGTGGGAATACAGTAGAATTTGAGCAATAGTCAAATCTTTTGAAGCTTTGAGATTCAGTTCTTGTTGTACGGCTAAGGTATAAAAAATGAATAACAATGTGCCATTTTACCAAAGTTTAAGTGTTCCAAAACTCACACAAATAATAAGGAATATCTCCGAAATGGTTCACTCTACAAAAGAATTGTGTGTTTTAGCAAGATCTAAATTTTTTGTACAATAAGTTTTGGTCTATCTCCTAGAGTTTACAGTTATGCAAAAGTCATCCAGAGTAAACAGGACTACGTAGGCTAGACAGAAAATTCAAAATATACATTTCATCTGTCATAAAAATATCTTAAACATATGGCATTTTAATCAAAATCGTTACAGTCAATTGCGAGAAAATACAAATTTTCGAAAAAATTGTCCATGTAAAGGTTAGTTTAGGGTGGAGGAATTATTTTCAAAATCTTCGTGTCGCTCCTTGAAGCATATTAAACTTAAATTACAACTTTGGTTGTTAACCGAATTTTCCTTTTTGAGTTACACGGACGCACCCACCCACACTCTCTCTCTCTCTCTCTCTCTCTCTCTCACACACACACACACACACACACACACACACACACACACACACACACACACGCGAACTTTACCAAAGGGGCCCAAACACATTTAAATGCCAGACTTGGTGGATCCAGAGTAAAATTTCCTTCATTATGTGGGTAGGTACATAGCTTCATTCCGCAGGCAGCCAAGCTTCCCATTATGAAAACCGCACAGTATTATGAACCCCAAAACTTTGTAAGACGTGCAAATGAGCTGGAAATGGTTTCCCTCAGTTATTGCCCAAGCTTCAAGAGCAAAGGATATCGGTCTTCAATGAGAAACAAAAAGCGATTTTCTGAACTCCCAAACATAATTATCCAATACTCCAATTCTTGCTCAAGTCTGAAGTATGTTGCTAAATCTTCTCGTTCTTTTCCCTTCTTCTTGTGCAAAGTTAATGCACTACTTAAAGGTAATAGTGTTTAACATCAGGTAATTACAGCAACGCAAATGTCGCTTAGTGATGAGAACTTGAATTGCAGTTTCTTTGGGAGTGTCAACTCATCCGGGCCCGTATGTTTATACGTCATAGTTTTTGTTTTTTTTCGTGGAAAATATAAGAGAAGCACGATTTTATCAATGCTGATTAAAATTATGCAATTCTCATGGGTCATATAAAGTCATATTTTGGCTTTTTTAAACTTTTTTTTAAATTTTCTTCTCACTTTACTTCCTCTATTTACTATACGTAGTAGAGAAAGTACAAATATAGCCTGGTTTAAAAATCTTTCCCATTACGTCACAAGTTTCACGATGATAAGAACGTCTTGTTTCCGTGTAGAAGTCTTTTGAAATATCGTGACTTAGTCTAGTTTTCAAACTGCCACTTGATGTAGTTCCATATTCACAGAGCTCTCACTGTCACTTCACTAAATATGAACTAGTTCAATTTCCCTTATCAGTTCACTCTCCACGTGTCGAAACAAAATACGCACGACAGAGCTTCAGAGAAACTGTATTCTCACTCATGAATACACTTCGCGAGCGCTCGCTTATATGCCGTAGGAAATTTCCACAGAATTCCAGAACGTTCGAGAAACTCCCAGAAGATTCTAGTTATCTGACGATAGCGTTTATCATGTTTATGCTGGACGAGCGCGCTGCTTGTCTGTTTACAGTTCCGACTACCCAGCGTCAGATCTCCCGATAATCTCGGACTGCAGCCGCTGCATCACAGTTTACTGTTTGACGTGTGCGAGCATTTTTTGAAAAAACATTTCTATTTACCTGAAGCAGAACATATGCGACACTTTTGAAAGGCGTTGTACTAGGTGACAAAGCCATGAGGCGTATCGGAGAGAATGTATAGCTACCGAGTTGTTTACGCGGCTTATCGCACATACACGGCGAGACAGTGTATGTTTACTCTGTTCAGGTGCAATCATATCTTCAGGACAACAAAGTGTCATACATCAGCAGGCGCGAGATATCATCCTATTGTGTTGCATTACTGACTGTACTAGTATTTCGCTGTTCTAGTAAACAAGATAATGAGCGATGCAGCACTCCACAACCAAGGTCAATACCCCTGGTCACTTTGCTAGGTATTACCTGGCAAAGCGATGAGGCGTATCGGGAAGAATGAGAAACTGCCGATTTGTATACGCGAGCTTATCGCACATACACAGCGACACAGTGTATGTACACTCTCTTCAAATGCAAGCATATGTTCAGACTAGCAACGCCTCATATATCGGCAGCCGCGAGATATTCATTTGCATTGCATTACTGACTGTACACCAAGTTACTGATATTTCGCTGTTGTAGTAAACAAGATAAGAAGCGATCACAGCTCTCCATAACCAAGGTCAATACGCCTCGTCGCTTTGCCAAATAGTAGTACATAAGTGACTGATAAGCTAACTAGTGCTTAGACATTGCTATCATCGAAAACCCAATACGTGTAGATAAAGAGAGAAAATGGGAGAGTTGTGGAAACGGAAAATGGAGTTTTGAAACTCGTGGACGGGATTATGCAACAAAACTGTCTAGAATATTAAACAAATGTAGTGTCGTATTTCAGGTTCATTATCTCACTTTGTTTAAAATAAACTTCTTATGTACTTATCACAAATAACGCGTATTTGGCAACAACTGACGCCTAAGTGTACAGTCCATGTTCAAGTAGACTACATCGCAGCTCAAAGTAGTAAAGCGCAAACAACTCCTAGCACGTGATTCACTCCACGTGGGGAAGATATTCTTATGTCTTCTGGCTAAAGTTAGACATGAATCGATTCCTACTGGATGGAAGCAACGAGCTCTACTTCAGTCAATGAAGGATATGACGGTAGTGAGTGCTGAGGTATTCTTAGCTGCGATTGCACTTTAATTTTAAAATGGACTATACCTACACAATGCAAAACTTCCTCACGTAGCCTATTACTGTCTTCTTTTCTCGGACCTATCGATGCATAGCGTGTAGTACACCAATTATTATTTTTCGATTAGTAAAACTATTGCATCTTAAGGGAACAGAAAATGTTTCAACAAGTAGAAAAAGAAAACTTACAGTCCATATATCGTAACTTTGGAATGGCAAGGTTTTAACTGACTACTTTGTTCTGAGAAATCAGGCCTTATGTCCAATAACTATAACACTTTGATACATACTGTGCACAAATTGAGTATTCATGATACAATTTGTATTGAGTTCAGTATTTTACGATCGTGCAGTCTAGTTAATTTAAACACTGTAAGTTATGGGTAGTTATGCTTTGTAGTTGGAACCTTGTTATCCCAGATCAGGTAAACTGTTTGCAAAGCAAGGTTTTAATGAAGTGTTCAATAAATTTAAAAAATGAAATAAGTACTTCATCATAAAACAAAATGCAGTTTTATTGGTTTATTTGCAACATTAAATAATGTAGGTATAATTGTATATTAATGTTTTCATACACAAACTTCTGGGTTTAACTAAGAGCATTATTATTTTCTCTGCTAGTAAGTAGACGAAGTATTGTATTCCACCCAATTCAATGTCGAGATTTCACCGAAAACATGTTTTGAGGCCCTCTGAATCCAAAAAATAGCATTTTTAGAAAAAGGTCCACGCGCTTGTGTGTCTGAGTTCAGTTTGTGTCTGTGTGTCTGTGGACAGCATAACTCAAAAACGAAAACTCGATTAAAAACCAAAGTTGATATTTAAGTTCAATGTTTTCAAGAATGCGACACGAAGATTTTGAAGAAAACAGCCCCACCCTAAACTACCCTTTACATGGAAAATGTTTCGAAAATTTTGATTTTCTTGAAAATGGCTCTAACGATTTTGATTAAAATGTCATATATTTGAGATATTTTTACGACAAATGAAATGCATATTTTGAATTTTCTGGCTACAGTTTCTGTAGTCGCATTTACTCTGGACGACTTTTGCATAACTGGTAAACCGTTAGAGATAGACCAAATCATACTATACAAAAAATGTACATCTTGCTCAAATACACAATTTATGTCTGAATAAATTTTCTTCTAGGGTGAACCAAGTCGGAGATGTTCCTCGTTATGTGTGCGAGTTTCGGAAAACAAAATTTTCGTAAAATGGAACATCGTTGTTCATTTTTTATATGTTAAATGTGCAAAGAGAACGGAATGTCAAAGCTTTAAAAAATGTCACTATCGCACTAAGCCTACTGTGTTCTAATATTCCCCTTGCACCTACAAGGAAATAAGCAATAAGATAATTTGTACAAATGTTTATCTTAACACGAAGAAGATATAGGAATAAGAGTTTGTAAGAATGGTTAGTACAAGAGTAGAGAAAATCATGTGAGTGCAGCACATCAGATTTTTAACATTACGTTTCCCTTTGCTCTGGTTTGCAACTTTCTTCCTGCTCTTCCTTAGGAATGAATTATTTCCTAAATCAACTTTGTTATTTTTATATTTACAGTAACCTCAGTTGTTACACATCGAAGCACTGATGTAATAATTAAAGACTGTAGATAGTATGCTGTTACTCCAAAAAGATTAATCGTGCACATCGTCATTTTCCAATTTCCCTAGGTAGCATCAGTGATGATACATATTACAGATTGAATTATTTCAGTATCAAAGCAAACATTAACTTAATTGTTTCAATGTTGCTAGTTAGAACCTTGTCATTCCAAAGCAACGATTTGCTAACAAGCTGTTATAGTGGGAATTTCTTTTGAAAGTAAGTAAAAACATTCATTCTTTTGTTTCTTGGTCGTGCAAAGAGCACGGAATTGTAAAACCATCAAATAGCGACCGCACCTACAAGAAAATTAGCTGTACGATAATTTCTGCAAATGTTTATCTCGATTAACATGAAATAAATTTAGGAATAAGTGTTTATAAGAATAGTTAGTACAAGAGTAGAGAAAGTCATGTGAATGCATCACAACAGATTTTTACTCTCTGAAGTGCCGTTTTTTTAAACGTTTTTGTGTTCATTGACTTTTACACTCAACACATCCACATTCACTAGCGCATTCATTTATCAGACTTAGCGAAAAATTAAGGAATAATTCTGGATGCAATATTCCCAGCTCCAGTCGAGAATCGAACCCGGGTCTTTCTGGATTGCGAAGCCAGAACGCTGACCACTCCACCGCAGTTTCCAGCCTCATTATTACACAGTAGAAGAAATAATGAAACACGTAACAGAAGGAATGAAAGTGACACATCCAAAATACGTGGTAATCTTTATAGGCTATCTACTACAATGACATACAAAGCACGACTGTCAACAGGAAGACTTCACCTTGACAACAGTTGAGGTCCTAACGGAAGCACCAGATCGATCTGGCAGCTCACCAAACGACATCGCTGTAAGAAATCGCATACCTGTGGACATTCCTCTGCCACTACAAAGCAAACACAATCTCCGTGAGGAACATGTGCACCAAAACGTGAATAGATCTGAACACATTAACAAAAGATGTAGGCACCCGGAAAATAGATGAAGCAGCAAAAATTGGCAACTCACGCAATGGAGATATTACAACAGTGAAATACTCAGTGATCGAACCGAAAAAACTGCGATATCAAAGCCTCGGTTCAAGGAAATCATACTAGCGTTCTACACATGAGTGAGTGAGTGAGTGAGTGAGTGAGTGAGTGAGTGAGTGAGTGAGTGAGTGAGTGAGTGAGTGAGTGAGTGAGTGAGTGAGTGAGTGAGTGAGTAAGGGTTCATCGACAACTAGGTCATTTGGGCCCAGACATTTTTGTGAGCACACCATACTGAATACAATAATGCGAGTTCTGCCAATCACGAGCTTGCAAACATCAGTAGAAGGTAAGCGGATGCCGCCATGCTTAGCGAGCCGCCACGGGGTCCTGTAGTTTCTAGATTTCACCTCAGTCTAGTCTTGGGGTTAGTGTGTTTAAACGCATAACTATAATTACATATCACAACAACGCATTTTACCAACTCAGCCCGGATTCGATCCCTGGGAACCATATGTGGCATTTGTGGTGGACAAAGCGGCGTCTGGGCAAGAGTTCAGGTTTTCCCCACTATTCAACTGCTCCATCTTTCCTGCCATTCATCTCGTCCTCATCCCATAAGATATCCTTCCTCGCTTGGGACTGTCAGTCTGGGTGGCTCAGCTGGTTAGACGGCCTACTGATCCCAAGGTCACAGGTTCAATCCGTTGGTTTTAAAAACGACAGCTCCATGTCAGTAGATTTACTGGCATATAAAAGAACTCCCGCGGGACAAAATTTCGGCACACCGGCGACGCTGATGTGATCCTGGCAATTGAGAGCGTCGTTAAACTACAAAATAATTTAATTTAAACTCATTTGGGACTGATCACTCATTCTGACTACTCTCTCTCTCTCTGATCCCGTGTCTGCTCCTCAACAGACATCTGACCCTCTGGAGCAGTGTTGCCATGTCTGCCGAAGTAAAAGCAGAAGATTTGATTTGGAAAAAAGCAGGAGAAAACAGTGGATTTTTAACCGTCAATTTTGCTTAGTCTATACATATTTGACATAATAATAATAATAATAATAATAATAATAATAATAATAATAATAATAATAATAATAATAATAATAATAATAATAATAATAATAATAATAATAATAATAATAATAATAATAATAATAATAATAATAATAATAATAATCGCTCCGAAATTCTTGCGCTGTAGAGTTACTGCCA
Source organism: Tenodera sinensis (assembly GCA_030765045.1). Lineage (NCBI taxonomy): Eukaryota > Metazoa > Arthropoda > Insecta > Mantodea > Mantidae > Tenodera > Tenodera sinensis. The sequence continues at coordinate 99,286,839 of CM060969.1, forward strand.
CATGCAATGTCAGTATTGCGCAAAAGCATCCATTCTGTATCTAGTTATTGGATTTCTTCTGCTTTTAATACATTAGGAAACCAGGAAACAAGTGGTGCAACTGATTGAACTGTTTGGATTTTTGCTGGTTGTGACACTTCCAACATTGTAAGAAGGGGATCACTTAATGAAAAACTACCTGAACAGACTCAACGTAAAAATAACAGTGTAATTTGAAATCTTGTACATGTTTGTCGGGCAGGAATGATTTTGTCAGAGATATTTGAACTTTGGCACCAAAATACACGTTTTCCACAGGAAGAAATACTTTATCTACTTCAGTGGAATTCAAATGTTCAGGTTTAATGTAGCAGTCAAGGATAGTTCGCAATGCAGAAATAACATGTGGTATACTGTTCATGTATACAGGTGATCATATTAATCTTTTGTTTTTATACACGAGGGAAATGTCTTGCCTGAAAATCTTCTTCAGAAGAGCGAATTATTGATGCAAAGGAAAATAGTGTTTAAAAATGGAAAATACATAAAAAGCACGAGATTTTGGAGTGAGTTCAATTTTTAGCAGTAGATCAGTAGATTTACAAAAAAGCAGATCTCCTGCAAAATCAGTAGACCTGGCAACCCTGGTCCACACACACACCACACCCCCACCACCCGCCCCCGCCCCCACCCCCACACACACAGACACACACGGACGTTTTTCTAAAAATGTGTGTTTTTTTTTATTATTATTATTTAGGGGGTCTCAAAACATTTTGGGTGAAATATCGACATCGAATTTTTGGGTTGAATACAATAGTTTCCAGGGCCTGGAGGGTGTAAGTTTTCCATAAGAAAAGGGCAAACAGGGAAGAATTTCCGCAAGAACTAATCAATTTACAGTATTGATAAATGCCCGTGTAAATAATTCTGTAACAGTACATGTAACTGAGTTGTAACATTTTAACTCCGTTTGCAGGGTAACTTTAATATTTATACTCTATAATTTGTATAAATCCAATTATAAATTATTTTACTTATTATCAATAGTTCACAGCATATAATATTTATTACTTGGTTAACAGTCTTCTGTATATATTTTATTGTGTCTTTATATGTACTGCTTGCTCTGGCTAAATTCAATCATGTATAACGCCATATTGAATCTCAATAAAAGTGAATTAAATGAAAGAACATAGCATTTGCTGCACTATTCCCACTACCAACAGAACGCACCCCTAAATTTCCAACTCTAGCAGTTTTTTACTAACGGTTTTCGACTGTTCTATTCCTCCATTACTGGAACAAGCAAGAAATAAGAATATTAGGAAAATGTTTTGAGAAAAGTGGATTAACAAATATCCCGATTAGGAAACATGACAGGAAATAAATTTGTAGTAGTAATTAAATGTAACACCAATATTTCCATTCATTCTGACTATTTTTAATTTCTCTACTACGCTTCGTAAAGTAGAGGAAGTACTGTATTCCACCGAAAAATTCGATGTCGGCATTTCACCGGAAATATATGTTTTGAGACGCCCCTGAATAAAACAAAAAAAAATTTAAAAAAATGTATTTTTAGAAAAAGATCCCTGTGTGGGTCTATCAGTGTGTCTGTGGGTAGCATAACTCAAAACGGAAAAGTCGGTTAAAAACCAAAATTAATATTTATGTTGAATATCTTTCAAGGATGCACACAAAGTGTTTGAAGAAAATTCCTCCACCCTGAACTATCCTTTTCATGGAAAGTTGTTGAACATTTTTATTTTCTCGAAAATGGCTAACGATTTTGATTAAAATGTCATGTTTAAGATATTTTATGGCAAATGAAATGTACGTATATTTTGCATTTTATGACTACAGCCTATATAGTCCTGTTTACTCTGGATGACTTTTGCAATAACTCGTAAGCCGTAAGAGATAGACCAAATCTTACTATACAAGAATATAGATCTTGCTAAACACAATTTATGTCTAAATAATTTTTATAGAGTGAACCATTTCAGAGATATTCCTTGATATTTGTGTAAGTTTTGGAGAACTTATACTTGTGTCAAATGGAATATCGATATTCATTTTTTTATATTTTAAGCGTGCAAAGAGAACGGAATTTGAAAGCTTTAAAAGATTTGACTATCGCTCAAAGCCTACTGTATTCCCATATTTCCGTTCCACGTACAAGAAAACGAGCAACAAGATAATTTCTGCAAACCTTTATCTCAACTAACACGAAGAAGATAGAAGAATAAGTTTGTAAGAATGGTTAGTACAAGAGTAGAGAAAGTCACGTGGGTGCAACATATCAGATTTTTCTTTTTCAGTTGTCATATCCATAGTATCGACGGTTTTCACGAAAACTCAAGATATTTCGTTGATGAGACATTTATTGTCAACATTCCTCTGTTTCAGTTTCCCACTAGTCAAAGGCATGACGATGAAGTTCATAAAAATGAAACATTTCTGTTGACTAAGTGTCTGTTGACGGATCTTACGCTGATCAAGAATATTCTGCAAAAAGAAAAGAATACAAAACCAGAATCAAAATGGAAAGGAAATAATTTCAAACAAAAGAACAAAACAGAGAGAGTGCCACTACTGTATGGAATAACACAAAAACATACGGCGCATTAAAATCTACCAAAGCAAATGTGGGAAATGCATTTCAGAGGATTACTGCTACGAAAATAACAGTAGTACAACCGTTTAAAAAGGAAGGAATAGTCTAAAGTCCTAAGATCACTGAAACGTGAAGCATTTGGTCTAGATGAATTGCCTGAAATGATGTGTATGGGAAAACGTGGACAAAATTGTTCACCGAGCGTTTGAATCAAGGTAACATCAGATATCAGTCTTAGACAAAAGGGAAAGGAGATGCGCAAGATTTCCAATTCATACAGCAACACAGGCCTACATACACAACGTTTAAATTAATGACACATTTCTTAACAAAACCAGTAGGTATGCACTAAAACGGGGAGTGCCATGTTAGAGGAGTAATTTGGACTCAAAAGTGAAGATCAAGGAAACATGTAATGCGTACCTACAAGAGGAAAGAAATACTAGACAACCTGTTGGTAAACAACATCAAGGCTACGTCACAGGGAAAAACCAAATGAACAACCTCATTAGCAGTATTCTGTCCAATAACCTTATGCCAGCCCAAATCTACAAAACTAGTGATAACACGGTACAACTACTGCTGATATTCCTTTATAAACAGCTGTAAAGGCGATAGCTTGTTCACTGTACTTCGGTGTATAAATGCAGCATGCTTCTTTGAATGCGTGACTTACAAGTACCACCGGCCGAAAATGGTTTTCTGCATGTTTTACACACTGCTCTATTTATTAACACTACCAGTGTTCGAATCAGACTTTCTAAGAGGAAGAAACTTACTTTTCTGTTATATTTATGGCAATAATAGTATCTAGTAATACCAGTGGCAGCATTGGTGAGTTATACCAGGTGAGTCAGCTGCCCCTTATTTTCAGTTTTATGCAATCCGCATTTTATACTCTAACATGAAAACTCAAAGTCTATCCAAATATTTAAAATATAAATGTTAAACAGAATATTAATATCTGAGGTTCTAGGTAGCTCAGTTGGAACGAGCGCACGATTTCTAAGTACACCGTGTGCTGTAGAGGCGGTTCGAATTCCCTGCAGGTATTAATTTTTGTTATCGTGTAATATTCACTAATAACATTAGTTGAACAATTATTGCTTAAAGCTGCTATTATTTAAATTCGTAATTGCTTTAGTTCCATTTTATAGTATTATTGTGGTATATAAGGAATCTCTCCTGATATAGATGCTCAGTTGCTTGTGCTTGGCTCTTGCTTCTCCGCAGATCAAACGCATATCACTGTACTCGTCTGTCGAATACATCGTGAGGACTGTCGCAAAATATCCTGTGACAGCATACACGTGGAGAATGGAGAGAGTCGGAGTTCATAATAACACAGCATCACGCCAGTCCAATGGAGCTAAAGTCATTATACCTATTCTATCACTAAATGCAGACAACGAAAAACGATTTAAATTATGTCCTCAACCGTCAGGGACTTCAAAATTAGATTGTCAATTCGGTTTCCAAGTTTTGATGAGCAGGAAAAAAAAAGTACGTCGAGACACGAACCCGTATCCCTGAGGTTAGCGCACAGGTCACAGTTATAATTCTATCCAGTTTGACTGAAAGCACACCCGAGTTCTACCGTAGAACCAGCATGCCAGGCGCTATGCCATTGCCACCTCGCGACTTTTCGTGCCTAATTAGCCTTTTAGGACAGTTTTAACCCTTTGCTGGGCGTTTTAATATTATTACTGAAATGGCAATAGCCATTATGCCTGTTATTTGAGATGTACGAGACGTAGTTTACGCCAACATTTAAGTAAACCTTTATTTAATAACATGTACGCTTTGACTGTACACCAAAGCGGCCGGGTTCGATCCCAGACAACCCTATGTGGGATTCGTGGTGGACGAAGCGGCGCTGGAGCGGGTTTCCTCCGCCATCTCATTCCACCGGAGCTCCATCTTCATTCCATGTATCATAAGTGTCACCGCTTGCGGTGCCGTAGTAGTATAAGCGAGCGTTAAACACTACAAAAAATGGCTATAAAGGTCCATGGTGGGGGAATAAAAGAATAGTACAGCAATGAATACCAACCACATTGTGGCGTATATGGTAATGAGACAGTAGACAGCTTGGCCAAAAAATCTGATGTGTTGCACTCATATGACTATCTCTACTCTTGTACTAACCATTCTTACAAACTCTTATTCCTCTATCTTCTTCGTGTTGAGATAAACATTTGTAGAAATTATCCTATTGCTTATTTCCTTGTAGGTGCAAGGGGAATATTAGAATACGGTAGGCTTTGAGCAATAGTCGAATCTTAAAGCTTTGAGATCCCGTTCTCTTTGCACACTTAACATATACAAAATTGAAGAACGATGTTCCATTTCACGAAAGTTTTAAATTTTCCGATACTGCCACAAATAACAAGGAATATCTCAGAAATGGTTCACTCTACAAAAAAAATTATTTAGACATAAATTGTGTTTTAGCAAGATCTACATTTTTTGTATAGTAAGATATTGTCTATCTCTTACGGTTTGCGAGTTATTCAAACGTCATCCAGAGTAAACAGGACTATATAGGCTATAGTCAGAAAATTCAAAATAAACGTTTCATTTGTCATAAAAATATCTTAAACATATGGTATTTTAATCAAAATCATTAGAGCCCTTTTGGAGAAAATAAAAATTTTCGAAAAAATTTTCATGTAAAGGGTAGCTCAAGGTGGAGGAATTTTCTTCAAAATCTTCGTCTCGCATTCTTGAAAGACGATAAACTCAAATACCAACTTTGATTTTTAACCGACTTTTTGTTTTTGAATTATGCTGTCCACAGACTGACACACACACGGATCTTTTTCTAAAAATGCTTTTTTGGATTCAGGGGGCCTCAAAACATATTTCCGGTGAAACCTCGACATCGAATTTTTGGGTGGAACACAATACTTCCTCTACCTACTATAAGTAGTAGGGAAAGTAATAAAAAACACCTTACATAACCTGACAAAGGACTTTAAGGTGTCTTTAGTGACTTTAGGGTCCCCTTGTATGCAGGTGCAGTGGCCAGTTAAAAGGCCAGTAACTAACCTTATCTGAATTCTGTTTTATCTCAAAATGTCAGTTTCAAAAGATGGTGAAATCCCATTCATCATTCTCTTGCTGTGTCTGTTCACATTGATCCACAGCTCTGCCACGGTTAGGGTGACGCGTTACTATTCATTATCCAGCACCAGACGTGCCAAAATCCAAAGCAAAGGAACAAGCAAAAATCCATACATACGCCGACGACACGGTGTTACTGTCAACAACCGTTGAGTGAGCAAGTAATAACGACAAAAGTGAAAATGTCCTTCAGTAAGGGAAAAGACCGGCAGAAGTCTCAGATATTTACCTATCTCCTTTCAGTGGAATTGTGACATGTAAACGACACACGTAAAAATGCTGCCGACATACTGACCAACATTAAAAACCTGGATAAAATATCCTTACACTGAGCGTCTCCAAACTCAAAATCACACTGTTTTACTTTATCTGTCATGTATTGAACTCCACTCACACATTCGAGATAGACGTTTAACTGGAAATACAGGCTTTTAAAATCTCTGAATAAAAATACATTTTTAGAGAAAACGTGTGCATGTGCGTGGACTGCCTGTCAACACCATAACCAGGGGCGGTTCGTGACTTGTCGCAGTGGGTATGCAGTATATACATCCTCTCCACCTTCTCTCTCTCTCTCTCTCTCTCTCTCTCTCTCTCTCTCTCTCTCTCTCTCTCTCTCTGACACACACCACACAATTCTAATTCGCAATTTATATGGCCGATTGAGTTATCGTGTCTTGCTATTTTTTGTTTTAAATGACCAATATCACAACAGCCATTATTTGTCCAAATACCGTTTCTCTCACTCGCAAACAATAAGTACGAAAAACAGCTTCTTTTCTAACGATAAACCAGAATGACTTATTACCTTCAACGCAATCTGCTGCCAGAAACACAAACATAACAGTAATAAACACGGTAGCAAAATAACTATTCCAAACTGAAGTACTGGCCGTGGTAAATTACATGAATTACATATGCATTTATAATGGCTTAATAAAAACAGATGTACTTGTGTTTATAACATTAACATAACTGTTATTTTAATACAGAAAATGTCTACATTACATTTAGAAACGTCAAGTTGACTAGCTGCCTAGCAGGTTTATTCTTCCGCTAGACTACTGGGAGGGAAATGCTCGTGTCAAGGAGAACAGAGACTTGTAGAAGAACGCAATGCGCTTGCGCGGTAACAATCGCATGTCTTAGCTTTGTCGATCATTTTGCTTTAAGTCGCCGTATTCCTTAATGCAAGCTTTTCCCCGCTCCCCGCGACCCCTCACCTTAAAGGTTCCTTCGCCAGCCGCAAAATCAGGTTTATGCGTCTCTACTGCTTGTTGACTGAATGTGCTGGCATTTGGTAAATAAGGCGCGGGAAAGTTAAACGAGCAAGTTCATATAGAAAAAGTTCCACATTCGACTTTCTCTATGCATGTCTGTACATTCACATACAGGTAAAAATTAGTGGGTGTGCAGTTGCGAGTTGACGATCACACAGGATCCGCCACTGATCATAACTCAAAAGCTAACAGTCGGTTAAAAACCAATCTTGGTATATAAGATCTGAATGGGACACTAAGATTTTCAATAAAATCCCCCACCCCAAACTAACCTTTACACGGAACATTTTTAAAACCTTTTTTTCTTCTTTTGTCAAAAATGGCTAACGATTTTGATTAAAATACCATGTGTTTAAGATATTTTCATGGTAAGTGAAATGTACGAGTATAACTTGAATTTTCTGGGCATAAACCCTGAAGTCCTATTCATTCTGGATGAATTTTGAATAACTTGTAAACCATAAAAACTACACAAAATCTTACTACCTACACAAAAATTTTAAATCTTGTTGAATTACAATTTATATCAATGCTCTTTTTGATTTAACTATTTACGAGACATTTCTTGTTATTTGTTTGCAGTGTAAAATCTTATATACTTTTGCTCAAATGAGAAATCGTTATTCGTCTCTCTCTATCTCGCTCTGATATACGCAAAGAGAATGACATTTCAAGCCATCACATAGCGATCAGAGTGAACGGAGAAAGTTATGTGAGTGGAACACACAATATTTTTGTATCTTCTTAAAGTCCTGTCGATATTCAGTTGTTTCTTGTGATTGCATGGGAACAGCATGACATTTTAAGGCCACCATAAAGGTTTACGTTCTTAAACATTTGACTATCGCTATTCCCTTTGTATCCATACGAAATGTCTAATGCTACTTATCCAAAGGAGTGTCTGGATTAAAACGAAGTAGATAGAAAATTAAACTTTCGTAAGAATAGTTCGTATACCCATTAATAAACGATAGGAGGTAGAGAACGTCACGTAAATGTAACAAATCTTTTCGCAAAATTTTTGAATCACAGAAATTGTATCGATAGTAAAATGAAACGTCACAGTAACTGCCTGTGGACTGCCAATAATCTGAGAAAGAATCTGGAAGACATTGGCAGAGTAAAGTGAATGTTCATAAAAAGGGCAAAGCACACAACACTCACGACTTTGTAAGAAAAGTTTCTTCCTTGAAGACCCACGACAACAGCTTCTCTTAACATCAACTGAAGCCTACATCTTACTCTCCGAGAAGTACAGACAAAAAGAGAAATAATTAGGCCCGACTTCTGCACAACAGAAGCAATGATGAATACAGAATGGATGCGAGTGAACAAACACCTTAGACCAGGGGTGGCCAAACTATTCTTATTTTGAACTAGTAAACTGACAGCATTTTATTGAATGTCTGTCTAACTAAATTATTAATAACCATTTTGAATCTTAACTAAAGCATTATAGAGTTGTTAGTCCCAGTATTATACATGCTGTTTGATTGGAAGATTAAACCAAATCAAAAATTTAAATACAGGCACCGTTTTATATTAAACGCCTGGTTAGTTAAACTCATAGAATATATGTATAACTAAACCGCAATTCAATCATGTTGGTATGCCGGAGTCCCAAAAAAGAAGACGATCGCTCTACTTCGTACACCAAACAAATGCTGTTGGTACCCATGCTAACTTAGAAAAAAAATTGAAATATACCTAAATGGTGACCATTCACGATAAAAATTAAGTAACGTTAAATTGAGGTGATAGACAACGATTCACAACTAAAAATAGTAGCGTTTGCAGTAACAAGTTCTATCGCCAATCTTACACCACAATTAAATGCAGTTAATAACTAAAACGTAATGTTGGTAATGCTGTTGCTGTAGCTAGTAAATGCTTATATACTCAGCTGTTTATGCGGAGAAATATATAAAGCATGGCAAAATATACTGTACCTATCTAACTACCATATCGGGCGTTTCATTTATGCCAGAATTGACTTTCAAAATTTGAATTTTGGCCATCTTTGGGATGCAAATGCCCCACTGTGCAGCGTTTTGCTTCACATTTTGTTCGTACAGTCGACTCCAAATGTTTTAAGATGGACGAGAGGGTGTAGGGGAAACAGACAAAAAATTGTCTTATGAATTACTTGCGCCTGGTCCGCCAGGCCTAGCGATGGCTTCACCAGAGTGTGTGTTCCTCCGATGTGTGATCAGCGGAGAGCAAACAAGAAGCTAAATAATTTTACTCTACCCAAGCAACGACAATAATAATAATAATAATAATAATAATAATAATAATAATAATAATAATAATAATAATAATAATAATAATAATAATAACAACAACAACAGGTAAACCGGTTCAGATTTAACAGGTGATAGACAAGAAAGCTGAGGGGGAGAAGCTACGTCGTAACCTATAGAGGTTGATGCCTCTGTTTTTGAAACATGCTCTTTTGCGATTTGCAGTAGTTCTATTACTTGTGCTATGCTAAACTGTCATTTTCCTTTGCAGTTCTGTTTTCCTGCCATTTCCGACAAACAGCCATTCAACGTTTAAACTTCGATGTGAAATTTCAGATCAAATACATGATTCCAATGTCTCTGAATAAAACCAATTTGCAAATTTTATAGCGTGCATGCGTGTGTCTCCATGAATAGCTTACAAAACGTGTTACATTAAAATTATTGAAACGTTTTAAATTTAATTTCATTATAGAGTGATATGACGCCTCTAATGCCGAATATTCAGTTTTCATCCTCGCTGCGAGTTCGTTGTGGATTTATAACGTTTGCTGTTTTCTTTACGACTAAGTGTAAAAGAAATGTTGGAATGAGATTCTCTTGGACTTACAAACACATTACGTCCCTCACCTTTGTAGGCAGGTATGAACTGGCAAGTCGACCTTTGAGACCGCCTGGCATAACTAATAGATAAGCTACCCTGGCTTCCCCCCCGCGTCTAGGAGCATGGGAGTCGGAAAACATTTGAAGTCGTCTGTACTAAAGCAAGTCTGCTGCATATATGTGCACTTCAAACTACTCATTACAATTTGTGTATCTATATTCTAGAAAGCGTTCATCTAAACTCGTTTTCCTACTTACTTCAGATCATTAAAGCCCGAAATAGAACATATTCTTGTAGGTATACAGAAGGCTAGGCAACAGACAATTTTATTAATGTTCACGTAAGCTTGTAGGACCGGATGTTTATGTGATGCATGGATTAATTGCATTACATGGTCCTAGCTCTTATGTTTACGTTTGATTTTCAAAAATGTATTGTTATATTAATAGCAATCCAAATATTAAAACATTGTGGTTTTACGGTTTGTACCTTTTCGTTGATTTCTGTATCCGGTTTCGAATTTTACGTGAAGTTAGAACTGTTTCCTAAGTCTGAGTCTGTTCTAAAAGGCATGGTCGTTAAATATTTAAAAGTGGCTAAGCCTATTTAAGACAGTCTTGTATCCCTGAAGTGTTTCAACTTCATCATACATAATATCAATTCCTCAAATATCTCCCGATATCCACACGTACAGCTGGAACCGACATATTACAGAAAGCGTTAAATGCAGTTAGAAGTTAAAACGAAATGAAAACCTTAAACTATAGTTTAAACCTCTTTTATAATACCGGCACTCAGTGAAGTATTCGAGCAGGAGTAGCCGTAGGCCGAAATATAACATAACGCTTTAAAAGTCATTCAGTCACTGTTATTCTTATTATTCACTTTTTATTTTGACAGATCATAGAACTTTATAATACACTCTTTTTAAGTTATGAGCAGAAACATGCTGAATATAAAGACAGCTTATTGCAAAACCTAATAACATTCCAAGGACCTTTGAATCTGCTTTTTATTTACCAATTTTTCACTACTAGGTCATTGCTAACTACTGTGTTCCTGTGTTGATATGAACTCCAGCGTTATCTGAGGAAGATTACGGCTAGACTAAATCAAACCGAGTTTTATGTATGGATGATCTTTAACTGCTGCGGTTCTCAGCATTCTATATTAAGGATGAAAGACCTCAATTTCTCAGAGGCCTACTTGAGGTTCTTTTACGTGACGTAATTCTGCTACAAGGGAACACCGGCTTTACTTCCCTTCTGAAGGTAGCTCTGCTAAGAAGTTTTACGCCCGAAAAAAACATCACCCTCTGCCAGGTTTGGGTCCGCGACCTTGGGAACTAGAGTAGGCCTGGGCAACTCGCAGGATACCTTGAGCGGCCTTTATTTTACTTACCTGCCAAACATAGTTTACCAATACAAGACCATGAGCCGGCTGCACTCAGTGAGCACCAGTGGCCCAGCCCTCAACTAGAGAGCCTAGCATGTTGTGCTAACAATGCTGGTATACTAACGTTGCCGATGTATTTAATGTAGATGAGGCATGGGCAAAATCAGCTCATTCCACGAAAGGCGTTCTTGTCTCACTCTACTGGCCATCCCTCCCCTTCACTGCTGCTCAGCTTGCGACGCACCCCATTCAGTGGCGAGTATGGCTTCTTCGGAAGGTCTATTTCATGAAGAATGGCAGAGAGAAATTTCTTGTAAGTTACAAAAACAGGCAAGTTTGCTGTTTAATACGCGGATTTTAATTTGCAAATATAAACGCCATATCAAATGCCACTTTGATCAGAAGCATAAATCAAACTGTGGTGATTTTGCAGGTATTTATTTGCAACTTCGAAAGGTATTTTTTGAATACTCGTATTTGTAAACATAAAAGGGGCGATATCATTCCACTTTTTAGGGGTTTAGTTTCTTACTAGTTTATTTAATATAAGCTACTATATTTCGTGTATCAAATTGTGTAAACAAGCAAATTATTAGTGGATCAAATAGTTTTAAAATATTTTAAGGCTAAATAGCAATGGAACTTTACTGCTTTATTTATTGTGAAAGAGAAACAATTTAGTATGTTTATCATAAGGCAGCCTAACAATATTACGTGCATAAATGAAGGAAGGTTATAGGCTTGAAGATTATGTAATTTGCCTAGCCACAGTAGGTGGCTATAATGACTAATGTATGCAAAATATGTTTAATATAATCAAAATAGTTTTAAAAAATCGTAGAAATTATTACCACCACGCACTGCACCTGTATCAAAACAACCTTCGTCACTCGGTAAGAGAATGGGGGGTGAGTAACACAAGTTCAATCGATACCTCTCCTCTCGTGCCCATGCCTGATATAGATAATAGATCTATTATCACAAGCTGTCTCTCCTCATCTTCCTCACGGGCGTTTTCTCGTTAGAGGCCTAGAGTACAGTTTGTCCAGATCTTCGTGACACTCCCCCACTCCTGAAGCATAGATGTGCAATAGCACAGACCTGCCTACTTGCATAATAGGAGAGGTGGGGATCAGTATATCCCTCGCTCTCAGTGATAACTACACAATAATTGTTTACAGTACGTAAACATACACCGCTTATGTGACTGCCTGAGTTCTGACATCACTCGCTTGTTCCCCACCAATTCAGTTACTTCTCCTTAATTTCTTCTCTCTTGCGCATGTGGAGTGTCACCACGATCTGGACAAACTGTACGTGAGACCTATTGTGGTTACTACACCACAGGAGGCTACAGGTCGCATCAGGGAGGCGACAGAGACGCAACAAGACCTGCCACATACTGGAGGTGTTTAGAGAGCGATTTCACGCATCATCAAGCGAAGACATTCTTTACTAAGTTACTCTCAGTGCAGGATATTTTCCCTTGGGCGTAACCCCAGAATCTGCAGTCGCCTACCGCAAGACCTGCTCTTGCCTTCTAACAACACTCAGATGACAGTTCACTTTTGCTTGGACTCTTGTCACCACGGTCACTACGTCACAGAGGGATCCGACTGTGGCTGATGTAATTTTGCTATTTTCTATGTACCTTTTATTTTCTATTTATTTATTTGTAAGCTTACAATTATAATTTGTTTTGTTTAGCGTCACTTTGTCTTTTCTACCTGATTTGTAAAGCGGGAAACTGCTGATCGAACTTTAATAAATTACAATGAAAAAAGAGGTGATGTCAGCTCTCCAGTGTCCACAGCAGCACTCTTCTTTGAGCAAGCATCCGCACCACAGGAGGCTACAGGTCTCAGAAGACAGGCGACAAAGACACGCCTAACTCTCATACAATTCCTATCCCATGGTTAGAGAATGCGATGTGTTCACGACTGTACTCTTTTCTTTGAGCAAGCATCGGCGCCACAGGAGGCTACAGGTCTCAGCAGACAGTTGACAGAGACGCGCCGAACTCTCATACAATTGCTATCCCATGGTTAGAGAAGGCGATGTGTTCACGACAGTACACTTTCCTTTGAGCAAGCATCGGCGCCACAGGAGGCTACAGGTCTCAGCAGATAGGCGACAGAGATGCGTCGAACTCTCATACAATTGCTATCCCATGGTTAGAGAAGGCGATGTGTTCACGACAGTATTCTTTCCTTTGAGGAGGCATCCACGCCGTCTGAAGACACCACCGTACGCCACTAAACCTAAAAGCACACCTGAAACATGAAAAGGAAATGGGATGAAAGGAAAATTATGGAAAGGAAATAACGGTAGTTGAGAAACCATCTCAGAATTCTACCATCAATCAGGGAAGTACCCAAGGTCTGACTGGGCGAAGGTAACGCAGCTCCTTACCTAGCGGGAGGCCGGGGTTCAATTCCCTGCACGGCATTGGGATTTTCTCCCTCTGGGAGGTGGTCCGGGGTGCACTCGGTCCTTGGGAGGGGGGGAGCAAACATGGAAAGGTAGCGCGTCCAGGTTGCAAAGACCGCATCCACCGGCCGGGAGGGATACGGGCGCTGACCACGTCTCACCCTCCAGAACTGCACTCCTCATGGCGCCTGCTGTGGGTAGAAGTGGAGGACGCAGTGGTCGAGTGATAGGCCTTGGCCATGCATCGGGCTGTTGCGCGCAGTTTAGTCACTTCAGGGTGGGCGATCGATAGAAATCGAACCCGGGACATGCAGAATGTGAGCCTCACACGTTACCGCGGAGCCATCTTGCTCTATGAACAAGTATTTTGGCGACATGTGCATCTGGAATACTTGAACGCATTTTTTCTTAGTAGCATTCATGTCAAAAAACATATGTAGAGTCACATCTGAACACGGGCCCTAGAGCAAGACCGCGAATTCCAGGAAACCAGTACGAAGGGGATATTTACAACATTAGGAGAAGACGGTCGACAATGATCGTAAAATATAGCATCAAGTCCTGAGTAGTGAAATCAACCAATCATGTGCATAACAATTTCAACCGACAGCCTTCATTCGCGAAAAATATACCACATTTCATTATCACCTCCTCTGTTTTCTTATTCTATGACCAGGTTAGAGAAACAGCTGACGTAAGTTGACGCAACAGAGCCGTTATTCAAATGTCAAAAATGACTGACTTCGGTGAACCACTTTGTGCTGAAGTAGACGAAATAATTCGAAGAGGGAAACCTCAGAACACAGTATATAAAAGGAAATATTTTTGGAATCAATTTGACAAATTTTGTATTGAACGAAATTATAAATTAACAGCAGATACTCCAACTACTGACATTGCCAACATCTTAAAAATTGAAGCATCAATATGAGAATATTGTTGTTCGTGCCAATGGACCCTGGCGCATGTATACCTGCGTCATGTTTCTTTTAAGAGGTTAGTAATTACAATACAGAATTTAAATAAATTCCATAGGCTATATCTTCCTTTAATTCGTGAAACGGTCTTAATAAATGCACCTCGTGATAGTCAAATTCTCTAGATAAATTGGCAATCACTCGTGGCATTACCTATGATAAATAGGTTCATACCGGCGGGCATTCAAAAATGAGTTACCAGCCATTACTTGCCCCTGTCTTAGACTGTTAACGCCATGCCACAGTTTCCACCATATCCTATGCAACGTCACCCAGATTTACTGGCATGTAAAAGAACTCCTGCGGGACAAAATTCCGGCACACCGGCGACGCTGATGTGTTCCTGGCAATTGACAGCGTCGTTAAACAAAAAAAAAAAAAAAAATAAATAAATAAATAAATAAAGTCACCCAAATGAACAGCGCAAGTTTGGAGGAAAACTAAGATCGCTACTCGCGAACAAAACTCCATGAAATTCTGCGAGAGAAACTCAGATCGTAACTATTCATGTTGTGCACAGTGTGCATAGTTAGAATCCTAGCGCATTGAGTTACGCTGTCTTTGAATTTAATGTCTTTCCAGGATGCGACACGAAGATTTTTGAAGAAAAATGCTGCATCCTAAACTACCCTTTACATGGAAAATTTTTCGAACATTTTGATTTTCTTGAAAATGGCTCTAACGATTTTGATTAAAATGACATATGTTCGACATATTTTTATGACAAATGAAATGTATATCTTGAATTTTCTGCCTATAACCCATGTAGTCCTCTTTACTCTTGATGACTTTGGCACAACTGGTATACCGTAAGAGATGGAACAAATCTTACTTTACAAAAAATGTAGATCTTGCTAAAACACACATTTTATGTCCAAGTGGATTTTTTTTTTTTTTTTTTTGGTGGAGTGAACCACGTCGGAGATATTCCTTATTATCTGCGCGAGTTTCGCAAAACAAACTTTCGTCAAATGTAACACGTTGTTCATTTTTTATGTCAACCGTGCAAAGAAAACGGAATCTCAAAGCTTTAAAACATTTGACTATCGCTCAAAGCCTCCTGTATTCCCATACTCCCCTTGTACCTACAAGAAAATAAGCAATAAGATAATTTCTACAAATGTTTACCTCAGCTAACAAAGATATAGGAATAAGAGTTTGTAAGAATGGTTAGTACAAGATTAGAGAAAGTCATGTGAGTGCAACACATCAGATTTTCGTGTTATATTTTTTCAAGGAGCCCCAAAACATACTCGGAATAAAATACTCCCTCTACCTAGGTAGGTGTCAGAGAACGTACAAATCTTGAGAAATCTGAAGGACATGAACGCAAGCTCTCAAACCGTTTCTAATATTAACCTCCACAAGGTCAACGTGAAAGGAGAAAAGAATGTGCATGTTATAATGGATAAAATTGCCAGATGAGATCCTCTCTTGATTGGTGTGGTCCCTTAGTAAGTTTTAATGCTCTTGAAGAGCAGAGCAACTTCGTTCATCACAAGTCCTGGGTATAAGTTTTCAAGTTACTTGGAAGAATACGGTATCCAATTGATACTTCTTTGTGTACCATAAAGATCACTGATAATACTTTATTCTGCAATACTGTTGTGGTATGAGTAACTGTAAGAGTCTCGCTGTTCCATTTGGTCTAAAATTTAGAGCAATTACATTCCTTAAACTGATGGATCATGATCTCTCAAGAAAAAGGGGCAGGAGCAACATGCTCTTTTTCCTTTTCTAAATCCTTCGAATACAGAAAAACTTATGATGGAGAAATTGAAGCAATCAACCATTTCCTACATCTTCTGCATAATATTAAAAATTTTAAAAAAGCTGTGTTATTATCAGACTCAAAAGCAGCAATCTTATCAACAGTTTTTGATAAACAATACGCGCGCACACACACTAGAAATCATCAATATGGTAACTCGATTAACAAAATTGAATAAAAGAATAGTATAGCAATGAATACCAGCACATTGTGGTGTATATGATGAGACAGTAGACAACTTGGTCAAAAAATCTGATGTTGCACTCACATGACTTTCTCTACTCTTGTACTAACCATTCTTACAAACTCTTATTTCACACACACAGACACACACACGTTTTCCTAAAACTGCTTGGGGGGGGGGGGGGCTCAAAACACATTTCCGGTGAAATCTCGACATCGAATTTTTGGGTGGAATACAATACTTCCTCCACTTACTACACGTAGTAGAGAAAGTTACACACCAAAATAAATAGCATTACAATTTCTCAAGGAAAAAATTGGAAGTTCTTGCCCAGAATCCAAAAGTAATACCAGATCTACCTAGAAAAACAGCAGTTGAAGCCTTTCGATTGTTAAAAGTACATGATTGTATGGCTGAACATTTACACAGAATCAGAAAATGAGTCCCCAGTTTGTCCACTATGCAGTCTAAATGAAGAAATGGATCACAATCATCTTCAAAAATGTCTATCAGTTCTCAATATACAAAATGATTATGAAAAATATTGGAGTGTAAGAAGACTAATGGCTTCATTGTCAAATGTCGGGTATTAGAAAGCAACAACATATTCCTGATTACAACTAATGCTCAGTTTTCAGGTAATTTGAGGTTAAAGAATACTTGTCACAAATATGAGGACTGTTTCAAGTGCCTGACCTAACAGAGAAACAACAGTAATCTTGGGAAAAAGATATATTTATTTCTCTACAGTTTCCTTTCAGCTCAATACAATTCCCAGCGATGCTCAACAGCTTTGATACCCTATTTATACCGAGAACCGTCGAGCTCTGCAAAACAGCCATCAACTGCAGGCTCCACCTCTTCATTGCTAGCAAATATTTCACCATCAAGTCATTTAAGTTTGGAAACAAAATAATCAGAGGAGGCTAAATCTGGCGAACAGGGTGCATGAAGAAGCAATTCGAGCTTTTATCCATTGATTTTGGGCATGGGGATAATGGACGTGTGAACCGGTTCATTGTCTTGATGTCTTTATGGCGGCAAAACAGAGCCAAACACTCGACTGAAACATCTTCACGACGCTGCTATTGTTCCATTGTGAGCAAAAGCGGCACCCATCTTGCATACAATTTTCTCATGTCTAAATTTTCAGTCAGTCTGCGATGTACAGCACCTTTTGAAATGCCTGCAATGTCTACTAGCTCATGCAGTTTCAGACAATGGTCATCCAATATCATTTTGTGGATATTGTTTACAATTTCTGGCGTGTTCACGTGCTCACTTAAACTCTGCCACTCAATATTTTACTGTAGTAAACGGAGCAGACTCTGCCAGAGTAGAACCTAGCTCAGCTTCAATATTAGTTGGACTAAAACTTTCAAATGAAAAAACTGTCACATAACGAATACCAGTTTTATGTATGTTTATAGGAACCGAACACTCAACCAAATCCCTTCACTTTCAAAGCACAATTTTTACGCATGCATGCAACTGTTTACAGGTCGACCTGTGCGACTCGCGCCGTACCCTGAGCGACCTTCATTTTTTTCACCTGCTAAACAGTCTTAAGTCAAGGTGTCGAGCAATTCCTGCTCTCTGAGCACCAGTTGCCCAGCCCTGTTTTAAACATTTGGGAATCCACGCTAGGAGTCCACAAATACTCCGAAGGACTAAGCTCTAAATAAGACAATGCGAGTAGCAGGCAGTAAGTCTGCAACAGAACACGAAATGTAACTCAACTACCCTCCCCTGTTTTGTTCTTCGGTTTGTTTATAGTCCAAGGAGCTTCTCAGGGCTGCGCCGTGGCTGAGTGGTTAGACCATCCACCTCTCATCAAAGCGGCCCGGTTTCGATACCAGGCACCGCATGTGGGATTGGTGGGGGACAAAGCGATGCTGGGGCAGTTTTCTTCGGGTTCTCCGGCTTCCCCCTCCATCTCATTCCACTGGTACTTCATCTTCATTCCGTATCATCACTAAGGCTTAGTAGTCCAACTACATTAAAGAAGATTTAAGTTATGCGCGTCCGTAGTGCATGTAACGGCGCAGTGTGGGAAATCGGTTCTATCCGTCTCCTCTACAGACGCAGCGTGCATAACTTCATTGTTTTGGTACCTCCCCTGCTAAAACTAATCATCAGCCTGTAGTAAAAGCGGGCGTCAAACACTACAAAAAGGAGCTTCTATACAACTAGCGCTGTCTCGCCGTAAAGTCCGACATTCCCCAACACACGAGTTGGAGGCAAAAAGGAAGAGAATGAAATCAAGTGTTGCGAAGTGGCACGGTCCATCTTTTCTTCTAGAAACACAGAATGCTTTTGAATTCACACACTCAGGCTCATAAAAATGCTAAATGTCTGGTCTAGGTGTAATTTGTCGTTTACAAACGCAAAAAGTGAATAAATTAAATCGCGCTACCATTACTTCTACAAAAATTTACACCCAGACCTGAAGATTCCTGCCATAAGTTCTGTAGGCCAGTGAAATGCCAAAATTAATTTCTTTAAATTTACATCCCAACTATTCTACAGAATACAACTGCAAAGCATTAGTGCACGGATTTGTAAACATCCTGTAGTTTAGGAAAACTTGTTTACAGAGAGATTAAAAGTAGGGAATTTGAATAATGTTCAATTTATAAAGAACTGAAATTTATTTACAGAAGTTGTTTTAACAGAATATTAAAATCAACATGCTTTATATAGAGAGCTAAAACTACTAAATAGTTACTCTGCAGCAAAATATACAAAAATTGCTAAAATAAAAGGGAATAAATTATTTTAAATGTTCAGATTAGATAAGTGACTTTCATATGCTTACAAAATTTGAGATCGGGGATTCACATTTCTCGAGGTTAATAAGGAAAAACTAATCAGGAACTTCCTCTTTCCTGCATGTTTTATTCCTTGCTTTGGCTATGAAGAAATTAGTTTTCTACTCATGTGTGTGCTGTTACTTTGAGACATTTGCTCCATTTAAATAACACAGGCTGCTTGGAGCATTTTCTGTGTGAACACTTCAACACTGAAAAGCTTGAATATACTAGAATTGGCACAGGACATTTAAAATCCTATAAATACAGAAAACTGGGGCTTGAACACTAACCAGGGATCCCTAAATTCAATTCAAAGGTTAGGTCACTCTCTCTCAAGCAATTTTCACAAGAATAATGCCCTTATCTGCAACTCAAACACACACTAAACATTTTAGAGTTGTAATTTAGCAACCCATTGGACTGTACACTTCTTCATCTTAAAGCATTACCAGAAACAAATAATAAAATACAAGATAAAATATTTCATTACATCATTCATATTTAAAATAAAACAAATATAAAAATGGATGCCCTCAGGCAAAAGGTGTAACATAAGGAAATGATTAATTTAAGACCAAATAACTTGTTTATTAAAAATAAAATGCATAAGGTATGTACACAAATTTGGTACGAACCTAAATAATTTAGGTATACACATTTATTTTTGTTGTATGTTCAACCTCTACCATAAAATTTAAAATGAAATAAACATCAATGGTTCTCTTTAATTCTGATATTGTCAATGTAATTCCCAGTTACATTGCTGCTTGCAAGATTCAGCTTTATTTATTTCGTATGTCATCAATACTACTAAAATAACAATGGAAAAAGAAAATTTTGCCTCTGTTTAACTGCTCATGAATTTAGAAGCCAAACATTAAAATACAGTATTGCTTACCCCAGGTAAAAGGTCAACCATTACGATGTACCCAATTCTTTATATGCATGATAAAAAGGTTCTATGCTAGAAAAGCATGTACACAAATTCAGCTCGTTTATTTTGTTGCCTTTTATCACACTAAACAGTTATAAAATATATTTATTTTGTGCAACACAGCAATAGAAGCTTGTGTATCTGTTACTCCCCTTCTAAAAAAAATCTGCACATACTGTTTGATAATCCTGCACAATTGTAAAAACAGGAGTAGCGAAAAAATGCCTTCCTTTGTGGAGTTCCAAGAATAAACAAAATGCATGACATTAACTAGCAACATTTAAAATAAAAACTGGAAATCTGTGAACCTGTCATTAAGAAGCCAAACAAATGCAATTGCACCTTTTTGTCTTCCTTACTGTTTGGATTTTGTGACGAGCCACACATTCTTCTGACTGTTGTTTTTTACTTTGCTACAGTGCCATTGCTTTGATAACAATTTTCTTCAAATACACACTATCCCATACCGGACATTGAACTAATGGCTAATAAGGTTAATAATGCAGCAAAAACTAATGCAATGCATGCTTCAGCTAATAACACTACAGTTCACTTTTCTATCATGCCCAACTAAAGTCACACCCTAAAACAATTATTCTGTATACTATGTGTTGAATTCAATACCTCATAAAGATTACCTTTTTGTGTGCTACTATTCAATAAACGAAACACTTTTCTTTCACCGTAACCGTTCACACACTTCTTGGTCTGAATGGAAGGAAACACTGGAGAAGGGGAAAATATTTTGTAACATAGCACATTTCAATTTATTTTTGTAACCAAAGAAATGTATGGCAGTTTTCTCCCACCCTAAAAAGAGACTTTGCAAAATTAATAATTACAATGAAGGAGCTTAGACATGTACTTAGTGCTCTTTCACCTAGGCGAATGCCACTTTACCAAAGCAATTCAGTTATTAGTAACAGGCACACCTATAACCAACACTAAATAATAGACAGATTATAGCAATGCAATTACATAATTTAAAAAAATCTTCAGTATCCTTTGCAGCTTTAAAATACCCTTTTAATAGTTTTGTTTTATCTTTATCCAACTGGTTAGGTTAATTATGGAATTTGACAATAACCGTGTTGGCTGTCACTCTCAGTTACGGTAATCGAGCATGAAAAAAGGATTTGACAGGATTGATGTTTGTGTTGGCTTTGACGTTTACTATACAGATATCAAATATACAAAGAGGCCTGTTTATTGGCCTGAAAGTTGTCAGATTTCAGTCATTTGCAACTATAATCTTAGGAGTAACATCTGCACACATATACAATTAATTCTACAAAATGAACTGCGGTTATTGAGCTTGTCTGAAGTAGTTTCTGATGTGGCAAAATTTGGCATCTACACGTAATTTAAGGTTATAGGATGAAGATTCGTTATCTTCTACATTAAAATGAACATTCGCTCTTTGTTTCAAAAAGTAGATAAAATGAATAAACAAACTGTCAACTTTACCTCATCCCATTTGATGAACTTCTCTCCTTCTTGCATACATTTGGGAATCTCCACAGGTTTCAGCTGTACCACATGAGAGGTATTTTTTGTGCCAGCCATGCTTACGCCAGCACTCACCGGGACGAAACCGAATTATTTCCGCATTATAAATCAAACGATACTTCTTTCAATATATCTGCCCACATGATTCCAATGTCTGTGGGAACACGGATATCCTGGAAAGGAAGCCAGATAGCGGTCTACACTTAGGCCTTTGCTTTTAACTCATTTACACTATCAGTGATCGTAAGCGTCCCTCTCTTTGTCATAACTTAAAACAGTTTCGGTATAAATAACCGAAGTCATTGAACACAGTTTGCACATTAACTTAAATGTCAAACAAGAATGACATTCACTTCCCAAGCAAAAGAAAACATCTGCCCTCTGTCCAATCACTGCGACCGGAAGTCACATAGACGATTCCAATCCGTTACATTAGCCGACATTGACAGAGTGCGCCACTCTACCAAACTATAAGCTTTGCTGAACGTTAATTTCGTCTGCTACGCGATGTAAATATTTACATTACTCTTCAACACATTAAAAGGAATATTATCCATGTTGAATTGCTGGACTCGCGCTGAGCTGTTGAAACAAGTAAATTTAAAGAGAAAATTTTCTGCAACTGATATTTTTTTTATTAAGCAGCAGTTAATAAAACCGATATTAGGGATTTACGTATTGACAGTGTTACGCAGGAATTTTGTAAATTGGAATATTAGCTCCTTAGCGAAAAGTAAAAATGGGCTAAAACTGACAGTTCGGAATGGCAAGAGCTCGGTTACCGAGTAATTCAGTGCAGAATCACCGGCGACAGACTGCACTTTTAGTGCACTTGCCACCGGCATGAGCGGCGGATCGAAGTTCCAGAGAGAGCGAGGGAGGGGACTACACAACCTCCGGTCAAAGTTGACAGCTGAGGCAGAAAGTAGGGGCTAAGAAGTACATGTGCAACAGGTGCAGCATGTAGAGCTACTAGCACGTGTATGTAAATTGCGATAATTCGGCACCAACAAAATATCATGATTTTAAAAGCTAGTATTAATTATATAAGACCTTTCGGATGTTATGATCCCAGTGAGTATATGCGAATTGCTTGCTATTGCCACTGGAAGCACCCCCCCCCGCCCCCGATTTCAAACTAAACCTTCGCCAGCGTCTTTTTTTAGCACCTTTATCCTTGACATTTTAGAATCTAAAATACATACTTCTATCAAGCCAATATTTTGCTTTTGCCCCCACCCCACAAAGCAAATGTGTGGTTAGCACTGCATAAAAAGATCTAGGTAGATGCAGGCAGTAATACCTACAATGCAACTATTAGTATCTGCACTCAATAATTATTGATTTATTGTGCATTATAAAGTGAGCCAATAAGGCATCTTGTTATAGGTATCTGTTTCTAAAATTAATTTTTTCTTCTTCAAATTGCACCAAGGGGGTAACTGAACATGTTTGTAACCTTTCATGAGTGTCGGCAGACTTTTTTCCAGGGGAGGGGGCACATATTGGAAATTTGCAATCATATAATATTAAACCATTATTTTACTGTCAAAATTTATAATATCTGTTGCAGATAACCGTATTAATTTGTGCCAAATAAAAACTGTTCTTTACATAAAAATTAAAATAATAGGTTTATAGTCAGTAACTGGCTGCAGATTAAGTTCACCAACTTCCAAGGGGGGGCCACGGCCCCCCCTTGCCCCCGTTTCGCGACGCCCATGTAACCTTTCCTTTTTGCTTTAATCAGAACTTGTTCACTTACATATGCTCTCAAAAGTGCAGATACTGAGCATTAATTATCAGTTGAGCCCAGCATTAGATTCAGATTATTTTGATATATAGGATGTTATTGGTTTCTTCATGTAAATGTTTATGGATGCCTACCCAACACAATTTTTTAGAGTGTTTAATGCCACCTAAGACTGGATAGTGTGGTGTACATTGATGACACATGAAATGAAAATTAGGGAAGGAAACTTGCAAACTTAATTTAGGGTACCTCCTAATATTTATCCATTATGAGAAATAAGGAAAACCTGGAAAAGTCAGCCACGGAGGACGAGGGATTTGAACTGCAGTCCTCCCATTCACACATCCATGTTTCAATGGTTTCGGCCACTGTGGTGTCAGTGTCAGCCCTGGTAATTCTGCAGTGGTCTTCCCTCTATTAATTAGAGTTAATGCAGTAAGTTTAAGTTAAGTTACTGCACTTCCATCTTTCTTTAAATAGACCAAAAGTAATTCATTTTATTCTGATTTTTTTATTAGGTACAAAATATTTTCTTTATTTATTGCTATTACATTTCTATTTTTGCTTCACTTATATACTGCCTTTAAATTCTACAATGCTATTAAGATTTTCTCATTCACTATTGCCTATAAATTCTGCCTATCTGTATCCTCAAATAATTTGTGTTTGCCCATTTGGTCCCATTGTGAGCAATGCTGAGGAACATCTACACTTCATACAAGAATTATGAACTACAGAGTATAAGTAATATATTCATCAACAAGAGTAGACAACTTTTTTACTTTATCACATACATAGTAGAGAAGGTATTACATTCCCCCCCAAAATTTGATACCAAGATTTCACCAGAAATACACATTTTTAGATCCCCTGAATCCAATAAAAGTATTTTTGAGGAAAAAAAAGGTCTGTTGTGTGTGAACTACCTAACTTGGAAGCTAAAAGTTGGCTAAAGATGAACCTTGTTATTTAAGCTCAGCATTTTCCAATGATACAGTCAGGGCTTTTGTTGGGCCAGTACTTAGTAACGGTAGTTATAGAAGAGTACAGAAAGTTCTGCTCTTATAGGACCATTTGTGTTTACTTGTTCAGATTAAAGTCTAATACTCTACTAATAAGAAAATAATCTTATAATACCTAATAGAGGGGAGATGATAATATTGAAGAAAGATTTGTTTTGCCACATTCTACGTGTAGATAAACGAATCGAAAGAAAAACAATGACTCAATTTTGGCGACATTGTGGCCAAGCTGTTATAGCGTTTGCCTATCACATAGGTGGCCCAGGTTCAATCCCAGGGACCCACATGTGGTATATTTGTGGTGGACAAAGCGGCATCAGGGTGGGTTTTCTCCAGTTTTCCCTGCCACTCATTCCACCTATTCCTCCACTATCACCTTTCCAATCATCGATTTCATATCATCCTCTTCCTCACTATCATACTAGATGCTTGCCTGACCTTCTACTAGGTGTTCACTCTGCCTGGTCCATAGGTTCCTGTGCTCCCCAACAGGCATCTGACCCTAGGTGCTGGCTTGTATGTCCTGGGGGTGTAAGTCCTATATAAGGAGAGTAATCAGGTAAAGAAAAAAAAAACAGTTAATTTTACACACATAAATTGAAATTAAACAACTAGCTAGGGGATAGGACAAAATATAGGAAATGGATCATGATCGGCTGAGGAAATCCGATGCTCTAAAGGCCATAACGGGGAGGAAAACAAGAATTGAAATTATTGTTGACCGGTTGGACAAACAAAATTAAGTGGAAATTATGTGGAAAAATATTTAAAATAATGTCTTGTCATGTTACAGTGCTTCAGCAATGGTAGGCAGAGTTGTAGGGGTGCAACAGTTTTTTTATGTCTATCATTTTCTGGGATTGCTGTAACCACAGACAAGCCCTTGCTGTGAATTATTCCATGTAATAAATTACTTTCAGATATCTATTCTTAGAAAACTATATGAACTATACAATCAATCTCCAAAGAACCAAACAACACCTGCCCAAACATTTTAGGTGAACTCATTGATTTAACTGGATCTCCTCTTTTTGAATTTGATTCAATGCCATATTATGTGACAATTGGGATGCTAAAAATTTAAAGTTAGTTGAGTACCAGTACTTTTATTTTCCAAACAAAACCCTGGATACAGTACAAGACCTCCTTTGTAGCGTAGTTCCTTATCCTGAGAAGATGAATGTCGGGTAACTTAAAGTACTATGGAACTCGGGCTCATTTGAGCATAATTTCACCCATTTTCTTTCATTCATTGTCTGATATGACTCAATGTTGGAGGACATTAATTAGAAAAAAGGACAGAGCACAAACATTTTCAAGACAATCCTCTCCAGACAACCTTTACTTGGAACCTGTTTCTAAAGTGTTTGAGTAAGTGAGTAAGGTTTAAGGCTCGATCGACAGCTAGGTCATTAGGGCACCAAGTCAAAAAGATAAAAGACACGGAAAACTCAGCAGCGCTTAACACTCAAAATTAAAAGTTAAAATGGGAAAGCTAAAACAGATAAAAGCTAAAACAGTTAAAAGTAAAAACTGATCTAAAAAGGTAGGCAGGTAAAAATGTGAAAATGAGATAAAATGACCTAGAAGTTCAAAATAAAACCATGTAATAAAATACAAGTAAAAACCTGCTTACCGAAGCCAATATTGGTGGCAAACTGCTGCACTGTATTTACAGCTACCGGGTCATCTAAAGTGTTGATTTTCCCACAAATGGTTCAAATGCTTTTCATTAAAGTACTATACACTTAAGCATATTTTTTTAATAAATGAATGTATATCTTGAAATTTTAAGGAACTTTCTCAGAAGTCCTCTTCAATCTGGATGACTTGTGCATAACTGGTAAACCACAGAGACAAAAGCTTACCATACGTTAACACAATTAATGTGAGACACATTTTTTTAAGTGAACCATTACAGAGATACTCCATGTTATTTGCTTGAATTTTCCAATGCAGTTTTCTCAAACAGGATGTCATCATTCATTTTTTATGCCCTGGCCATGTAAAGAGAATGGAATGTGAAAGCCATCATATAGTGACCAACTCTTAAAAGTTTTGATTATCATTTAAGTCTATTGTATTTCCCTACTCTCATTGTACCTATGAGGAAATATGTAATAAAAGCTTTTGTACAAGGGTGAGTGGAAGTCATGTGAGTGTATACCAGACGTGCAGAAATTCCCAGATATGCCCTACATTTTAACCATTTGTGTGGCATCTGGGGGAATTTTTGAAAAGTCTCTTATGTCCATTTTCAGAAACAAGCATTTATCATTAGAAAATGAACTTCCAACTGCAAAAATATAAATGAATAATTGGTTATTAGCCACTACTGCAACTTGCTATGGCAATGCGACTACACCGGCTACTGTCAAAGAGTATGCTCATGCATAGCAACATTGACTGAGAGATTAGCAATGCAGCATTTGCACTCTGAGGGAAAAGGCTGGTATTCTGTGGAGGCAAAGCAATAAAATGCTCATGTTCAAAGAGTATTTTCACTAATAAGAGCACAGTGGACAGATGAAAGGAACAGACTATCTATTGGTTCAGTTAGAGGTATTGTTTTAGTGAAGTATAATAAAACTTCAGTTGTATGGAATTTCTTGATTATATCTCAAACAAGCTAGACATTTTGCACATGATTACTTTAACTGACTGTTCGTGATCACATTTAACATTCTGTGTTTTAGGATTTTAAGAAAATATAGGTAAATTATAAATTTACATTATTGTTGTATAGACCGACAATGTTCTACATTTTTGCTTTCTCTACTATGTATAGTAAGTAGAGGAAATATTGCATTCCAGCCAAAAATTTGATGTCAAGATTTCACCAGAAATATATGATCTGAGGGCTCCTGAATAAAAAAAAAAGCATTTTTAGAAAAACATCTGTGTGAGTATGTAGTGGGTAGCATAACTGAGAAACAAAAAGTCGGTTAAAAACCAAAAGTTGGTATTTAAGTTTAATATCTTTTAAGAATGTGACAAAGATTTTGAAGAAAATTCCTCCACGCTAAACTACCCTTTACATGGAAAATTTTGATTTTCTTGAAAATGGCTCAAATGATTTTTATTAAAATGCCATAAGTTTAAGATGTTTTCATGGAAAATGAAATGTATAGTTCGAATTTTCTGGCTATAGCCCATGTAGTCCTGTTTACTCTGGATGACTTTTGCATAACTGGTAAACTGTAAGAGATAGACCAGATCTTACTATACAAAAATCTAGATCTCACCAAAACACACAACTTATGTCCAAATGAAGCTTCTTGTGAAGTGAACCATTTCGGAGATACTCCTTGTTATTTGTGTAAGTTTTGGAAAACAAACTTTCATCAAATGGAACATCGTTATTAATTTTATATCTTGGCCATGCAAAGAGAACGGAATTTGTAAGTTTTAAAAGATTTGACTATCACTGAAAGCCTACTGTATTCACACATTCCCCTTGCACCTACAAGGAAATAATAAGATAATTTCTGCAACAAACTAACACGAGGAAGATATAGGAATAAAAGTTTGTAAGAATGGTTAGTACAAGAGTAGAGAAAGTTATATGAGTACAACACATCAGATTTTTTATATTTCTGATGTAACCATTTCATCCTCTTTATACAAAAGCTATTATCCCATGTAATTATTGGAAAATACTCAGCATTCCTTTACTAATTCCCAGCTTATAGCACAGCATAAAGGTTTTCAGGATGCAAAAGAAGATAATAAGAATTATGGCTGAGGTGTCCAATAAAACTAGTTGCAAACCACATTTAAAAAAATATAAAATTCTGCCTGTACCATGTATGTTTTTATACAATACACTAAGCTATGCAAAAGAAAACCAAACTTCAAAACAAATGCTGAAGTTCATTCATGTCACACTTGGGGAAAAAACTCATTTGTACACCCACACAAAACTAAACACTATGAAAATAGTTTCACATACATATGCTGGTCTACATTTATATAACAAACTACCCCATTAAATTAGAGGTATTGAATCCCAACAAAAATTCAAAAATGTGTTATTCAGTTTTTTACTGGACTATAGCTTTTACAATGTAGAGGAATTCCTACATCCTAAAGTAGGATAAATTTGTAAATGATAATTTTTTTGCAACTTGAAACTTTATACCTTCTGTATATATTGGTTCCTTTTTTGTGCTTTGAATTTGCATTGAACCTTATATATCTGCATTTGCAATTGTCTATGTATCCTCAAATATTTTTCTTTATATTGTTAGTTGGTGTGTCCTAATATGGATCATGTTTCTATGGATGAAATAAATACAAAACAACACAATGCTTTCCTGATCACCATGTCATATGATGAACTAGATCACAAACACAGCACTCAGTTTGTCTCACTTTCTTTTCAGATATTTGCTGGTTACTGTTTTGGTATAAACAGATTGTCTGTCATGATAATTATTGATTTAGAAGCTAGCAACACTGATAGAGCAGATATATCAACTAGATTTTGTGATACTAATTTCACTTATTTCTTTGATTATTAGGGCATGTTTTGAGGGCTATTGCACTCATCATCAGCTTTACTGTGCTGGCTGGAACTGTTTGTCACTTCCTGTTACTCTTTGGAAACATCTGCTGGTGTGGCGAATATGCTGAGATCATCACTCAATGCTGGAATGTTGAAATTCATTACTTTTTCATTTTTTGCACTGAGTATTGCATTCCACACAAACATTTTTTGTTGAGATTTCATCCTCATTACCCTTTTTGATACTACCTGAATTAAAAAAAAAAAAAGCATTTTTAGAAAAAGATCTGTGTTTGTGCATGCACACATAATTCCATAATGAGTAACCTGGTTAAATATTAAACTTGGTAACCATTCATAAGTTCAATCAATGTCTTGTCTGTCACGGAGTGGATTCCGGCAGATCACCTGATGCCTTATTGTGCATCAGACGCTGGGAGGAAAGATGATATGAGAGTGCCCTACAGGCGGCCAGAATACATCACAGGCAGAACTACAGAAGGTCTCAAACAGATCCAGGCAGTTCTTCACTGAGTGTGTGTCTGTCAGTCTGTGGACAGCATAACTCAAAACAAAAAGTCGGTTAAAACCAAAGTTGGTATTTAAGTTTAATGTCTTTCAAGGATGTGACACAAAGATTTTGAAGAAAATTCCTACCCTTTAAATGGAGAATTTTTCAAAAAAGTTGATTTTCTTGAAAATGGCTCTAGCGATTAAACTGCTGTATGTTTGAGATATTTTTATAACAAATGAAATGAATATATTGAATTTTCTGGCTATAGCCCATGTAATCCTATTTACTCCGGAAGACTTTTGCATAACTGGTAAACCATAAGAGGTAGACCAAATCTTACTGTACAAAAAATGTAGATCTTGCTAAAGTATACAATTTATGTTTAAATAATTTTTTGTAGAGTGAGCCATTTCGGACCTATTCCTCGTTATATGTGTACGTTTTGGAGAACTTATCCTTCTGTCAAATGGAACATCATTATTCATCTATATATATAAAAATATTATGTTGGTTTTTGTACGCTTCAAAAACTCAAAAAGATCTGCATCAATTTTGACACAATGTACAACCCGCTTCAAAGATTGTTTTTATCTATTTCTTGCATCAGTAACATACCTGCAACCACAAAAAACAGCTTTTTCAATGGTCATTACTGCTACTTGCCAATAGATGGCATTAACAATAATGATCTTTACAAAAAAAAATTCCCTTGCGTTGCATCCAGATTATTATGCAGTCGTATGAACAATTAAACATTCCCAAATTAACACGTGAACAGAAGGGCATTTATGATCGCCTAACACAAATGATGAATGGCAGAGTTGGGGGGGCCTTCTTGGATGTGCTAGGAGGAACCTGGAAAACATTTCTTATCAGATTGATTCTGGCAATGGTTCGATCAAAGAATGATATAGCTTAGCTCTTGCTTCACTTGGAATAGCTGTGACATTGTTACAAGGTGGAAGGACTGCTCATTCAGCACTGAAGTTGCCACTGAACATGCAAACCATCGCGACTCCCACGTGCAATATTTCCAAAGTGTCTGGTATAGAAAAAAATTTTACAAAAATGTAAAGTCATTGTTTGGGATGATATATCATTGATTATAATTACGTCCAGCCAGTAGTATGAATACTGCTGTCATTGGAGAGGGTTAGGAAGGGAAAGAAGGGGAAGCTAGGAAGCTCTTGTAAATAATCATGGTGCCCTTGGATTTTACTACTTTTGTACCAGTATCCATAGGTGTGGACATTGTATTCCTCTTACTAATGGGATCTGAATGGGGACACTGGATAACAAAATAAAAAGACTCTCTGAATGAAGACTCTCTGCAAACAGTACATAGCAATGGTGGCTTTGGAATTATTTTATTACAGGTCTGCCATTTCAATTGCGATATATCATTGGCCCATACGAATACAAATTTGAGCTGTGGAAGCTTTTATTTGTTTAGATAGTGAAATTACTGCATTTCTTATGCTTAGCACATCATCATCATCATCATAGGTATCTTCAAATGATCAACATCTTTCTGAATAAAGAATGACACAACATCTGGACTCATGTCAAGCCAGATTCAGAGAGCTCCACTCTACAGAAGAACAAGTTTTCATGCCTATGTAATTTCCTTACTCAACGCTTTATTGCTGCCAGATATTGAAGGCATATATATAAATATAAACAAGTACACCGCAGCTTACCACAAGGCGCAGTGCTCAGCACAACACTTTTTAATATATCTATTAACGATCTGCCACAAGAAATACAAGAATCAGGCGTGAAAAGTGCACTGTTTGCTGATGACTTAATAATGTGGACTCCAAAACAAAAAAAAAAAAAAAGTACAAAACTAGAAAAAAACCATGCAACAATCCTTAACCAACCTACAAAAGTTGACCAAAGAAAATTTAATGATTGTGAGTACAACAAAATCCAACTACCAAATCTTTTCACTAAGGAAAAAAACATTAAAAATAAAACTAAATTTCAAGGGTCAACAATTACCAGAAACAAAGGAAGCAAAGTTTTTGGGAGTTATATTTGATACCAAACTTACATGGACCAAACAAATAGAAAATGTAATACAAAGAGGAGAAAGGTGCCTTTCACTGTTAAAAGGTCTAACAGGAATGAAGTGGGGATGTTTCAGAGCAACTCTTAACATGATATACAATGAATATATAAAGCCATTATTTACTTACTGCAGCGAAATTCTTGTAACAGCAAATACAAAAACAAAAAAATTCAAATCTTTCAGAACCAGTCTGAGACTAATTACAGGTGCTATCAACACCACACCAATACCAGCTATGGAAATACTAACCAACCAATACCCCATTTACTATGAAATAGAAATAGCAGCTCTTATTCAACATGAAAAATTGATTAGACTCCCATTCAATACATGGAACAAGGGAAATTTCACACATACACTAAAGACTCAAGAGAGTTTCTTTCCAAAATTCAAGACATCAAGAAGAATATACACCTTTCTAATTCAAATGAAAACTTCATATCTAAAGTCAATCCGACACAAACATTAGATATCACATATTATTTACACCTGACAGAAGAAGTTAAGAAAAGTGATACTCCAACTAGTGTTCTAAAATTATTGGCATTAGAGACAATCCATACTAGATTTCCAGAACATGAATGGCTGCATATTTATACTGATGGATCACTGATATCAAACCGAGATGGAGCAGGGGTTGGAGTCACATGACACCTCTTTTCCTATTGCAAATCTTTTAAGTTATGGAACTACAAACTTTGATGGAGAATTTAAGAGGTAGAACTGGAACTTAAAAATTCAATGCCACAACTGGGATTTGAACCACAGACCTTCCGCTTGCCAGGCGGACGCTCTAACCACTGAGCTATTGTGACAAACTGCCAGAATGGCATTAAATTCTCAAGCCAGTTCGTATTTCTCCTGGTAAACCACAAAGGCAGTCTCACATCAGAGACATCAGTACTTTATATCCCAGGATTAAATAACCTTCACATGGTAATTATTATTTATTTATGCCAACAAACTTACTGTTGGTGTTTTTAAACACACAAGCCGTGTGTGGGCAAAGTTTAAGAGGTAGAACTGGAACTTAAAAATTCAATGCCACAACTGGGATTTTAACCACAGACCTTCCGCTTGCCGGGCGGACGCTCTAACCACTGAGCTATTGTGACAAACTGCCAGAATGGCATTAAATTCTCAATATATATTCTGGGATATAAAGTACTTGCAATAGTAAGTCACCATTGGGGTAATTGTCTCTGATGTGAGACTGCCTTTGTGGTTTACCAGGAGAAATACGAACTGGCTTGAGAATTTAATGCCATTCTGGCAGTTTGTCACAATAGCTCAGTGGTTAGAGCGTCCGCCCGGCAAGCCGAAGGTCTGAGGTTCAAATCCCAGTTGTGGCATTGAATTTTTAAGTTCCAGTTCTACCTCTTAAACTTTGTCCACACACGGCTTGTGTGTTTAAAAACACCAACAGTAAGTTTGTTGGCATAAATAAATAATAATTTGATGGAGAAATTGAACCAATTTGAATGGCCCCACAAAATCTTCTGTTTAGAATTTCACATTTTCATCAAGCAGTTATTTTCTGAGATTCCAGGGTGGCAATTATAGCAATTTCTTCCAAGTTGTCACCAAAAAACCAAACAATTACAGAATGTTGAAAAATCCTTACCCACCTAACAGCACTTTAAAAACACCTAGTCTTCCAATGGATACCAGCTCATTGTGGACTGAGTGATAATGACAAAGCTGATTTTCTTGCAAAAAAGGGTAACAGCAGTGTACATAATTCTATAGTTAATCTACCATTTTATGCAGCTAAAAGATTGGTCAACTCTGAGTTCAAAAAAATTATTGCAAAATATTACTATCAAAAATCAAAAAATTAAAGATGGGAACTACCGAACATTCAAACAGTAATTCCTGAGTATCCTTGAAAAATGGCAGTTGCAGCCTTTAGGTTGAGTATGGGGCACGATTGTTTGGCAAAACATTCGAACAGAATTGGGATATATTCTTCACCACTCTGTCCTCTATGTGATCTGCAAGAGGAAATGGACCAAGAACACCCTCAAATATGCCCGGCCACTTCTAACACTCCATCCATCAGTGAAAAATATTGGAGAGCAAGAGGACTAATGACTTCATTGTCAGAAGTTCAGTATTAGCCAAAAACATCTTTACGCTGCATGGTTCCAAGGCTTGGGGCTACTGTTCACACAGCCAATATCAGCAGCTGTTTCCAAGCTGACTAATTTCTTGCATTTGTGACATTCAGCAGCCATCCAGATCCCCAGACCTATTAGTTCCGCGTTTCTTTCTTTGGGAGTACCTCAAAGTACCACTTGAAAGGAAACAATTGTGGAATTAAAGGCTTCCATTTGTCAAGAAATTGCAGACATTCCCCATGACATGTGCGATGGATAGCTTCCTGAATCAACTGCCTACTTGTCAAGTGAATGAAGGACATTGTTTTCAAATAAACTCATTTCTACATATTGTGACAAATGACAAAAGTCTAGTCCAGTCACTTTATTCTCCTCCAAAAACTTTTGCATAAACATTGTCAGAAATCCAGCATTAGCTAACAACAATAAACACACAATTCTCTTTTACTGGTGTTAACACAGTCTACAGTCCTTCGTGATATTGCAACTCACAGCTGTTGTTTTCTCGTAACCTTAACACACAATTTTCTGTCTTTAAGTTCTCTCTTTATCTCACAAAAACTAACTCTGACCATATGAT
This sequence comes from Tenodera sinensis, assembly GCA_030765045.1. Taxonomy (NCBI): domain Eukaryota; kingdom Metazoa; phylum Arthropoda; class Insecta; order Mantodea; family Mantidae; genus Tenodera; species Tenodera sinensis. The sequence continues at coordinate 99,321,274 of CM060969.1, forward strand.
CACTCAACACTCATTACCTACTTTGCTATCTTCCTTCATGAGCATCATATACATGCACTAACTCACACACTCAAACTAAAAACTACACATGCAACTGACACACACACACTAAAACTAAAAACTGTCTGCCCTCATGCACTCCGCAAGATTTTATATTGGCGATGAAGTAGAAAGGCCTTTCTCAGACTTTGTCTTTTCTGGGATGTACCTGCAGCCAGAACCTTCGTGAACAATCTAGAAAACCCCTTTTGATTCTGCTGCTCTGATTGTTGTCACATGGTTGCTTGCAAGAGTTGTGTGGAGCAGCTTGACCTTAAGTGCCTGATATGTGCTGCACTTGCTATATGGTGTGAGGTAGCTTGACCCCAACCATCCTTTGTTGTGCTCTTTAATTATTCTTTTTGTACCATACATTTTGCTCCATATTGTACAGCCATGGAAAAAAATTATTGAGTGCATTAGGAGAGCAGAATATTTGTATACAAATACATACCACGTGTTGTAGTACAGTTTACACAAGTCAATATTTCCAACCTGCAGCCTGAGTTTATTGATAGCCTGCTCCATATGTTATTGTCTGTTGGACACACAAATAGGCTGTATCTTGAATTACCACCCACATTTGTATTTGTTCCCAATAAAGAAAGGGGAGGTGTAGCAAACTGCCTATTTGAGTGTCCGACAATAACTTTGGAACAAACTATCAATAAACTCAGGCTGCATATTGGAAATACCGACTTGTGTAAACCATGCTGCAACACATAGGACTTCAAAATATTCTGTTCTCTTAATGCCCTCAATCATTCTTTCCATGGAAGTACAACTAATTACAAAGTTTCATGTTAAGGGAAATTATAACCCAATTCCATCACCACTATAGCCTAATCTAGCAACACTTAGTATGTTGTGCGGGATAGCAAACTGATCGATCTTCAAAGAGGAACCATGTTCGCAAATGCAAGGTTTGGACACTGGAGAGCATCAAGTTTGAGAACAAACGGTTGTGACAATTTGTTAACATTCCTTTTGGTATCTTAATACGCAACCTTTTAGCTATATGTTTACTGGGATGAACGACCTGAGCATAACATTCCTGTGCATGTGCTAAATTCCCCTTCAGAGTCCTTGGTGCATATCCTACTGCATTACTTGTGTAGTTTCCAGTACAGTAACGTTTTAACAGCAGTGTGACACGTACCAGTACACAGCTGCAGAAATGGCTGACGTGAGCTCCAGCACACATTGATGTAAATATGCGGAATCACCTCATCATATATTCAAATTTATCGATTGGTAGAAGTGAACAGTTCTATGGCCAGCAAGGTTGCCAGATCTGACACCTCTTTACTATTTTCTGTGGAGTTTTATGAAGAATATGGTGTATGGCACTCCTGTAACATCAGTGGAGGACCTTATTCCTCACGCCCATGGAGGGATTGAAAATCTTCAAAGACAAACATATGTATTGGGTCATGTGCATGAGGCTAACCACTGCTGATATAGGCTCTCCAATGACGTAGCTGATAACACAGTTTGAAGGCCATTTGTAATGTAGACAGCACGGTGTTTGGTTTATTGATGAAATGTGAATGTACACCCACCTCACATTTCGATGTGCTACAGCGTCCAAACTCTTATTTCTGGACAGGGGTTCCTATTTGAAAACCAATCAGTTTGCCATCCCACACAACATACTAAGCATTGTCTGTGTTCTTTTAGGACACCCTATATATGATAGTAGTTCTTTCTTTGATTTTGGAGTACAATTTGCACAAAATGCAAAACATATGTAAGCTTCCTGAAAGAGATTAGAAACAAGTACTTTTATTCTTTATTTAATTCTGCACATGTTTATACATACTTCATATTATCAAACTTTCCTCAATGTCCAGTGCCGGATTTAGGCCTAGGCAGTTGCCTAGGGCGGCAATTTTCAGGGAGGCAGCATTTTCTCTCTCTTTCTGTTCTCCTTTTTTTACTGTAAAATTTATTTTTAAAAAATGTTGGGAAATCTTTTTTGAAGTTTGATCTTGTACAAGTTGTGGAAGTATAAGTAGAATCATGTTATTTTATCACATTGTTGTGGGCTCACTGCGAAGTAAAAAGAAAGACTGCAGCTGCGTAATTTTATTGCAAAACATGTAGAAGGGGCGGGGAGGAAATTTAACTGCTTGCATAAACAATGCCGTGTGGAAAATCAAATAGGATGTATGTTTATTGTTTATTACTATTAATACAGCTCAATTACATTTTCAATATAGGCCTATAACATCGTCAATAGCTTAAAAATAAATCACAGCTTGCCTTTTAGAAATCAGTTTTGTTTCAACAATGAATGCTTGAATATGATTTGAACTATTAACGACTATATTTTAGAGTTTTAGTATTCAATGGACTTAGAGAGTGAACAGTAGTAAGCACAGGGGATATAAGAAATTAAAAGTACTTGTTTCGTAAATCACAACTTCCAAAAATGAATGAATCTTAATTGTGTAAAAAGTTAAGTGGCTCACAATATAGAGAAAATTCTAAAGTAACACAAGGAAAAAATAGGGTGTAAAAGTATAAAAAGTTAGTTTCTTCCTACATTACTCAACACAAGAAAAAATTGCAGATGCTGATGGTTCTACTGTTAATACAGATTCTAATAAAGAATTAACGGAAACAAGTAAATTTGGACAGTGAAGTGATACAGGTGAAAGTACCAATAGGGCTGACGATGTCGATAACAATTTCAGTGCATGTGATTCAAGAGGATATTAAGATAGTGAATTTGTTTAACCATATGCATCATCAGATCGACTTTGATGAGGGTCCAAATGACCTTGCTGTCAACGGGCCCTTAAACTCCACTCACTCACTCGACTTCAATGATATCAATGCTTTCTCTATGAAGAAAGTATCTAGGAAATCACCGAGTGGGATGGCTCAGGCGGTAATGTCTATAGCCCACATTTGGGAAGTCGCAGGTTCGATCCCCGTGGCCGTGCACGTTGACACAGGTTTTTCCGTAGTTTCTCCATGTCACTTAGGTGAATCTGGAGTGCATTAATCTCTTCTACACAGATTCCTTTCCCTTCATTTCTCATGGCCGTCCCTTGTCATCTTTCAGGTTTGGTTGGTAGCGCAGTTTGTTCCGGCAATTGCAGACAGATGCTATAGTTGATTGCATATCTTCCCTGGCACTCCCCAGAAGATGCTGCCTGGGCCACAAGGGTCACCTCATCACTCTCTCCCTGGGAAGAGGAAACATTTCTGTTGTGCACCAGGTGTCAAAATCTGGAACTGTTAGGGACTTCTATGCACCTCTGGGCTTCGTTGATTCCGCTCTGACAAGCCTATGGTCTCACTGTGCCTCGTCCCTTCTGTCTGGACGGTGGTAGCCCGCAATAAATCTATGTCAGGGTTGCAGGGTTGCAGTGGGTCGAGGTGTCCCCCTTCGTTACACACACCACAGAGGTACACACGTAGGAAAACATTATGATTTACAAGATGCATGTATTTTATTCCAAATAATTTAATTTTTTTCTGAACTGTACTTTCATTTAATGTCGTCTCATTTAAAACTAATTTAAACTCATAATGACCTGTATAATAGCTGCTTATATTGTTTGGGGAAAACAGAGGGGCAGAAAAATTTAGCACTGCCTAAGGGCAGCAAAACACCTAAATCCAGCACTGTCAATGTCACCAAGCATTTTAATGAAGTAACATATATGAAGTTAACATACATATGATGAAACATCTCACATTCAGCATTTTTCATTCATTGCTGTATAGAACAGCTTAACAAAATAGTAAACCAATACATTAAGTCTCTACAGGTAGGTAGCTAAATTCCATACATTTATCACTCCTTAGGTTAGTTCAAGAAACTTGTAATCTAGTTTATAACATAGTTAACTGCTACCTTCATTTCATCACACATGTCAATTTGTAGGATATATTATTTAATCTCAGTTCTTAAAATCTCTTTGCCATTGTCTTTATAATCTTAGCACATTTAGTTTTATCACTAAGCATCGGATTTGTATGCACTGAAAGTGTGCATGCATTTATGCTTCAAAATCTTTAAAGTGAGCTCTATGGTTTTGAAAATATGCACTAAAGATGCACTACAACCGACTTGAAGTGTATACTTTTTGGTATTTACAAAGTACAGCTACTGTTGACATCATTTCAATTATTGAAAATTTGATGTGGAATATACAATCATTTTATCGAAATACACTGGTGTACTAAAATTCTAAAATAAGAACAAATTAGAAACTAAAAACTTCACTTATCTTAGTAATGTTGATATTCTTTTTCTCTTTTGCTAACCCTGGGGTTTCAAGCTATGTCCAGCTCATTCTCAAAGCTATATAAACAAAATCGTTGCCAAGCTACAATCTTTTATTTTTGTGAAAAACAATTATTCTTATTCAATTTTTTATTTACCAATCTCTGAAAACAAAAATTTATAAATACAATCTATAGATGGTAATCCAAAGTTCATGACATGGTTCCTGTTTTTTAAAATAAAAATTTTTTCCCAAACCATTAAATCTATCGGATTACTTAACTGTTTTAGCAATTTAACCTCTGAATTAATTTCATGATTAAATGACCAAAAATGATCTGCCACAGCTGATTTATCAGTTTGTTTATATTTAATATTTCTAAAATGTTCTTTTATTCTGGTTTCTAGATGACGTTTAGTTTTACCAATATAAACTTTATCACAATCTGAACAGCTAAATTGATAAATGCCGGATTTTTTATAATTTGGTATTTTATCTTTTTTTGAAAAATTAAGTAAATTTTGTATATTAAATTTATTTTGAGGGACCAAATTTATTCCATATTCTTTAAAAATCCTTGTAAATTTTTTATTAGCCCATGGATGGTAAGTAAATTTTTTAAAAATACAATTATCTTTTATTTTTTTAAGGGTTGAAACTTCTTTGACAGCTTTTTGATATTTAAATTCCCCTATCCTTTTATGTATAAAATCTGTATTAAAACCATTAATTACTGCAGTGTTAATAATATGTTTATATTCTATGTCAAATTCATCTTTATTAAGGGGTATATTTATTAATCTATAAATTAAACTATTAAAAACAGCAAATTTATGTGCAAAAGGATTAAAACTTTTATATTTTATGTAATTATCAGTGTGAGTAGATTTTCTGTGAATATCAAATTTCAATTTATTTTTATGTCTTTTAATTTTTAAGTCCAAAAATGAAAGGAATCCATTATTCTCAGTTTCCAAAGTGAATTGTATAGCTTTATCTTGTAAATTTAAAAGTTTTAAAGCATCATTTATCTGTTTATTAGGGACAACAGCAAAAATGTCATCCACATATCTATACCATATTTTAAAAATTAGAGGGAATGATTTTGTAATTTGAGTTTCAAAAAAACTCATGAAAAGATTAGCAAGAAATGGCGAAAGTGGACTACACTGGTGTACGTTTATGATATATAGTAGTTAACACAAGCTTGTATGCTGAGGATCTTTTCATGTCTGCAAGACAAAATGGACAAAATCTGAAAGCATTTACTAACTCTGGGGAAATTTGTTCAGGAAGCACTCTGTCTTCACCTGAGAAGATATTTACCTACAGAACACAGAATACATTATTATTGTTTTAAGATCACGATATTGCCTCCTGAAACCGTTAAAAGCACACAAGTAATCTTTTTTTGAACCTTAGATAGCAGATGCCAAACTCTGAAGGCATGTAGTATGGGCAAAAACAAGGTAAGGGAAGGCGGGGTAAGTGGTATTGCCAACGTATGAAAAGCACGAAACTACATCTGCAAATGGATTTTCGTGCACTTTTAACATTATATTGCACTTTTTTGTTGCACAAGTATTAAGAATAGGCCTTTAGAAGCAATAATTGACACACATAATATTTATTTGTGTAAGTGTATGTATACTGCACTTAATTGAGGCAAGGTGCACAAACTTGAGATGCACATGCTTGTATTTTGAATGCCGATGTTGGCAACAGCTCAACAGCTTTTTTTTTTTTTTTTGTAGTGTTAACACCCACTTTTACTACATACGGCACTGCAGGCAGACACTGATGATACATGGAATGAAGATGGAGCACCTGTGGAATGAGATGGCAGGGGAAACCGGAGAGCCTGGAGGAAACCTGCCCCAGCACCGCTTCATCCACCACAAATCCCACATGCAGTTTCCTGGGATTGAACCCAGGCTGCTTTGACGAGAAGCGAATGGTCTAACCACTTGGCTACAGCACAGCCTCTCAACAGGAGTGGGAAGGGAACAGAGAAATGCTCCAATGATGCTTTGGGCGAAGTGTGTCACTATCAAAGTATGATTTGAAGCTTTCCTGGCGACGAACATATTCAAGATGTTCTCGGGCTTTGAGCCATGTGTAGTGATGTAGAGCCATCAACGTTTTGGGAGTGTGCATCTCTCCCATCATCAGGATGATGAATGACTAGTAAGAGTGAAAGGACCAGTATATATACTGTCCGCTAGTATGTACTGAGTAGAAAACACCCAGTCTGATGTGGAGGTGGTTCAATAATCCGTTGGAATCTGTTTTCTGAGCTGGTCGTTCTCCAACTTTAAGGCTGGTTTCCAGGAGGGACTAAACTGCAATCCGGCATCCCGGTTCAGTGTGCTCTTCTCGGAGAAGATGGACAGAGTCTCCTTAACTCTCCGTTCCCAGAAACTGCTATATTTAGCCACAATGGTCGTTTCTTTGAAGTTAGCTCTGTGGTCTTTTTCAAAGCAGTGCTCTGCCAGCCCTGACTTGTGAGGCTGCATTAAGCACATGGACCATTCGTGCTCCTTAATTCTGGTGGAAATGGTCCTGGCAGTTTGCCCTATGTACGGTGTCCTGCATTCACAGGGGATACAGTGTACCCCTCACTACTACTGGTCTCAGAACCATCCACAAACCGCCTTTGAAGATCAAACACCTAGTGAGACCGGTAAGTGACAAACTGGACCTTAATGTACCAGGGGTATACCGTATCCCCTGTGAATGCAGGACGCCGTACATAGAGCAAACTGACAGGACCATTTTCACCAGAGTTAAGGAGCACGAACAGTCCATATGCTTAATGCAGCCTGACAAGGGCTGGCGGAGCACTGCTTTTAAAAAGACCACAGAGTTAACTTCAAAGAAATGACCATTGTGGCTAAATGTAGCGGTTTCTGGGAACGTAGGGGTAAGGAGACCCTGTCCATCTCCTCCAAGAAGAACACACTGAACCGGGACGCAGGATTGCAGTTTAGTCCCTCCTGGAAACCAGCCTTAAAGTTGGAGATTGACCGGCTCAGAAAACATAGATTCCAACAGAGCAATGAACCACCTCCACTACTTTTCTACTCGGTACGTACTAGTGGACAGTACATATACTGGTCCTTTCACTCTTACTAGTCATTCATCATCCTGGTGATGGGAGAGATGCACACTCCTGAAATGATGGCTCTACATCACTATACCTGGCTCAAAGCCCGAGAACATCTTGAAAATGTGTCACTATCATTTTGTTTGATTCCTCAAGTTTGTGCACCTTGCCTCAAGTGCAGTTTACAGACACTTAGACAAATAACATGTGTGTTAATTATTGTTCTAAAGGGGTATCCTTAATACTTGTGCAATAAAACAGTGAATAGTGTTAAAAGCGCGCGAAAAACCATTTGAATTATTTTGGTAAATGCAAAACATTATCTTTAATTTTAAAATTAAAAAATATTGTGAAGCAATGGCTATGGCACAAGGTTATTAGGAGGTCGGCACCAGGCAGTTGGAATGAAAACAGATAAGAAGCTTTATCTTCTTTCTTGGAAGTTTAAAAACAATATTGTAATATTCAATTTAAACCAAAAAGGTAAGCCAATTAATAACACTGAACAACACTTATAATTTACCGGATCATGTTTTGGAGGCTGACTTTCCTCCATTATCAACCGGACATCGACTGGTTCTCATTGGTGTAGATGGTGATGTTTCCTCTGAGGTTTCAAACATGTCACGGGAAAACAAGAACTGTCCATGTGGGAACAAATCTTCATTTTCAAAAATAGAAACAGAGTATTCAATTTCGACATCTCCGAGAAGGATATCTTCAGCGAGTTCCTTGAATAACCACCAGAGGAGGCCTCAGAGCAAACATTGCCATCCACACCAGGGAGAACTAGTCAATGTCTGGATGATAATGGAGGAAAGTCAGCCTCTGAAACATGTTCCAGTAAATTATAAGTGTTGTTCAGTGTTATTAATCAACTTACCTTTTTGGTTTAAATTACATAAGAAGCTTGTTTGCCCAGTGATAACTGCATGGTAACTGCTATTGCCAGATAACCAGAGTCTGCTAGAAGTTTCGCCTTCTCAAATATTCTGGTACTGTGTGGAAACTTCCAATGCCTACATAAACAAGTGCTGTCGCAAAGCTAGTCAGTCTTGTGGGGTTAGTCAGTCTCGCAAAGTAACTGAGTTAGCAAGGGCATTTTTGGTGTGACAAAAAGTGCTGTTCTCTGAGAAAGTTGGTGAGTGAGTACTGTTACTGCAAAGGATTCGAGATGTCTGGTATACAACTTCTCAGAAATTGAACCATCTTGAAGAGGATTCCATGCCGTGCATATCTCATTAAGATGTAAAGAAAGTAAAGTGATAGGTACAAATGGAACTAGTTCACAGTCAAAAAGTGACAGTTTAAAAACTGGACGAAATCACAATATGTGCATTAAAGTCTCAATGCATGGAGAAAAAAAATTTTTTGTTAACAATGCTGTCAACTGTCAGGGTCATATCAGCACTGCCTATGTGCCAAAATTTTATCCTGCAGGAGTTCTTTTACATGCTGGTAAATCTACTGACATGGGACTGTGGCTTTTAAGCACACTTAGAAACCATTGGTCTGTGCCAGGTTTGAGCCCTTGATCTCGGGATCGGTAGGCCAGCATCTAACCAACTGAGCCACCCAGACCTATTCTGGAAAAGTAATGAAACGTGCAAGACAAAACTTTACATACTAGCCCAGAAAAATACGAATCATATTGCAAAATTTAATTCCATATCACAAGTAACAACAGACGACATTTGCATACAAATCCGATGTCTTAACTATTATTTAACCTCAGTTCTTCAAAACATTCTGCCATTGTCTTTATAATCTTAGTACATTCAGTTTTATTTATTACTACATAAACAACAGGTATGCCTTTTAGAGCATAATATCGTGAACTGTCATGCAAAAATATAATTCTGCAGGAAATATATTTTAACTTTCTATACAATGATTCTCACAGATTTGGCATGTCACTGTAGCCTTTTACAGTTTCTTCATTCATTTAGTTATTAGTAGAGACAGGCAAAATATTATATTTTAAATACTAAACCGTGCTTTCTGTCACTATGGGAACAAGTATTATGTTTTGCAGTGTGGAGAACTAAATGCATTCGCAAGCCCAGAATTTGTTCACAAGAATTTATACAAATCTTATCTACATTTACTCATCCTTCCTCCAGTCCCCAAATCTGTCCCAAAAGGCATCCTTGCCTAAACTATTACCTATAAATTTTCATCTCTTGTATTTTGTCACTATGCGATTTTATAAGTTTTACTGCGAGTTTTCATTTAGTTAGTACCACACTCTTCTGTTCATTCCAGTTACCCTTACTATTTAATCGCATTCCTAAATAATCAAATTTATTTACTAGTTTGACTTCTGTTACCTGCCAGTACCATCTCTCATCTTTCCTTAGCTGGTTACCTTTTTTAAATATCCTCATTTTTGTTTTACTTATATTAATTTTTACAGAAGTTACCTATTGCATTATTTAACTATTCCTATACTGGATATATACCCAACTATTAAATCACCTGTAAAGAGAATACTGAGTATTTCAAAGTTAATATTAGCACATGCATTTTTAAACCTTGAATACCTTCAATAATATTGTCTATATACAAACTGAACAGCAAGGACTTAATCTGTATCCTTGCCTATTTTTTAACTAATGCAGTGAATTTGTTTCAAACCCTTTAACATATAAGCTGTTTCGTCTTTAAAATATATCCTTTGTAATATTTGGGACTTTTTACCTTTAAATTTTCATATTTTAGCAAACTTTTCTTGATATTTTGTCTGTCTCTAGCTATCACTTTCAGTTTATTTATTCTCTGTGTAGTTTACTAAGTTCCAATACATCAATTTTACAATAAAAGCCACATGCAGGGATCATTTCAAAGTTATGAGATGGCTGACAGAAGCATAAGGTTTACTTTAGCAGAGATCTTGTTTTAACACTTAACAACATGAAAATATCACATTAAGAGCTACTTTTACAAGACAATGAAATGGATATTTGATATGAAATTACATTTTAAACAATGTACTATTTAGCTAAATAAACATATGAACATTCAAATAATATTAAATATTTGGCAAAAAATGTATAAGGTTTTATTATGAAAAAATGAAGCTATTAACAGTGAAGAATTGTAGTATAAGGTTTTTTTCCAAAGTAGCAAAAAACTAGTATATATAACTCACAAACACTACTAAGGTAGCACAATTATTTATTAAACTTGTTCATTTAAAAAAGTATAAAATTGTTAATGTCAGTTCACAAGGAGAAAAGCACTGTAAGAGGCTCAGAGTGCAGCATTAAACAGCTTTACAAACAAAGGAATGGGAATGGTTTATGGCAAATTGTGAAAACTAAGCTAAACTGATTCTGAAACCAATGCATCAGTACATTTTGGTAAAAAATGTGACTATTTTGTATATTTTACCTTTTACATTTTTATTATAACATTTACTTTCACGGCAAACATTGGGCGTTTTAATATCAACAACTTTAAATTCACAAATGGATATTTAATTGGTCCTGTACAATTTTGGGGAAGCACCGCAACAAATTTTAAACTCAGTTCATTTTTCTCCAGTATTTTTCGCTCTTCAAAATGATCCTTGAACCACACAGTTTATAACTTATGAGTATAGCAGTGCCTAGGGAGCGGTGGCTAACAGTGACATCGTCGAAAAAGAACTAGTAATTTTAGACATTTTTTAATATTCCATGTAGCACGTTTGCGATGCTTGAAAGTTAACCATTCTTTTTCTACAAGTATTTTCTTTGGGAAGAGATTTCTACTATGGCTTTGTTGTTTTCACAAGGTGTGTACCAGAGACTTATTGCGTAACTTTAAATAATTTCTTGGCGAATATTTATCGGGAATAGTGAACATAATTGGATAGAAGAATCATTTAAATTGTGTGGTTAATATAATACATAAGAGATGTGTGAATTTGGAATGAGTAGACGTCGCCTTAAGAGTTGTATGTTTGGATTTTTAAAAATAGTCTCCTCGATTCATAAAAGATTACGTCCCAGCCTTACTTATGAGATTGAAATTTCCAGGAGAGCTTCAGGAATTACAGATTTAAAAATTGTTGCACTTTTTAGAATACATCAAATAATTCAGCTGAAATTATTTCTCTTAAGTCAATTAAAAACAAAGATGAAAAAATTATTCCACTTAACAGATACAAAGTGATATTAAGAGTGAACATTTTCAAATGATTTGTAGTCAGCTCAGCAAACCATGAAACAGGATATCAAATTATTGAAACATGTAAAAGCTACAGCTGAACTGATAATTTGGGAAAAATATACACATAAAGAAGAATGTTCACCTAGTCATGAATTTTGAAATACCATAAGCAGACGACATCCTGAAGTTTACATCCAGCAACCCATTTAGCAGCACAATCACAAGCACAATAGATTCTTCCTCTTCAAATGCCACCTGAAAAACCATTGATAGTGAAGATGATGGTCTTTGAAACACGTCCAGATACAAGGAAAGTTTAGTGAAACTAAAGTGTACATAAGTCGACTTAAATACTTCCACAAATCACATGAAAAAGTCAACAAAAAGAAAATCTAGTGAAGTATAATTAAAATTAAGAAGTGCCTGCATAACAATTTCTTTATCTATGCACACTAGCCCCCAAAAAATTAGGAGTGACATGATAAACTACAGGGTCCATGGAGCATTTCTTAATACCAAATCATTAATATATTAATTATTAATGAAAAAATTAATATCTTCATAACGGTTTGATATAGCTGTTAAAATGTTGTATGCACTATATGTTTTATTTTCTGATTATATGGTAAACAACTCAAAGCAATTGGAAAAAAGTTGTAGATTTGGGATTTTCCCGTGTGCACTGCCTGAAGTTGTTTTCTTCCTTCCTAAAATTCCTATTTTCTTGTATCTAAAAAATTTGTCACTCATATGGAATAAGATAAAAAATATGCTTACTGAAATATTTAACTAATGGAAGAACTTCATAATCACACACTTGCCAACCTCCTGAAACTGAAATCCATAAACTTCTCCCTCGCCCAGCAAAGTAATAATTTTGTGATTACAATGTGTAAAATGTTCAGTGCAGTAAATGTATAGAAATTCCTTGTAAGATAAATGAGAATTCAGATTCATATGAATCCTTAAAAACCTGGCAGTACTGCTTCTTTCTGTCACACTTGCTGGAATTCACCCCGGTACCACAATAAACATGAGGCCTTCTCCTCAGCACATTGGTAGTGTGGGAAACCTGGGTTCAATTCCCAATATCAACATGGGGATTTTCTTCCGCTGGGAGACCTGGTCTGGGGTGCACTCAACCTCATCAGGTCCCTGAGGGGCCAACTGAGAAGCTACTTGATTATACAGTAGCGGCTCCTGGTCGAGAAGACTGTGTAACTGACTAGGAGGGACTAGGGTGCTGACCACGTCCTACCTCCAGTGCTGCACCCCACTCATGATGCCTGTGATGGGCAGAGGTGAGGAATGCAGTGGTCGAGTGGTAGGACATGGCCCAGAAAGGGCTGTTGTGCCTCGGGATTATTACCATAATAAACATGAATTAAAGCAAGGAACACCACTTCCTAGGATAGATACAGAGTTTGAGTCCATAGTTAATGCATATAACAATAACTATAAAAAAAACTGAAAGAAAAAGTGGGAAAGTTATATCCTGCAGCCATAGAATGCAAATAAGGAAAATAATTTACATGAGGGAGTTGACTTTACACTTCACATTTACATTCACAGTACTGAATGTTTGAGCCCTAGTTACTATTAAATTATAAATCCTCATGCTATGAATCTTGCTGAAACCCAATTAAAGACAACCACGATCACAATGAAGAATTGACACACAGATAAGTTCTGGCCTATCAGTGCTGTGCAGTTAAGTTACAATATAATGTTTTGTCAGTCTGTGGCGAAAATCTGTAATACTTTGAATCTGCACACAAAACCCTAAAGATGTCTCCTTTGTCATAAAAAGGGCCACTGTTCCTGTACAAAATGTTATGGACAAACATAAAAGTTGGCAAGTATGGGGAAGATTTCATGAGGGCAAATCTCTAGGAGGCAATTATTTATGGCAACTGCATTTTGACATTTTGAATTTACCACCATAATGTCATGTTTTAATGAATGAAATTTTTAGCATTCTGGCACCCTTTTTTGTGGAACAGAACCTCATGAAGAGGACGTTTTCACTGACTGTATGTAACATTAAATACTATTTGGGATATTGCAAGCTTCTTTCCATGAAGCAAAACAATGGGAGGAAAATATTGCTGCGCAATGCTGTCTAACACTGGAATTACAAGAAATGGAACAATTGACATGTTGACAAGGGCAGTCAGATCAAACAAAGAAAATTAAATTAAAATGACGGAAGGATTCAAAATCAAACGTGAAGAAAAGCAATAGGAAATTTTTTAGACAAACTTATTTCTAACGTGGCAAGAAACAAAGTTGTAGAAGTCTTTTATTCTTAACTGAACACACATGCTTAGCAGCCCATCTCAACAGACTGAATATTTACACTGATAAAGTCAAATTAAGCAGCTATGTCCTGTGGCAACAAAACGTCCTGCCCAAGTAAACCTGGACCACAAAGGGAGTCTCACATCAGAGACAAATATCCCAAGGACGACTTACTATCATAAGTACTTTATGTCCCGGGGTTAAATAACCTTTAGATGATATTTATTTATGCCAACAAACTTATTGCTGATGTTCTTAAACACACAAGTCATGTGTGGTCAGTACTTAAGAGGTAGAATCGGAAGTCACAGCTGAGATTTGAACCACAGAACCACAGAGCGTCCACATGTAAAGCAGGTCTGTGGTTCAAATCCTGGCTGTGGCATTGAGTTTTTCAGTTCCAATTCTACCTCTCAAACTTGTAATAAAGAATTTTGCCAATTTTGTTAGTGGCAGTTATTTATTAATGTGATGTTATTCTTAGCATTTCAATTAATATTTTGCACTCTGAGCCAATAAGCCACTGTTGACATGTCGAGCAAGCTTGTAATACCGACATTCCTTTTCAAAGGTCAGCAGTTGCTTTGTTCTGTGTGACAATAAAATAATGGCTACTTGGCACAATAAATACTGCAAAAAACTATTGGTTCACGACTGAAAATTGATCGTTTTAACATTAACACATTGTTTTGTTCATTAATACAATGACTTTGTTTGTTGGCTCCCATATTGGTTGAAACACATACAGACCTAAAAGACTAGACTTATTTCATTGCAATGCAACAATAGCCTGTTTAAAAATAATACATAATAGAGCAAATAACAATTACAAACCAGCATGGGAGTGTAAAATGTATTCAAGAGAGAAATTACTTGAAAATTATAACAGAATTTGCAACTAAGCTACATCTTCACATTGGAAATGGCAATTTTTTTCAACATTTTCAGCTTTTTGAATTTTGTGCCATAAAATGGCCCTGAATTTTTAGTTTTCAAAAATGTATAGTTTGCATACTGTTATCAGAAGTGTGTTTAACAATTTGTACAATCACATTAGTCTGGGCACATACCATCATACAAATTTCTCTTTCAATATTTCTTGAAATTAATACTTTCAACATTTTTACCTTTTTCAGTCGCCAGGAAGTATTCTTAAAACGATGCAACACACCTTATTCATTATCATTCTGAAGCTTATTAGACAGGGAATGATGTAAACTAATAACTATGGCCTTAACATAACAAAAACTGTGTAGCCATTTAAACAAAAATTCAGTTGGTAAAAAGAGGAATTTTGAATTTCAAAATTCCTAACTTTTTAAACAGCCAGTCTACCTGATATAATTGAGATTCAAATCACTCTACATGTTGAGAGAAGTAAATTAATGTATTAAAGTCTGAAATATATATTTTTATAGAAGCTACAGAATTTGAAAAAGAAATGAAATTTTCAACTTTGAATTTTTTTTTGGTTACCCAAAAAATATTTTTACGTTGGTAGTGCAAATATTTCTAGTTTATTATGCCAATCATTAGCAAAAATTTTCTAAAAATCCTAGCTAAAAATATAGATTTTTGTTCCCAACATGAGTATAAACCTTAACAATACGAAGTAACTGAAGAGTGCAAATTTAAAGACAATGTTGACAGTTCACACTCCATTACAATAGTAGAATTTAATAATTGTAATACATGGGATATGACTATTTGACATTTCTACACTGTTCTGTCATGTCAAAATGTATTTTTAAATGATAAATGAATAACTGATTTTGCCTACTTCAATGTTTACATTATTGATAGTGCTTATTTGCCTGCCTATTTGAAGATTGTTAGTGCCTATTATGCTGAACTCTAGTCTGAGCATTAGCAACCATCTTCATGGTCATTGTACTTGAGATTTATTTGTAATGGTGGAACCTAAATTTTATAAAATATATTCTAATAACAAGAGAAAATAAAGTGATTATGGCAAGGCATTCAAAAAATGAAAGTCAAACTTCCCCTTTACTAAGTGTATGAAGTGGAAGGTATGGTTGAACATAAGCAATTTTCACTCAAAATACACATTTTTTCCAATATTTAAAATTCTTGCAGTTTTAGGAAACAGTTCTTGTTTTGTGGAGCTTATGTAATAAAATACTTATTTAGCCACCATATACATATTGCACTTGGTTATAGAACCTTTGTTGTGTATGCCACAGCTGTAAAATTTCATTATTCTTCATAATTCTGACAGTTTAGTGCAGCACTGTCCAACACAGAATTTTTCTGGTGCCCTTCTTAACCAAATTTTTACTCTGGCAATTTCTAATATTCAAATTTCAAGACAAAACTAATTCTGTCCGAATATCTTGCCAGTACACACCCATGAAGTATGGTTTTGCACTCCTAAAGCTGTATTCATTGCTTCCCTTAGAAGTAATTTCCCTTTTTCCTCTCTAAAGAAGGGTACTTGCCTTAATGGCACTTTTATAATTTCAAGCAGCTGTGTTGCTATTATGTCATAAAACTTGCTGCCCTAGACAAGACAGATATATAGTCACTCCTTCCTTATGTCATTTTCGCTTTCCTCAGGCCTGAACTTGTTGGGAATTGGGAACAAAGTCACTACTAGAAGCTTCCAGAAACATGTATATTCCAGAAAATTCACTGGTAATTCACCTTGGCTATATAAGTGTGGCGGAAATCAAATACTGGTTGTCATGGTACCCAGCTGGGCACTCTTAGGTATGAGTTAAATACTCCCAAGCACATAAGAAAGTTGGACAGTTCTGGTTTAGTATATGAGGCACTGCAGCTGGGCTCTGAGGGCACTTCACATTATTTAAGTTGAGCAAACTGAGTCACAGGGGCAGGCCAGCTCAATTCCAATACAGATGGTCCCTATGCCAGTTATGGTCATGATAAGCAAATTTATAACATGAATGACAAACAATTTCAACAGCAGCCAGGTATGCACTTACAGACTGGACTGTACACCTCAAGGCATGGGCCTGAACCTTGTTCTCATTGTCACTGGAACCTGCACCCCACCACTGAGATTCCTCGCCAGTATAGCACCTGGTATTTGCAGGGTCACTGCAAGGGGCAATTTCACAGGTTAAGCTTTTACTCAGTCTTAACCAGAGGCTTAAGCTACAGTGAAGTTTTATAACCTGCAGTGCAAGCAATAAGCTGAGCTTATATGTGGTTTGGTTTAAATGTTACTGTAGTGGGTTTAAGCTACTGTGGCATTTTATAACCTGTAGTGCAAGCAATAAGCTGATCTTGTATGTGGTTTGGTTTAAGCTGTACTGTTCTGTAGTTTAAGCTACAGTGGAGTTTTATAATGTGCAGTGCAAGAAATAAGCTGAGCTTATATATAACTTTGGTTTAAATTGTAGTGTTCTGCAGTTTAAGCTATAGTTGAGTTTTATAACCTGCAAAGCAGGCAATAAGCAGAGTTTATATGTGGCTTGGTTTAAATTGTACTGCAGTGGGTTTAAGCTACAGTAGAGTTTTATAACTTGCAGTGCAAGAAATGTACTGAGCTTATATGTTGCTTTGCTTAAATCATGCTGAATTATGGTTTAAGCTAAGGAGTTACGTAAGGAAAAATTGAAGCTATTAACAGTGAAGCAACAGGACTCCAAAGTAAGAACAAATTAAAAACCAAAAACTTCACTTATCTTAGTATTATTTGCTGACCCTGGGTTTCAAGCTGTGTCCAGCTCATTCTCAAAGCCATATCATAATATGGCTATAACATAAATTATGGCTTTGAGAATGAGCTGGACACAGCTTGAAACCCAGGGTCAGCAAACAATACTAAGATAAGTGAAGTTTTTGGTTTCTAATTTGTTCTTACTAAGGAGTTACCTTTTTATCTGAAATGACAATATTTGTGACAAAGAAATGCTAATTAGCTTAACCTGTATCTACAACAAAAGACAATCAAGAATGTTTACAATGCATTCAAACCCTTTCATTAGAATTCTACAAGGATTTCAAATAAGTATATTTTATTGAAATAAATTAACAACTTCCCACATTTGTGGGTTGCCAAATTGACAAAGTAAACAAAAAGACAAATAACAATATTATTAAGTCATTAGACAGAGTTTTGGTTTAACAGGGTCATAATATGGTGATAGAATAAATAATGATATAGTTTTACAGAATTAAAAAAATGTTTAATACAGATTCTAAAACAAAAAATATCCTGTTGCACTTTTAAGGTCCAAATAAGTGCGATCTAAGGATGTCTACAGATCCACATACAGTGGCATTAACGATTTTTCTTATGTTGGTGAATGGAAGTTTAAATTAATTCCAGAAGTTCACAAAAAGGGCTGGAATTGTGCCTTGGGCACCTAGCATGAGACCAATAATCTCTATGTCATCCAGCTGGTATTTATTTTTATAAAAGGGTATGGTAGGTGCATAGAAGTTTGTTTTTCCAGATGGACTTCCATAGGTTGACTTAGATGGTACTCAAACCTTATGGTTGGATCAATAATAAATCCCCTTTTGCTGTCTTCTCAGTGCGCTATGATGTCGATCCGACATGTGCTGCCTGTTGTGGATAAGCCATGGACCTCTTCGTATACCTTAAAATTTTTTTTGCACAGTTCTTCGGCAATAAGTGACCTGATCTGGTGGTGACGTGAGTTTCTGTGTACCTCACCATGGGGACAGGAAACCAGGAGTGGGCCAGTGTTTCTTTCTCTCTGCCACATCATTTTTGGCTGCATACGGGTAGACATTAATAAGGGGAAGAGCCATCAATTCCTTCTTAGAAGGCTTGAAGGAATCAACTTGTATGTTTGCCCAGTGTCCAATCCCTGCAACTCTTAGGTACATTGTTTATCCAGTACAGTGAAAAGGATGTTCTACTCATCAAATAGCACTTGTCAGCTTGATGAGTTAATGATCACATTTAGTATATCTTTTATCTATCCTTACCAAGTTCCTTCTTTCCTTTTACTTTCCTATTCAACACACTAGCTGAACTCTTGTTTTCTTCGACCCCGATGGTATTAGAGCATTCAAGGCCTAGGGGTTTATTTCTTTACTTCTCACTAACAGCGTCCCTCTATGGCCAATGAAGGGAAAGGTTGATGATCTTTGATCTACCAGCTAGGTCCAGTACCTCCTTTGACCAACAGTAAGTGTGGTCCTCCATTCAAGTTGGGAGTTGTACATGGTGATGTAACTGTCAAAACCTAAAAACTAGTGTCATTTGAGAACAGTTACAATTTTGCTTGATATGATGGGATCCAAAGTTAAACATTATTCCAGAGTTAAAATACAATTTTAAGTAAACTTTTTAGAAATACATCTTTTATTCTTTTGAGGATAGAAACATCTTTTACACCCTTTGGTATTTAAATTGTTCTATCTTTTTATGAATAGTGAGTGACTGAATGAGTTTAAGGGCCTGTCAATAGCAAAGTCATTTGGGCCCGAAGTCAACACATAAAAAATCGCAAAACACTTAAAGTGCCAGCAGTAAAGGTTAAAAATAAAAACCAAAGTTAAAACACGACAAAAGTGAGTGTTAAAAGGTAAATGTTAAAACAGTGAAGAGTTAAAATGCTAAAACAAAAGAGCAAACAATAAACATAAGAGTTCATATCCTAAAAGTTTAAAAAAATACAGGAGAATAAAACAAGCTAAACTTGCTTTGTGAAACTGATTTTAGCAACAAGCCACAGCACCTAAGCTACTGATGCAGGGTCATTGCCAAGAATTTACCGTAGTGTAACACCCAGGTCAAGGGATTGGCACTCATGAGCGTATCACAGACAATCAAGCAGAACATGCAACACAGAAAGGCTTGTGGCACACGTTGGACACACAGGGGCCAGGTCACTACGCAAAAGATGGCCATGAGTGGCACATGTGTGACCTATCTGCAAGCGAGTTAAAATAACTTCCGAGTGCCAAGAGTCCCTGCAAGAAGTTCACCAGGGTTCTACTGTGTCCTTGATTGTCTGCAATTGAGTGCCTGCTAACACCCTTCAAGACTGCTGCCAAATTGAAAAAAGATGGCGATGGAAGTACCGCTGCACATCCTTAGGAGACAGTGTCTGTGTGGATAAGTCTGGCAAATGGCATGCAGACTTAGCAACCGTTTCATGGATAAAATTTGTATTAAAACCATTAATCAAAGCAATGTTATAATGTGTTTATATTCTCTAATAAGTAAGATACATGAAGCCTAGTCTCTACTATTTACTTTATATTTGTTAATCTACTATATACATTTTATGTATTATTAGTATTAAGTATAAGAAAAAGACATTAATATGCTAGGATTATAGAAATGTTCATATTTAAAGCATACCTTCCACTTTCAATGTTTTAAGCCACATGTGTTTCTGAATTTAAAACAACAAACTATTTCATTATCACAAATATATTATACTTTTATTTATGTACACTTAAATTATCTGATAATAAAACTTAAAGTTACAAATTAAAAAACTGACTCACCTTTGGTATTGGGTGTTACAAATAGTCAATCATTGCAATTACATTCGAACCTCTACTGATGGTTTTTATATTCTATTCTTTGCAAAATTGTGAAGTCGCATTACCTAACTGAGCAATAAATTAATGTATACAGAAAATCAGCTCTTCCAGAAAAGTTACAAATGAAGAGCAACCAACCTCATTTACACTGTACATCTTTAATAAATTACAAATATCTTTCCATTATGACCTTCCAATAAAGATTTGTTCTTTCAAAGAAGCCTATGTTGAAAATGATTCAGTCTTCTTTTAAAATTCTGTTGCATCTTCTTCGTTTCTCTCCAAGGGATCTCCTTGCAATAATGCAATTATTAAACTGTAACAACAAATACACACACAATATTTACTTCTTCTACTCTTGTAATACATTTAGATGCAGAATGCTTTATACAGAGTGTAAGAGTACACATGTCTACAGCATTGGAAGGAGTAACTGCAAGAATTTCAGTAAAATTACATAAACAATTTGTGATTCAGTATTTGGAACATAGCACCACACTTGCCAAGTGTTTATAAGCAGTGAAACTTTTTAACATAATCAGATTTGAAATTCTGCCATTAAATGACACACTGAAGTTTTCCACTAGACAGCGACTGACACTGAATTAGGTCATCTTTTCCAAATGCCAATTTACATAAAACTTAGGATATACATGAATATGTTCAAAACATGTTCCAAGTAAAACTTCATAAGTGTCACCAATCCTCTCTCAATTTTAATTTCAATTATGTTACACTGCCTGCCTCGACAAGCCACCATCATGTAGTATGTAATGTCAGACTTACTCGGAGGAATGGGTAGGATGTATGAAGAGTTTACATTTAAACACATCTATAACAATACTTTATCATGAATGACTGAAAGCAGTTCTACACCAATGTACGGATTAAAGTCAGTGGCGGCTCATGACTTGTCGCAGTGGGTGTGCAGTATATTGCATCCTCTCCACCTTCACTCTCTGACACACTTACAGTTCTAGTTCACAATTCATATGGGCAATTATTGAGCTCTCATAGTTTGCCATTTTTGGTTTAAAATTACCAATATCATAACCATTATTATCAGATGCCGTTTCTCTCACTTGCAAACAATAAGCATGTAAAACAGCTTCTCTTGTAAAGATAAACCTGAAAGAGTTATCTCCTTCAATTTTGCCATGTTATTCATTTCCACAGTTGCATAGATTCAAATCTCCTGCTATGAGCAGACAACTTCCAGCAATTTGCTGCCAGAAACACAAACATAAACTAGGCAGGAAAATAATTATTCCAAACTGAAGTACTGACCTTAGTAAAGCGTGATATGAAGAAAAATTATTTGCATTTATAATGGTTTAATAAAAATATATGTAATTATTATGTTTTCATTAGCATCACTCTATTTTACTATAGAAAATGGTTACATTATATTTAGAAACATCAAGTTGGCTAACCTCATAGCAGGTTGATTGCAACTTCTGCTAAACAACAGGGAGGGAAATGATTATAGCAAGGAAATGAAACTGGATTTGTATGAGAATGCAGTACACTCGCAGAGTAACAATCAGATCTCTTGCACTTGTTGATCATATTGTGTTAATTCATTGTATTCCTAATTGCAAGGTTTGCCCCGCTACCCGCAACCTCTAGCCTAAAAGCTTTCTTCACCAGTTGCAAAATCTTGTTTAACGTTTCTACAGCATGTTGACTGAATGGATTAGCATTAGGTGTAAGAGGGTATAGGAAAATTAAACAAGCAAGTTCATATAGAAGAAAGTTTGACATTTAACCTTTTCACACGCATGCCTATAGAGGTAAATACACATTCACATACATGAAAAAATTACTGGGTGTGCAGTTGCAAGTATGTTATTATTCAAGAACTGCATCTGATTAATGCAAAATAAATACAGTAAAATCCTGCTTAACTGAACTTAGGGGGCAGAGCCTTTTCAGATAATGCATTTCTTCTGGATAATTGATAGTAACAATTTTAAGCAGTGAAAGGAAAAACATAATTGTATTCCAAATGCATGTACTAATGCTTAATAAAGCCACTACTGTATGCAATATTAAAATATGCTTTACTATATTTACAAAGACTATTTTATAAAATCAGCATTTTTTTCTGAACTTTCTTCCTGCAACCCTTAAAAGCAGCTATCACATCACCATTTGATAATTATCACTGAAGGTATTGATTCACTGTGTTGTTCTGCAAAACATAAGGCAGCCTAAAAACAAAAAGTATTTTTATTATTGATAGTGCTGTAAATCAGTATTTGCCGTTAAGACTTGAATATGAATTTGCATCCTTTCTTACCTCTGTTTTGAATTCCTTTTGCACTGTAGACTTTAAATTTTGAATTTAGGTTCAATTCTTATTACTAAAGGCTTTCACTTTACTGACATCTTGAACACAAAAAAACCACATTGACCAACACCAAAAGTAAAATAACAGTGGGCCTCTGTGCAAACAGTTAACACTTGTTATTATGATACAATATTTCCTGATTTGTGAGTAGGAGGTGAAGGTTAACTGCATACAATTATAAAAGCCTGTATAGAAATTCAGGATTGTGGTAAATGAACTTTTCAGCCTGTCACAGCAATGTTGCCAGCTTGCGCATGCAGGGGTAAAGAGACAAAGAAATTCTGAATTATGGAAACGAAATATTCTTAAGAAACTTTGAAATTCTGGTAAAATGTATAAATCTGTACACACAGGAAAGAAAATAGCAGCCAAGCAATTCAATCCAGTTGTATCGTGTTGCAAGAGGAGGTATGTATTTTATTTGTTTACTTTTATCTAAAATATCTTCTAGTGGACAAGGTTTGTTACTGTACAGGATTGTTTGTATCACAGTCTACAACTTTGTTCCAGTGTGTTCTAGGTACTATCGAAGTTTACATATAGATGAACACAAACAACTGTTTGTTACATTCTGGGAAAACAGAGACAATACTTCAGGATGCGATTTTGTTACGATATATATCCAGAAAAGAAAAGCAAACTACCTCTGTCTAACCTAAAGGGCAAAGAAGGAACTATTATTGGATGTATACCATAAAACCAGGAGTAAATCTTCCTAAAAAGACAGATGTATTGTCGCTACATAAATTTTTGAAGCCAAAAAATGCTGAATGCCTTATTTGTGTCCTAAACACAGGGTGTGTGAATAATGGTGTCTCAAATAACATATCAGATGTTGAATCACAATCTGAGGCCTAAAGATTTTTCAATAATCCAAAAGGTATAATGATGAGAGCAAGTTAAGCTCTTGAAACCAGTCAAGACTAATTACATGTAAGTGATGTTAAGTGTTTCAATCCAATTCAGTTTTCATTATAATCCAAAAGGTATTAAAACTGAAACAGTTATAAAACAAAAAGGCTGAATAGTGTATATTCTATGCAATAACAGCAATAATTAGCGTTTTTCTATAACTGTCAATATTTGTCTATGAATTTTTATATTTGATATGATGTTATGTCAGGGTATTCAACATTTGCATATGCTTGATAATGAATCTCTCTCAGTGAATTAGTGTTTTTTAAATAATTTCTATACTTTCAAAACTTTCAGACCATTTATCTCAACATGGTATTTTTCCACTAGTGCTCTTGTTGCACCTAGGTATTCAATTTGTCTTTCCTCCACCTTTTCAGTTACGCCCGGTTTTAATGCATGTTCAAATTAATACTGCTGAACACTGTCAGAAATCCAGTATTAGCAAACAACATTTTTTGTGGGAAAATGAAATAAAGCATTGACAGAAATTGCTGACAAAACATTTTGAAAATGCATTTTATCGTTAGATATGTGTATTCTTATCTGTGCTAATTGACCCTGGTTATGGCTGAATGATGCAATTACTTTTTAGTTAAAACTTCACAAAAAAGCTTTTGTTAGATACATACATGCAAAACAAACTCCACAGTGGCACAACTATAGAAGATATAAAACTATTACAAAGAATAAAAGAAGTGCATTACTCACCAGTATAAATATATGAAAAAAAATATTAGGTAATAACCAAGGTAGATTGTACAATCTCTCATATGCTTCTTTAACTGTCCTCTGTTATGAATCTCTGTGGGGTCAAAAACACCTGTGTTTCCTGTAGGAATGGTGAAATACCTGCATAAAACAACAACAAAGTATATCAAGGAAAAAGCAAACAAAACAATTATGTATCTTTGAATAAGCTAGTAACAGTGATGTGAGTCTAAATTATAATGATAACTGAGTCAGATTGAAACATTTAACATCACTTACATGTAATTAGTCCTGACCAGTTTCAAGACTAATTACATGTAAGTGATGTTAAGTGTTTCAATCTGATTCAGTTATCATTATAAACAAAACAATGTTACAGTAATTCTGTACATTAATCATAAATCGCTCCGTACTCTTATTCAGTGATTATATAATTTACATTTGAACTAATGAGTACAAATGTGGACAAATAATGAAGTCAATTCTTGTGCATTAGGATAAGAAAGGCTAATCTCAAGAATCAGGGAATATAGTTGATTTTCTGAAAGTTTAAAGAATTGAATATAATTTAAAAACAGGAAGTAAAACTCTATGACCTTACACCTGGAAGGATAAAGTTGTGTTCGGTAACTAATAAACTAATTTTTTAATTTGATGTACAGTTGGAATTAGTAAACTGACGTCATTTATGTTGTTCCCATCATGAGAAGGTGTCAACTGACCCGTGTTATTGGAGTTTGTATGGTGGTGGCATCTTGTGTTTTTTTTTTTTTTTTTGTAGTGTTTAATGCCTGCTTTTACTACATGCAGCACCGCACACAGTGACACTCATGATGGAATGAATATGGAGCACCAGTGAAGTGAAATGGCAGGGGGAACCAAAGAACCCGGAGGACACCCACACCTGCACATTTTGTACACCACAAATACCACATATGGTTGTTTGGGATTGAACCCGGACTGCTTTGGTGAGAGGTGAATAGGCGAACCACTTGGCCACGGCACATCTTGTGATTAAGAAATGTACTTCCAGAGGGGACTTGACAGCAAATCAAAATTCATTACCTGTGGGATGTGTTTTACAATGAATAAGTTCTCCCATGTGTCCAATTCTGCTGTATAGCTGGTTGGTTTGATTAGTGTAATATTCTGGGGGTTGTGAGAGAGCGATGTGACCGCCAAAACATAAAAATATGGTGCTCTCTAAAAAGCGGTTAATATTACTGCTATTGCTCTCTTCAATATCATCAGTGAAAAATATTGGAGAGCAAGAGGATTAATGACTTCATTGTCAGAAATCCAGCATTAGCTAACAACAATATTCGGTTTGATGTTGGTCGCAGAGAAGTGCTGGAACACTGCAGAGACCAAATATTACACTAAGCAAACCAATCAGTTATACAGCAGAATTGGACACATAGATGATCTCTATATTAAAATAGTTAAAAGCATGACTGAATGATGGACATGAAAAGTCTTGTTGCCATCTTCGACAACATCATCTGAGAGCTGGAGCTAGTGTGCAAATAGTAGTACTGTCTTAATACTTCTACAAATTATATTACAAAGTAATGATTTTAATAAAACTTATTAGCCCTTATAATTTATGCACTTATTTCACTTTATTCTGGGTCCATACTAACAAAGATCTCAAAAATGCTGTAATGTCGGTCTGTAACGCTGCAAATATAAACTAACAAGCAATACTTTTATTTGCATACAACTTACTCATAGGCTAACCAGAGTCCCAAAGGCAGATTTGCCAATGCCAGTATCCAATGTGCATGGAGCAGGAGAAGCGCCGTCAAAAAACCATGGGCCATCAGCTTTGGTAACACCCACTGAAATCAATGTATAATGGATACAGTATTAGGTTATCTCATGAGTAATGCCAGTTTTTAATGGATTTATATCACATGTATATATGCTTTCATTTTTGTCAGTATAGTGTGCTATAGTTATTGTTCTGTATTGTTAACAATGCTGACAGCCAGGAGTTGATAATACAAGATAATATGTAGTCTTGCTGAAGCACTACTGGAGCCTATACTAGATCCACTCTAAGAAACACACTTTGGTGTAACTCTGTGCAATAATGTGAGACAGAATATTAGAAGACCCCAAAAGAAAATCGTTCATGTGAATGTTTGTTAAAAGTGTAATTTGTTTTTTGATGTTGGTATGATTTGGTTAAATGGCGAAAACGTGTTAAAAATGTTCATTGTTACGAACAACTAAGTTTGCCCAAAGACGTCCTAAATCTTTCCATATTTGATTTTAATATATATGTATAAATATTAGAATTATATGTGTTCCATAATAAAAGTAGGGGAGGATGATTAGGGATCGCTTCCCTAACAAGAAAGAACTATTTGATGGACGCATACGCGGATGTATACAAAAAAGGCGGTGTCGCGTCAGGTGATGCCATAAACTGTCCACTCGTGTGTATGGAATCGAGGTGAAAGGACATATTTAGGTACTGTGAACATAGAATTTTCACCAGACTTTCATCAAGCATTGGTTCCACTAAATGAGAAGGTGGAAGCGTTTTAAATCATTTAGAATGGTGCTGAAAGGAATTATTTAATGTAAAGTATCGATGAAGTGTTAATAAAATAATATATTGTGGTGAAGAAACAACATGTGATTTTTCATTCCATCCGTTACCAAGCCCTGAGATCACAAAGATCTCATTAGCTAAAAGACACAACGTCATTAACAATTACAAAAAACCACACCATATGTATACCATAAGCAGTTGATATGCAGTAACCGCTCAGTTTCTATAAACTGATTATTTGATTATTTTCCATTTCCAAATACCAGTGAAAATGCAGTGCATTACAATAAAATCACTGTACCTGTCAAATGGTGAAAAGCAATAACTGTCCCACTCTTGAAGAAAGATAAAACAGGATCAGAAATAAAAAATTATAGACCAATAGCTCTTACTAGCATAAAAGTAAAAGTGATGGAAAGAATGGTGTCAAATAGGTTAAATTGGTTTCTAGAATCACAAAATTTAATTTCCCCATGTCAAGCTGGATTCAGAGAGCTCCACTCTATAAATGAACAAGTCTTACTTCTCAGTCAAGAGATCAAAGACTCCTTCAATAGAAAAGAAGATAATGTATCGGTTTTTATTGATTTCCACAGTGCATATGATTCTATATGCAGAACAAAGCTACTAAAGAAAGTAAAAAAAATAGGGATAAAAGGACCAATGTTTTCATGGCTATGTCATTTCCTAACTCAACGCTTTATTGCTACCAGATATGGAAGGAATATATCTAAATATAAACAAGTACACCGTGGCTCACCACAAGGCGCAGTGCTCAGCACAACACTTTTTAATATTATTTATTTATGCCAACAAACTTACTGTTGGTCACAAGGATCAGGTGTGAGGTGTGCACTATTTGCTGATGACTTAATAACGTGAAAACTTCAAAACCAAAATAAGAAAAGTACAAAACTAGAAAAAACCATGCAACAATCCTTAACCAACCTACAAAAGTGGACCAAAGAAAATTTAATGACTGCTAATACAAAAAATCAAAATACCAAATCTTTTCACTAAGGAAAAAACCACTAAAAATAAAACTAAATTTTCAGGGTCAACAATTACCAGAAACAAAGGAAACAAAGTATTTGGGAGTTATATATGATACCAAACAAATAGAAAATGTAAATACAAAGTACAGAAAGTTGCCTTTCACTGTTAAAAAGTTTAACGGGAATGAAGTGGGGATGTTCCAGAGCAACTCTTAACATGACATACAATGTATATATAAAGCCATTATTTACTTACTGCAGCAAAGTTCTTGCAGCAAACACAAAAACAAATTCAAATCTTTCAAAACCGAAGTCTGAGACTAATTACAGTTGCTATCAAAACCACACCAATACCAACTATGGAAATACTAATCAACCAATACCCCATCAAATATGAAATAGAAAAAGCAGCTCTTATTCAACACAAAAAGTTGGTCCGCTTCCCATTCAATACATGGAACAAGAGAAATTTTACACATGCACTAAAGACTCAAGAGAGCTTTCTTTCCAAAATTCAGGACATCAAGAAGAATGTAGACCTTCCTAATTCAAAGGAAAACTTCATATACAAAGTCACTCTGACACAAACATTAGACATCACATATTATTTACACATGACAGAAGAAGTTAAGAAAAGTGAAACTTCAACTAGTGTTCTAAAATTATTGGCATTAGAGACAATCCATACTAGATTTCCAGAACATGAACGGCTCCATATTTATACTGATGGATCACTGATATCAAACTGAGATGGAGCAGGGAGTCACATGTCACCTCTTTTGCTATTACAAATCTTTAAGTTATGGAACTACAAACTTTGATGGAGAAATTGAAACAATTCGAATGGCCCTACAAAATCTTTTGTATAGAATTTCACATTTTCATCAAGCAGTTATTCTCTCAGATTTCAGGGTGGCAATTATAGCAATTACTTCCAAAAGTTGTCACCAAAAAACTGAACAATTATAGAATGTTGGAAAATCCTTACCCACCTAACCGCACTTCAAAAACACCTAGTCTTCCATTGGATACCAGCTCATTTTGGACTGAGTGGTAATGACAAAGCTGATTTTCTTGCAAAAAAAGGTACCAGCAGAGTACAAAAATCTATAGTTAATCTACCATTTTATGCAGCTAAAAGATTGGTCAACTCTGAATTCAAAAAAATTATTGCAAAATATTACTGTCAAAAATAAAAAAATTAAAGATGGGAACTACCAAACATTCAAACAGTAATTCCTGAGTATCCTCAAAAAATGGCAGTTGCAACCTTCAGGTTGATTACAGGACATGATTGTCTTGCAAAGCATTTAAATAGAATTGGGATATATTCTTCACCATCCTGTCCTCTATGTGATCTGCAAGAGGAAATGGACCAAGACCACTTTCAAATATGACAGGCCACTTCTAGCGCCCCATCCATCAGTGAAAAATATTGGAGGGCAAGAAGACTAATGACTTCATTGTCAGAAATCCAGCATTAGCTAACAACAACAACAAAATCACTAAACGCATTCATTAGTGCATTTTAAAAGCAATACCATAAAGAAAATATGGGATCTATTTTCTATTCTTTGTTTACTTCAAGTGTGCTTCTTATTTCAGGAGGAGTATAGGCAAAGTTGTTCCCATGGCTCAAAAAATATGTGAAGTTGAAGGTGTCAATGAGTGAGTAGCACAACGATGGTTCCAGTGATTAAATAATGGAAATGCAAACTTTAAAAATGTACAATGTTCTGGAAGATCCAAGATATGGAGTATTGAGAATACACACAGAGTTTTGAAGAAAATCCACAGATAAGCACAAGGTAGTTGTTTGAAGAACTTGGTGCTTCAAAAGATACCATACCTCAGCGAATTAAGACACTTAAAAATTATTCACAAGCTGTAAATTTGTGCCACATAAACAAGCTAACATCAAGAGTGAGTTTATTGCTAGTCCCTAGGATAATAGATTTATCAGGAGAATTACCAGAAGTGATGAAAGTGGGTATATTACCACAACCCTGACACCTTGAAACAGTAGCTCGATACTTGTCAACCTGCAAATGCTGTGTTAACAAAAATTGGTTCTGCTACCACAGAATGGCATGTCTGGTGATCCAAATGGACATGCAGTCACTGCAGACCTTTATTCTCAAAGACTGGAACAGTTCAAGTTCTGAGGCAGAGGTACTATGTATTAAACAGAATTCTTTTGCAGCAGGACAATGTGAGACCTCATACAGCTCAAAGAACAATGGACTAAATTCTGGAAAACTGCTACCATATCCAGCATACAGCCTGATCTTGGGCCATCAGTGTTTAGAGTCATAGCCCATTTCCTATGTGAAAGGAAATTTCAAAACACTGAAGTAGTTGAAATAAGTATCAATGAATTCTTTGCATAAAAAACCAGGAACTGCTACCATTTAGGGATAGCAAACCTTGCTGAAAGGTGGCTCAGGATTACACAATTTAATGGTCTTTACTTTGAAGATTAGAATCATTTTCTGTATTAACACATTTGAAGTAAAGTTTTGCTTATTGCTTTTGGGAACTTCAATTACACCGCAGACACCTTAGTATTTTACTAAATAAAATGACTCCAAAACACACTTAAATTAGCACATAACTAGGGGTTGGATTTTTAGGTGCTAAAAACTTGCGAAATATTTATTCTGTATGCATTTAAAATGTCAAAAATATGTGGCAAAATAAATATTTTTTTAAAGCTCTGAATGACTGAACTGATGTTAATGTGGTATTCACCAGACATCATTCCTGGAAGGGATCACCAAGTACTGTACAATTGTAGTATACGATTACATGCTTTCTTCACATTTCCATCTTAAAAGATTGTCCAGTATCATGAAAATCTTGAATTTTGAAAATAATTGCTCCATGTCACAAGAAGCAAGTCTAGCATAATTATAACGTGGAATGTCAATCACATCAATAAATTCATGTTGCCCATCCCACACATTTGAAATTTTACACATGTTAAATCCACTATTATCTTCTTTTCAAGTTGTATGCTGCACAACCAGAAAGAACATTTTTTCTCCCACATCCTGAATTACGTGAACTATTTCTCTCAAAGGCATTGCTACTGATTTCAGCTTCTTTATGGAATCACAAAGGAAACACAAATTTGTGGAAATATATGCAAAATCATTTCTTAACAGTGTCCCTTAAAAGTTTTTGAAGAATTTTAGTTGAACTGGCATTTTTACAATTTAGATCATTTATGACAGCACCAAAACCACCGCCACCATTACTATTATTACTGTTGTTGTTATTTCAATTAGTTTCAGTGCATTTGTTAAGATAACTTTCTGATATTGTATTCATAATAACAGTGTGTATCCAGATGTTGTTTGTATAATATTCTAACGATAATTATGGTAGTTATACAGTTTTTCTTGATTACCTCAAAATGAATGTTTTGGCACTTTGCCCATTTAGAATTTCCACTCTAAATTTAGTCTTCCCTTGTACTCCTCTGTATATACAGTAAAATCCTGATAACTCGACATTCCATGTAACTCAACAAACTTTTTTACTTTATGTTTTTCCTTTTTTTGTAGTTAAATTTCACTAATAAAATCTGTTATGTGCTATAGGTAAATTTCAATTAGTGTACGTATATAATCTACTGCAATCTCTGTCGCAGTAACGAAAGGGCTGACTGCACATTGACCTTTGATATCTAGTCAGAACATAAGCAGCCGGCACGTCATTGTCATGAAATCAAAAGTTTGCCACTAATAATGTGGGTACATATTACAAACTATAAACACATGTTAGGAAGGTTTGAAGGTTTATTGCTTTATCCAGTACAAAGGTATTTTTTTGGACACAATTGCGCAGTGGCTTATGATTGAGTGTATTCTTGTATTTATAAGATCATAGGGGTGTCAGGTTATTTTTCCAATTTCCATGGATGGTGCATGATTGGAAATGTCTGCTCGCATTATCAGCAGGTCATGTTTATTTCAAGGAAGTACACAGAGACATTACCCACATCATCTATCTGATTAGATTAGATTGCGTTCAGCGAGTTCACAAGTAGCCATGGAGGCTGGTGAACATTGAACATGTCAATTGTGATGTACAAACATTGTCAATAAATATACAGAATGAGCACATAAAAACTCATTATATACAGGAGAAACAAACAAACAACAGCAAAGGGGATAATGGAAACACAATCAAAGCTTACCTGAAATTTGTCAGATAAGAATTGAATTTGCATGATGTCACTTGCACACATTCAAGCAAGATCACATGTAAAAGATACCGATGTGCATAGTAAGCTAAAATTTCAGTTACATATTTCTGGTCATGGTGCAACTTCCGGGATTTCAGGCTTACTGTTAGTGTGTGTTGTTTGTGCCAGTGAAAATATCAAACAAGAAGTAAAGACAAGTTAGAATGACAATAGAAATTAAATTGGATATGTTAAAGAGACTGGACAAAGGGGAACATATTAGCATGCAATACATTTTAGAATACGTTATACTTTTGTTTTGTATATTGTGCTAGAATATGTATTTATATAATTTGCGAGCAGGAGTTCTGCATAAGAAGTTGCTGAAAAATCAGCATAGGTCTCGGATCAGCGACGATAATTTGCGTAATAGTTTATGTATGTACCTTTCCAACAACCTACATCCTAATTTTAAGACTCAGGGGTCTTTGTCTAGGGGATATGTGAATAGCGACCACAAGGTACCCAAGCTGAGCAGAGCATTACTTCCACTTACTGGTGTTTTGCTCCTCACTGTAACTTTTCTATCTGACCTTACCTTGGTCATCTCTTGTTCTCTTCCGACCCTGATGCTATTAGGGTTCCCGAGGGCTAGGGAGTCTTGATAACTTTCCCGGTCAGGTCGGTGAGACCTGTAAACCAACGACAGGTGTGGTCCTCCAGACATTCTGGGGGTTGTGAGAGAGTGATGTGACCGCAAAAACATAAAAATATGGTGCTCTCTAAAAAGCGGTTACTATTGCTGTTATTCTCTTTTCAATATCATCAGTGAAAAATATTGGAGAGCAAGAGGATTAATGACTTCAATGTCAGAAATCTAGCATTAGCTAACAACATAATTTGCAGTATTATGTTATAGGTTGTGAAAAACAAACCCCTTATTCTGTAAAACTCAACATTTTGGTAACTTGACAGCCTCTTAGACCCCATTAGGTATAGTTATCGGGATTCCACTGTATTGATAAAATGTTAATGTTCAATTAACACTGTATGTATAATAAAGACATATTTCCTGATTGAAGGTTCTGTTGGTACATATTGATTTTTTTATGGTAAAGTGAATGTACTTACCATATTTAGTTTTGAGCAGCATTGTTGAGCATTTAAGTAATCACATTCTAAATCAGAGAGTGTAATGACCTGTTTAGTGTTAAGGGATACATTCTCACATTTATTCACAGATATTGCAAATCATAAGTTAGCACATCTCTAATATCCTTTGCCTGCAGCACAATATCTAAATGCTTTCATTTTTTTTCCCTTTGTTGAGAGAAGTTTTCTCAGTACAGAGATTTGTCTCCAGCAAAACAATATCAAAATACAAAACTAAAAACTAAACCCTGGTGGAACAGCCCATGAAGGGCCAAGGCCTACTGCCCTGCTGTTGCATCCCCCACCTGTGCCCACTACAGGCATCATTGGTGAGGTGCAGTGCTGGAGGGTGGGACGTGGTCAGTGCCCCGAGCCCTCCTGGCCAGTTATGCAGTCTTCTCGACCTGCAAAATACAAAACATGATTTCAAATTTACAAATGCACAAATTCAGGTATTACTACTCAAAATTTGCTTTAAAAGGATGTAAAAATGAGGCCTGACTTCGGAGGTGAGATGGTAGATAACTACCTGGTGCCTATTATGAGGGTACTTCAAACAGAAAAGAACACATGTCCTACACTAAGACCATCATACAACAAGAATGGCACTTTGTTAGAATAGAGTTCATGTTCTGGAATTCCTAAAGACAGAATTTTGCTAACACTACTGATAAAGATACATCACGTGTGTGAGCAAAATAATGCATCAACTGGAAATATGCTCCAAAATTGAATACATGGGACGGTATGATTCTTGAGTACAAAACGTTGAAATTGCATGGAGATTCAGTGTGAAATTTTGCACTACAGATACCAAATGCAATGTTGTCATTAGTTATAGAGAAATTAAGCAAAGGCATTGTTCTCCTGCACAAGAATGTAACCCCCATGTAGCGCACATAACATAAGCTTTGCTTCAATATTTTAGATGGGAAGTATGGAAGCAAGGCGGCGCCGTGGCCGAGCGACTAGAGTGTTCACCTACCACCTAGGTTTGACCCCAGGGGCCGGCAGGTGGTATTCGTGGTGGATGAAGCAGCGTCTGGGCAGGTTTTCTCCGTTTTACCCCACCACTCTTTCCACCAACTGCTCAATATCACCTTTCCAACCATCAATTTCTCCCTGTATTTCATATCATTCTCTTCCTCACTTTCATACCTGGTACTTGGCTGACCACCCACTTCCAGGTCTTCACTCTGTCCGGTCCACAGGTTCCTGTGCTCCCCAACAGACGTCTGACCCTAGGCACTGGCTTGTAAGTCCTATATAAGGGGAGGAGACTTTCATGCAACTTTACCAGATATTCAGAATTACTTAATTTCACGTGTGAGTGCCAACATGACATATGGAATTATGAAAGAAATTTCTGATGCCTTCTTTGTTTAATTAATATAGGATGAAACTCCTGACATTAATAGTGAGGAACAACTCTATACCGCTCGATATATAAATGTTGAAGAGAGGTTTATTTGATTTACAGTTGTAAGTTCTGGGAGTAAAGCAGATTCTCTTTTGAATCAAGCTCACAGTATTATTGAACATTTCTTTCAGACAATGATAACAGATGAAAACTCGGAAAGGCAATTCAGTTTAGGTTGGGTCACATTTTAACGAATTTTACAATCTATTATAAAAACAAACTTAAAAGACTAAAAGCTTCACT
This sequence comes from Tenodera sinensis, assembly GCA_030765045.1. Classification (NCBI taxonomy): domain Eukaryota; kingdom Metazoa; phylum Arthropoda; class Insecta; order Mantodea; family Mantidae; genus Tenodera; species Tenodera sinensis. Next base: position 99,356,182 of record CM060969.1, read on the forward strand.
TATCTTACTAATGCTGGAAGTTCTTGAAAATCCCATACAATTGTTTCATGAGATATCCACCACATTCTCAATGGTTTATTTCATTGAATTTTACAATATTCATTGGAGTACATACCTGAGTTGATAGGCTACGCTACTGTCCATTACTTAATTTTGTTCCCCCCCAGCTATAATAGATCATTGGGGTTTGCTACACTTACGTTTCTGCTACACTTAGTCGTCCCTTTGCAATTGCTTCACTCCTCCAATTATTATAAAAACATCCGTAGGTTATGCTTCATATTTGGGACCAAATCCCTAGTTATTCATACATGTGAGACAGAATATTAGACCCCAATAGAAAATCGTTCATATAAATGTTTGTTAAAAGTGTATAAATTTCTAGTTCTTGTTTGGGTGTATCAGGAACTTATTTTTAATATTCAGGATAGCCAATGTTTTCTTGTTACTAGATAGTTTGTTTGTGTTTCAATAATAAGAACTATTTGCGCGGATGAATACAAAAATGGCGGTGTGTTGTACCAAAGCGACGCCGAGAACTAGTTTCATTGGCGTCTGTATGCTCAAGACGATAAGACGTGTTTTTGGTAGCGTGTGAACATGGAACTTTCACCAAACTTTTATCCAGTGTAGATTCTACCAAATCATTTAATTGTGAAGGTCTTTGATTAATTAATATGGTGCTGAGAGTGTAAAATAACGAAGTGTTAATGAATAAATATGTTGTGATAAAGGAACATTGATTTATGCATTCCATTCTGTTACCACGACCCTGTAGATAGGAATCGCGTCTGCTATCACAGTATTTCATCTTTCTAGCAAGAACATTATTCCTGCTATATATGTCAGTACACATTTTAAAAAACTGCACCAAAATAGCTTACCCAACGTGGAACTCGAATTTAGAATGGAATGCAAAATTACGAAAATTGAAATCACGATAAAACATCAAGTGACGCCATCCCATCGCGCAGGAAAAAGACGCCATTAGACCATCGTTTGATATCAACAATACATCAGAACATCGATTCATGGATAACCAACGTGGGAAAAACACCGGAGATCATCTAGCGAAGCCAACTGCCCAGGAGACGTAAATAACTGGACGAAGAACCAACGGAAAAGAAAGTAGGATCAAAATTTTTTGTTTTCACATACATTTTATTTCCATTTTTATGTTACTGAGAAGCGGAAAAGTAGTGGGACTTTTAACCTTAAGTGAATTGAATAAAGAAATTAAAATGTCGCGAAAAGAGATAGAAACAGGAGTGGGGGAAGGGGCAGATAGGCCTAGTTATCAGGTAGAATTAGAAAGCGAGGAACAGGTGGAAATAGGGAAAGACCAAAGGTTATTAATGATCATGTTTGAAAGACTAGAACAAAGTTTAGGTCAGAAAATAGAGGGAGTGAGAGAGGACTTGGAAAATAATAAAAAAGAAATAGGTCAGAAAATGGAACAGAATAAGGTAGAATTAAAACAGGACATAGAACAAAGTTTAGGTCAGAAAATGGAACAGAATAAGGTAGAATTAAAACAGGACATAGAACAAAGTTTAGGTCAGAAAATGGAGGAAGTGAGACAGAACTTAGAACAGAAAATGGAATTAGGTAGACAGGAGTGTAAAGAAAATATGAAAGTAATGGAAACTAATTTAAAATTAGTACATAAAAACTTAAATGAAACAAAGGAAGCCTTAGAAGCTAGGATAGAAATCGTAGGAGATAGGATGGGAAAAATAGAATCAGAAATGAGAGAAAATAAGATTGTATTAGAAGGAGAAATTGCTAGATGTAGAGATGAAATAACAGAATGTAATACAAGTGTAGACTGTAAGATTACAAATGTAAAAGCAGAAATAACTGAGGAATTAAGGAAAGAGATTGAGGTAGTAAAGAAAGACATTGTTAATGAAACTGTAGAACAAATTGTAATTCCTAAAATTAAGACGATGACTGATGTGATGCATTCACAACAGGATGCTATAAATGATATGAAACAAAGCCACTTAGAAATAAAGAATGATTTAAAATCAATTTGTGAAGAAATGAAAAAAGGGAAAGAAAGTTTGGCTAATGTAAATGATGTTGTGAATACACTACAAAGGCAAGATGATTTAGATGTAAGTAATGTACAAGATGAGAGTTACTTGAATAATGTACAAAATGTTGACTCACCATACAGAGAAAGAGGTTCACAACCAAACAATGACACAACACATAACACATGTTACACCAACAGCATATTACATGAAATCACACCACCTACATTTGACGAGGAGAAGGGAGACGATCCAAAACTCTTTGTTAAAGAGATGGAAGAATATTTTAAAGTGAAAAGGATACCAAATGAGCTTAGGATGATGATAGTTAAGAAAAGCTTAAAAAACAAGGCGTTAGAATGGCTCAGGTTAACACTAGCTGGTCATGAGTCGTATAGCTCATTCAGAAATTTATTCCTATCAAGGTATTGGGGCCCAGCTAAACAAAACCAAACTAGGGTAGAGCTAGCGACAGGTAGATACGATCCAACCAAAGGGTTGTCGCTAGTCGATTATTTTATGAAAGTAGCCAACAAAGGAAAGCTATTAGACCCCAACTTGTCGGAAGCAGAACTAATTACCAGCATAACAAGACATTTCCCAGACACAGTGAGAACAGGATTAATTGTTGCGAGGCCAGTAGATTTTGCAGATATGATAGAATTGCTGACAGCCTTCGAAACACAAAATGGTCGGCCTAATGAGTATAGACATAGGAACGGTCACCCAAACTCACCCATCTTAAACCGGAGCACGGCTACGAACAACCAGAGTGAGGGAGAACATAGAAATACTAGGAGCACCCATGAAAGGGGGAGAGGGGCACACCATTTCCCACAACCACATAATCATGGCGAGAGGTTGGAGAACACAAGACAGCGGTACCACGACACAATACCGAGGGGTGAATCAAGATACAGAACATATACATATGATCGGGGGAGACCAGGAGACAGTACCCATCAGGTGAATCACATACGATTCTGTAGGGAATACTTCGACAACCAAAGACCGTCATACGACAGAGGTTCACGCCAAAGGGGCAGAGACCAATGGTACACTGACAACATAAGACAGCAGGAAGTAGATGAAAACGTGCCAAATAGGGCAGATGCTGCACAGAATACAGAAACAACCACCACCACCAACACTCAGGGAAATTACAACAACTAAGTTCATCCCAACCGAGTGGATGACAAACAACAAAATCTCAGCAACTTACAATTGACATCGACACCGTGATGGCTACACAGAGAGAAAGATGGAACCACTGGTCATAACAAAACAGCTGGGTGACCACACGTATGAGCTACAGAATACAAATGGCAAGTTGGTAGGAAGATACCATAAAAATAAATTAAAGCCATACAAAGAAAGGACCAAATAGTCTTTGCCAACAAATGTGTAAGGCAGGAGTAGTAGAGATGAAGGAAGATAACAATTTTTAATGGGTTACTTATAGAAAATTATGTTCAGATTAGGAATTACAACAAGGAAGAAAATCAACATAGTCATTGGCTATATCGACCACAAAGAGCATTGTCAACAAAGACAGATGAGGACACTGATTGTCATTAAATAAATGAATTATAGCGATGGAAAATAATATGTTTTTGACATAAGGATGTCAGGGACAAAAATAAAAAGGAATCAATTATGATGACAAAGATATAATATTTCGACACAAAGATGTCGAGGGTAAATGGAGAAGAAAAATAATACAATTACAGAATAATTATAAGTGTAGAAGTTTTCTCTTATAGAAATAAGAGACAAAGAAGTGACAATTAGTGGAGTAAGGAAAACCATAATCAGAAAAACAATGCCCATGAATTAAGATGGATATAGCCAATGCTAAGCTCGAAGAAATGTTGAACCAAACAACAATAAATAATAACCCAATTAAGAAAAATAGTACCATTAGTAACATCAGAGTTTAAGAACCGACTCAATGACCTGCCTATACATAAGCTTATAAGACAAAGAAGGCAAAGAACTGAATAAAATATTGCCATAAACATGATCATAATCATTAGCTCAAAATTTGTATCCTGTTTTTCTCTCCTCATAACAAAGAGTATAAGTCAAAAACCACATAATAAACCATGATGCACATTAAATTATATTTGTGTCAATGTCAAATGTACAAAAACTGAATATGTATTGTGTAATAACTGAATATGTATTGTATAATAACAGAACATATGTGGTATGATAGCTGGATATATTGTACAATAACTGAATATGTATTGTATAATAATTGGACATGTTGTGTAATAACTAAATGTGTTGTACAATAACTGAATATGTATTGTATAATAACTGAATGTATTGTGTAGTAATTGAATATGTGAAATTTATAAAGACATGCTATATCATGCCAAAACAAAAGACAAAGACAAACAGTGAAGAAGACTGTAAAGAAAAAAAAAAAAAAATTGTACAAAGTGATTGAATCAGAGGAGTAGGGAGAAGTATTGTATTGTGTTTCAAGATTGTAAATATAGGTGACAACTTGAAAAACAAAACAAGGGGCATATGAGACAGAATATTAGACCCCAATAGAAAATCGTTCATATAAATGTTTGTTAAAAGTGTATAAATTTCTAGTTCTTGTTTGGGTGTATCAGGAACTTATTTTTAATATTCAGGATAGCCAATGTTTTCTTGTTACTAGATAGTTTGTTTGTGTTTCAATAATAAGAACTATTTGCGCGGATGAATACAAAAATGGCGGTGTGTCGTACCAAAGCGACGCCGAGAACTAGTTTCATTGGCGTCTGTATGCTCAAGATGATAAGACGTGTTTTTGGTAGCGTGTGAACATGGAACTTTCACCAAACTTTTATCCAGTGTAGATTCTACCAAATCATTTAATTGTGAAGGTCTTTGATTAATTAATATGGTGCTGAGAGTGTAAAATAACGAAGTGTTAATGAATAAATATGTTGTGATAAAGGAACATTGATTTATGCATTCCATTCTGTTACCACGACCCTGTAGATAGGAATCGCGTCTGCTATCACAGTATTTCATCTTTCTAGCAAGAACATTATTCCTGCTATATATGTCAGTAAACATTTTAAAAAACTGCACCACATGGATGGCAATTTTTGTTAGTCTCATGTTGGCAGTTGTGATGTCAGCAAATAGAGCAAGCACTTGATTATCTCATACCAAGTAAGGAAGAATACCCGAAAAAACTAACTCTGACCTATCTTCCCATGAATCTGAAACCTATGCTTGTGTAAATAGTTAATCATAAATGCATTAAGAATGCGCACAAGCTTTGCTCGGAAGCTTTGGTATGACCACTAATTAAACTCAGGTCATGTCCAGAATATGGACATTTGTTGGCCACCAGTACTACTGATACAAAAGTATGTTGGAAACTGTACTTTGTATCAACTGTTTATGACAATATACCTCAGAAGGCAGCTTGGCAATAGTACATTATCTGGGTCCCTTCATGTAGCTGCCATTTTCAACCTCCCCTTCGATTAAGTTGGTTCCTCTACCACTACTTCCACACAGATCACGACACCCACATGGCTGACCAGTGAGTGTCTCCACCAATATTTCCTTTCCTAGCATACCATGTCAATGTTAATTATTTGGCAAATTCAAAATGTATTCCTTTCAAATATAAACTACCTTCCCTTTAGCCCTTCCTTAAATAAAAATGTATTCCTTTCACATGCAAACTGGCCTATCCTTATCATTCCTTATAAAAAAAAAACAAAAAAAAACAGATAAATAAAATGTTTCTTTCACATGCATACTATCCTTTCTTTCTCCCTATCCTTTAAAATAAATAAAGTAAACAAATAATAAATATATGCATGATGAATGTGAGAACAGTCAAATAATGAATTGATGGGCTTTGTTGTGAATTTTACCGGTTGTAACATTTTCTCTATATACATGTAGCTCCCTCGTTAATTTCTCTGTGACCAAATGGATTACCCTTCCTGTACTGCCTTTTCCCAGCCTGCAATGCGTGGAAATACTGGTGGTGTACGCATTAACATTAGAAAGCAAACAATGGTGGTGGGGAACCAACATCGTCAGAGGGTAGGCTGATGAGTAACGTTAAGTTGGACAGGACCCAGATTGCCCCTTATAGCTCAATGCTCCTCTGCTTATAAAAAACATTCCTTAGCCAAGCTTTGCAGCTTAGGACCCTTGGTATTTTTCTGTACTTGTTGCTAGTTACAGATATAGTGGTCTATGTTATATGCATATGATGCTGGTTATGGTGCAACCGTTTAATTTCAAACTGCATTGCTTCTGACTGACATATATTGTTCTAAATCAGTTATGTAGAACGCTCATAAGTGTTGTTTAAGTCTATTTTTACCATATTTACGCGTTTTTAAAATAAAGGAATCACATGAAAGGTGTAGTTGGTTGATTGCGGGACTATCAAGGATACGGAACATTCATCCCGGGAGCTTTAGCATCTTCATCTCTGGGATGACCCTTTACTAATCTGTCAAAACCATTGAATTCGGATCGTCTGTCATACGGCAAAAGGTCCACATGCTTATGAATACTGCATGTTCTGTAACAGAACTTTATATTCAACATATCTTACTACATATATTGATAAAATAAGAACTCCTTATCTTTATCCTTTAGTGCCAGCTGCATTTTAAAACTAACAACCCCAAAACGATGTGATTTTAAACCATTAATTACTTATACAAGAAGTAAATTAAATTGACAAAAAGGATACGAAATAAACCAGCAAAAATAAGACGGCTCCGGTATCCAAAAGTGCAAAAGCAAAGACTAATGGATCTGACACCATGATTTTCTTTCAGCTTCTTCCTGATGTATTGAGTATTATCTTGCTCATCTATAATAACAACGTTATCACTACTTCTAGTGGACACACATTACAATTTCTATTATTTACTAGACACGTTTCTCAATCACAGCAACATTACATGTTTCTGTTTATATTTCCACGACTATCGCTTTTTTTTTTTACAGTTGCCAACGTCGCCAGGAAACCAAATTAAAATTTCTCTGCTGCAGATCACAAACTCCAAACCTATTACAGAGAGAATAGGGTAAAGATTAATTATTGGTATAACCACGGCATCCATCAATGTATTGAATCCATACTCTCAAGACCAGGGTTGCACATTTTTTAGACCAAGGCCCATTCTGACCTAAAACAGTTAACAGAGGGCCGCAGTGAACCATCCTCCAACCCTCCATTGTAGGCCTAAGTATATCTTACTTCCCAATTAGGGCTTCTCTTTGTTTAATTTAATAGTCTAATCTTAAATAATGGTCCTTTTATTCACATGTCATTTAATTTAATTACTGATCATAACATGTGTTATTCACCTTAATGAGAAACTTGATGCTGCTTAAGTTTAGTTAACTGTTCAATATCTGGTTCAATACTGCAATGCCCAAGCTTGCTTCCAAATGTTCATCTGTAAGTCCGGGTCGAGTTTTAGTTTTCAATTGTCTCATCACCGAAAATGACTGTTCACAGACATATGCATGTGCAGCCAAATAATTACAATTTTCAATGGATGTTCATTGAGCTTGTACGTGTCTTTAAGCAAGTACAGCGTAGAAATCAAGGAGTGATACATCAAATGTTGCTTTCAATTCAGCGTTTCTCTGGAAATCATTTAAAACATTGCAAGCACTGTCTCAATAGCAACATAAAAGTGTGGAGGAAATAATTCAAATGATTTTTTGAACTTCCGAGCATCTTGATAACGGGTGTTGAACTCTTCTGTGAGATTTTTCAAGAAGTTAATGTATTTCCTAAACTTAGATCTGTTCATAGATTCCATCATTTTCCCCATCGTCGAAAAATTGAAAAATACTCCACCTTATTTGCGTCTGCCAAACAAGTTTTCTTTAAAATATTTTGCTTAGGTTGAACAGATTATGGATCATGTGGTTTCTGCCTTTCATTTTGGTATTTACTTCATTAAGTTGCTGCACCATACCAACCAGAAATTTCAACTCAGATTAGCATTCACTGCTGTCCAGTTCCCCATAAAGCTTTGATTTGTCAAAAACAACCTAATATCTTCCCGAAGTTCATACACTCGTTTTAACATGTTACCTGCACTCAGCCATCGAACTTATGTAAAATATATGACGTCATAATCTGCATCCGAATCTGCATCTGGTCCGTAAATGAATATTTTGAAACCAAAGCATATTCAATACTCATTCATTTTAAATTTATCATCAACGGGCCGCAATTTACATTCCGGGGTTCCGCATGCATGCTCTAAACTATGCAATGAAAATAGTCTGTCGTATTTATACTAGTTCTGATGCAAATATATACCAATATTGTAACAAATGAGAAAACACCAGTTTCTGCTATTCACACTTTATTACTTTCTGGTCAGCGTAGTGCTAACGTTACACTTAGATTACTTTTGTAATAACTCAAGACAGAAAAACTGTCGAATCAAATCACAAATAAGAACTGTTAGATTACAACTCGCATTGAACTGCTACTCGGCACGATACACAAGTGCTGTCCGCTGAACGCTTCCTAGAGTTTTTCCTCCAACACTTCACTACATGCACATGGAACAACTTCTAGTACTCCTTCTTTACTGCCCCTGCCGGGTAAGAGCAGGTCCCTTATATAGTCTTTTCAGCCAATGGAAAGGTTCTGGAAGTAGAATGATCGGGAGTCGCTGTGAGAGAACAGTCCAGACACCGCACCGCTACACAATAGCTATTGTTTCCGGAAGCTCTATTGTCCCGCTGGCGGCCGGGTCTTTCGGTCAGGTAAACGCCTCCGGCCTGTTCTTGTTGCCGCACGGAGATCAGGTCCCGACCGGTGTTTCTTAACAGCCGCGTCAGGGTTAAAATGATAAAATTAGTGTGTGTTTCCAAATAAAACTTTATTCACTACATGCTCCAATACAAAAGTTGTGTGTAACACTACATGCATATAGTACTATATACGAGATATACATCCCTTAGATATACATTCAATAAATACACTATTTTTATTCTATACTGTACATTCCCATTGACATGGCTACTTGTGAGCTCGCTGAATGCAATCCAGTCTAATCTATCAAACCGCGTTGGAACCGTACTTCGAAATTGTTCAAAGGAGTGGACGGTAAAAGGCATTACAGCAGGTGGGCAAAAAGAGTATAATCTTAAATACAAATTCAGCTTATCATTATAGACAGACCATTGTAATAAGCAACAGTCGCGACGTGAGAGCAATGAAGAGTGAAGTGTAACTATGCCACCCTTAGCTACTGCATGTCTGCATATGCAAAACATTAGTGCAATTTTTGTGCCTAAAAGGAAAAACATCATGGCGTGTGTTTAACAAGTAGCACGTGGAAAAAAAGCAGCCAGAGACCCACGTCAGAATTACGTGTAAACTGAGTTCTTCTATAGCAGTGATGAATTCAGGAGTTTGGCCCAGGGTCCCCTCCCCGGGAATTACAAAGCCCCCCGAGAAATTCATATTGTAACAAAATCACGCAAAAATGCGAAGTCCGTTTACTTTTCTAACATTTATTTCCTCTAAATCTTTCCACAAATGCACAATTTTCTTCTCGTTGCTAACCCAGTTTATAGTCTTCCCTAATATTGCAATTCACAGTTGTTTTTCCGATAATCCTTCTCAGTCTTTCACTGTCTTTAATATCTTTACTATTGCTATACCATCACTCGATGGCACATTATATGTTCACTGATAGGCTAGCCGATTCACTCTCGTAACTAAAACTAATTGTACACTGCGACTTAAACAACTATCATTCACTCAACTCTAACAACTAAAGCTGACTGACTGCTCACTGTTTGTTCTATTTATACAGGAGCCGAACGTAACCTCCTTCGAGTGCTTTCCTTGCGCACGTATGCACGAATTAGCAAAGAAGCTTATAGACCTTGCCGGACACTACGGTGTTATCACGCAGTTCGATCGCATACACACAGTCGCTAGTTGTCCTGTACCCCCGAACCTCCTCCACGCCTCGCCGTCATTATTACGGTCACGCAGACACACACAACCGCTTGTATCCAACGTCACCCGGTCTCCTCTTGCCCGTATATTGCTGAACGATCCAATGGCACAATATATATTTGTAAATGTATGTATCTTAACATTCTCTTTCCCCCGTCAAGTCTAATATCCCCTCAGGATAGTACACTTTCTGCGTATTCATCAATGTTCTATTGGACCACAATTAGTACCAGTGTATTAGCATTTGGCTTTTGAGTAATTCGTGGAATGGTGTGCAACAGGTGGGACATAAAATGCAAACGAACCGCTGCATCGTGTCGTGTGGAGTAAATGCCCAAAAGGTAAATTTATCTCGAATAGCAAACTGGAACTAGCTGTGAATAAGGCCATTAGTGAATTTAACAGGGCTCATTAAAGCACACAGAGGCACTACTTTTAGTCAGAAAATAAAAAAGAAAGAAAAAAGAAAAAAGAAAAACTGATACCCACATCAGTACTGTTGTTGCCGGCAAAGATGTTCAACTGATTGTGCAGCACAGGCAGAGGAGTTGTGAACGTGTTCAACGGCCAGAAAACATAAATTACAGGAAATATTCTGTAAGAAAGACGTAAGGGTTCTGAGAAGGAAACATGATACGCAGCAATTCTGAGGTCAGCTTATATTCTTTTGCTTCTTCTTGGGGATATAACCCGCCTATGCCCCCCCCCCCCTTGGCTTCACCCCTGTCACCATCCCATGCTTGATTTGTTTTCCCTTCAGCTGAGCAATCGCTCTGTACCTCAGTTTCCACTTAAAAGTCTCTTGCGTAGTGCAGTGATGTCCAGAGGTTTCCACTCCTCCTCGCAGGCTTTCCGAAGGACATCACTTGTTCGAGGGCAACTGCATTCAAGAGTCCAATGGCACAAAAATCCAACGGAGAGACATCAGGAAATTTCACTGGGATGTTGCTGATCTGAGTAGGGTGTGTTCTAGTTTCCTGTGTTTTTTTTTCTTTGCAAGAATGCGAGACTCGAATCTGAAGTGTGACTGGACGACTTATCTTGATGCACACAGATTTTATTTTGGTCTATCCCATAGAGAGCCAGGATTTCAGTGTGATAATTTTATTAGGGGTGAAAACTTCATCCTGATAATACTAGAATACTTGGAATAGATTTTGGCCTTTTAAGCAGCTTTATAATTACTAATTTCCCATTGTAGTAATCAGCGACACCAGAAATCCTTTTGAGTTACTTTCTCTGCTTTCTGCATATCATTTTCGAAAATTGCTTCCACCCCTTAGTCGGCGGTCGGTCTGGGAATTTGGTTGGTTAGACGCTGGCCTACTGATCCCAAGGTCGCGAATTCAAATCCGGCCCAGACCGATGGGTTTTAAGCGTGCTTAAAAACGACAGCTCCATGTCAGTAAATTTACTGGCATGTAAAATAAACCCTGCGAGACGAAATTTCGGCACACCGGCGACTCTGATTTTATCCTGGCAATTGACAGCGTCGTTAAACAACAAAATATTTATTATTACCCCTTAGTCAGCAGTAAATTGCATGGGGTTTGTTGTAGTCACAAAGATACACATATTCCTCATCTAATGTGGCCACAAATTTTCATTCTTACCTGCCAGGTGCTTATCATAGAGCTTCCTGCTGTTACTGAGATGTTCTGAGATGTAAGTTGGGAACAACTTATGAACTCGACCTTTATGACGTTTCTATATATTTAAATCTTTCTTTATAAAGGTGTTAACAGTGATGAGGAACGTTCCCAATTTGTTATCAATGATCCGTTGCGTGCGTGATTACTGCTAAAGATGAGGGCCTTGATTTTCCTTATCACTCCAGAAGAGCATGTAGTAGCAGCTCACGGGTTTGTCTGTTTTGTTCCTTTTGGAGTTAATTCCATGCTACCTTTTCCCTTTTTATTCAACACTGTGCGAACCCCGTACTTTGGCACAACAAACTTTCGCTTGCGGCATGCTTCAATAATATTATAATAACGATAGTGAGTCATTCCACGTCAAATCACACAAAATACGGCAAAAATGACCTCGATCTCTCAGATTTTCTTGAAAAAAAGTTTTGGTGTTTTGGAACAAAATATATTTGACCCGTGTTTCTTCGTTTTATAAAAAAAACTTATTTTGGCAGATATTAATTTTTGAAATGTCCCAAAAATCGCGCGCTTTTCACCCTTCGATCAATCATACGTCCAATTGTAATGAAGCAAAGTACTTGATCATTGGCTCAAATTAAAGAAAAATCGCAGTATTTCGTGAGGTATTTATCAGAAACTTTTATTAATTATGATTAATATTATATTTTATACGATTAAAGTTTTGAAGTTAGATAATAACTTAAACTCGACCATTTAAAAATGTGAAAAAAACTAAAAATACAATTAAGTTTATTGAATATTCTCAGAAAAAATCAGAATGCAGTCTCTAATAGTATAGTTGTAATTAACTTACTGGCAAATCTGTGCAGCGGACTCGAGTGGCAGCGGTGACGGCTACCCTAACCTCACACAATTGCCACCTTCCATTACGACAACTGTCCACTGCTTGAGGTTCCATGAATGTTACAACAGTACAGCGAGGAGAACGCTGCTAGCTGACACTATTATATGTACACTATTAGCATCTTCAAAATGTTTTTAAAATATGCATTTTAAACTGTTTCCATACAACACAACTTTACCTCCTTCTTCGAAAGAAAATTGTTTCACTAAAGCTTCAGTTTTTGACAAAGGAATGAAGGATTGTAACTTTAAAGCACAGCTGGAACCATCGTTCTTTGCCCCTGACCTTGACTGGAAGTCCTGTTGGCGAATCCATAGCTTTTGCCTCTTTCATAAGCTCATATTGTATAATTCTGCGAATGAAACCATGCACATGGGGAGAGAGGGGGAAGGTGCATGATCTGAGACAGCCCTTGCTAATTCACAGGTGCTTTTTAGTACAGCGTGCAGTTGAAGACATAGATCTTTGAGATAAAGAGTGAATATAGTGAATTTGTGAGACATTGATCACAGTGTAAATCAATTATGCCAACTGTACGTTCTAAATTAGGGACCAAAACACTACACAGTCAGAGTAGAGAAATTGTTTCAAATGTATGGACGTACATGAAGGAAGAAGCTAAAAGCAAAGATCTGCTTACATCAGAAGATTTTTTTAAAAAATTCAAAAGTTCAAAAGCACGTATCAGATGCCACAGGAGTATCAAGAAGGTACATTGTGGAGACATTTTTCTGCATGGACTGTACTGCCTTAGTTGGAAGTTATCTGAGTAATGTAACTGACGCACCAATTTGCATACTGTCTGCAGTCACCTGGCTTGTTACTCGCTTTCAAGGGGCCAAGAACGGCGAATCCAGCTGTACAAGCAGATCTCTATTTCATGTCGTCCGTGAGCGCTTGCAGGCCTCCAGAAAAAATTGTAGCAAATGCACTAATGTAAGCTCCATAGCTTTCAACATCTTATTTTATAGACAACATGTCAGGGAATACGTGTGTATTTTTTTAGATTTTTAACACATCGATTTAAATTCTATTTTTGGTTTTACAAAATATACCATCAAACACACAGTCCAAAATTTGTGTGTAATAAGGATTTATCGAAAGTTGTTAAAAGTGTTGTATTTAACCTTTCCAGTGCGCCAAACCTCAACTCTCAACTCTATATGGCCTTAGAGTAACAATTGATTTTGTATTACGGTGCGCAGAAATTGCTTAGCTTCTAATAGCCATAACTAAGCAAGTAATTTAAAAATATGGAAATCAAAAAATACGGGTCTCCTTATTTGATGCCTATTATTCATAAAAAATTGAACCTCCTACGAAAAAGTCGTGTTTTACGGGTGTGCGATTTGACGTGGATTGACTCTACTATGCTCGGAAATGGCAGTAATGTAGTCTTCCCAATATGGTTCAATTTGCTTAGGTATAATGAGAGTCACACACATGCTACTGCTAAAGAGGCATCACAGCACCACAGTAACTGGTTTGTTTGTATCACAGACGCTTGATCTTGCTGCTTTCGCAGAAATCATGTTCCCAATTCGTTATCAGAGATAGGAAATAAACCTCCATAAAACCCCAATACACTTCTAATTTGTCCTTATTTAAAGTGCATCATTGAAAAATTTTAGATTGTTTGGATGAAATCTTTGTGCTAGAGGCTTTGTGAGTGCAACTATAGATTTATTTAAATATTTGCAATATTTCTTGAACCAAGCACCCTAAAGTTGAAACTCTGCACAACATGATGTGGATATAAGATAAATATGTACCCAAAATGTCATTAATTTAAAAAATATAGAATTTGAATATTTCAGTCCTATGTGCCCTATTTCCCGAAGACGAGAATAGCTGCGCCACAAATTACCACGTTAGTTTATTGCTCAATTTCTTCGAATTTGCCAATATTATGTTATATATATGGCTATTCACGTGGGACATAACAAGACGAAGAGTTTACGTAACTTGTGGAAGCGGCTGTGGATTACCTCTATGAGGAACCACGGCAGCTACACGAGGAGATCCAAGTTCCTATAATCATCCCGAAAGCGGTATCTCCGAAATCCAAAGTCTATCCCCTGGACATGACGGCGTCACGGCGCACATGCTCCAGCACCTACCCAAAAAGGCTGTCGTCCGCTTGACCCGGATTTTCAATACATGCCTACGTCTCCATCACTTTCCAGCATGCTGGAAAGAGGCGAGGGTGGTGTGTAACTTGAAACCCGGCAAGAACCCAGTCTTTCCTAATAACTACCGCTCCATCAGAATTCTCCCAACCGTCTCAAAAGTTTTTAAGTGGTTGCTCCTCACTCGCCTAACGCCTCTTTTTGAGGATAGGCAACTCCTACTGGATCACCAGTTTGGTTTTCGTCGGAGTCATTCCACCACCATGCAGTTGCTGCGTGTGGCCGAGAAGGTTTCCCTGGGTTTCCAGGAAAACTTCAAGACCATAACAGTTCTGCTGGACGTAGGAAAGGCATTCGCCACAACTTAGCACCAAGGCCTACTGTACAAATTAAAGCAGGCAAACATCCCTCCCCCATATCTCACAATAATTAGCAGCTTCCTTTAGGACCGCACTTTCAGAGTGAAAGTGGAAGGAAGACTGTCCACACTAAGAGATATAGCGGCAGTAGGCCCAGAGGGCAGTGTACTCTCCCCGCTACTCTTCGCAGCATACATGCCCGACTTCCCCACGGAACAACACACTGCGACATGCCAGTATGTCCTTGGCCAGTATGCGGACGACGTCCTCATCATGGCACAAAACAAGAATGTGAGATATTGCCTCCCTCCCCTTCAACGACAACTCGACGCCGTCGGTCGTTGGAGTGAGAAGTGGAGAATGGGTATTAGTCCGGGGAAAATCTCCGCTCTCCTCCTAGGTAAGGTTCGCCATTGGCGGCCGGAACGGTCACTTCGGCTCAGGCGGAGAAATATCCAATGGGTAACCTCTGCCAAATACTTAGGCGTTCTCCTCGACCGCGGGCTAACATACGCTCCACATGTCCGCGCAAAGGCCGGACTCAGACAGCTCTACCCCATCCTCCGATCCACCAAGCCCACTTACCTAAAACTGCGCACTTACGGGCAATCACCCCGCCATTGATCTTGTACGACTGCGAAGCCTGGGGATCAGCGGCACCTTCCACCATACGCAAACTGCAGACAGTGCAGAATAGGGCGTTAGGAACAATATAAGATACCCGCCGAAGATTCCCGTCTTACATCCTTCACAACCACTGCGGACTACCCTACGTCATGGAGTTGGTAAGGGAGCGATCCCGAACGATGGACACCAAACTGAATTCCCACACCAATCAACTGGTACGGGTACTAGGTCAATACGACGACAGAGCACCTCGTGGGAGGAAAAGTTACCGCCTTCCTAAGGACGCCCTTGGATAATGATAATACCACTCCCATCATCTAACACATTCTTACCCCAACACTTATTCCTGCCCCCTTCCTGCATCCAAACTCAGGCATGCAGGAAGAAAAAAAATTTGACCACCTAATATACTGCACAGATGAAGTCGCGTTAAGCGGCTAGGTGCTGTGCAGATAAACGTACCGTATAGGAGAACCTGTACGACCTGTTCTCCAATGCAGATGCTGGAATGCTGGTGGGACATAACGCAGCTAATAGAGGAACCAGCAACACAACCCAGTGCACTGTAGCCGGGCGCTACTAGTTGGAATGGACTAATATATTTAATCCAATTATGTATGGTAATTTAGACTTAAAACGTCGAATATGTAATTTAAACGATGGTGCCTTCTCCCTGCCATTATTGGCTACTCGAAAATTTGATTACAAAATTTATAGGGCTGTACTTAACTTGTAAGTGATTGTTACATTTTAATTCGATATAACTGTGATTCCGAGTTTCTATGACATTGGCTCCATTGTGTGAGCCTGTAAACAATATTGGCGATACTGGAATAAACGCGGCAAATTACAAGCATTGTTTGAATGCTTCAATAATAACACCGTGCTTCTGTATAGTGTTGACTATAACATAACGTTGCTGCAAATGATGGCAACAAGTTAAGCAGCATTTTTAAGTGCCTTTTTCATACAATGTACATATGTATCTAGTGTGAGTACTTTAGTATCTTTGTAATGTTATTGTGGGCGTTTGTTTAGAAACTTAACATAACCTAATATAGCTTAAGGTGTCTTCTAATTTCTCTACATAATTGAAACAATTTGCGACAAGAGTATGGCTCATTTGTCACACTACTATTAAGAGCCATACTCTTACCCAGTTTGCTTTTACTCCCGTATCGGAGCATGACTCCAACTCTCCATCCAGCGCACATACCTACATTATTCCTTATTGTATAACACGGAAAAGTACACCTTAGTGTTTATTATGTGTATTTTTCCGTGTTATACAATAAATTAGTAATGTACATGGCCAGTATAGGGACTGCGGAATGAGAATATAAGGTATACATTCTATTTATTCGGTTTCCTCTCGGTATCATTCCTCTTACTACAAGAAAATGTGTGGTAAGTGTAGGGTGTTTGTACCTGGCCGTCTACGTGAAATAACGAAGTACTGGCCACTTTTCAAATGTGTATGTAGTTAAACCATTTCTGGGTTCTTGTTCTGTATGAGGGATGGAAAGACCTAAGTTGGTGATTTTAGGGCAAATGCATAGTAATCCTAAATTAAAGAGTATTTGGTGATCGTTGGGTTTTAACTACACTGGTGTTTTGGTTTTATTTATTCATCACATAACATGTACATTGTTGAGCAAGTGCTCGCAAATTGGTGGCACATCAAGATTAGTGCTTCAAATTATGAGATTACATGTATAGATACATTCAGTATTGGACACGTCAAAATATAAGCAAACATACATTTCCAGTCAAAGCTTTATGACTAACACTTATATTTGAGATAATCCTAGATGGAATAAAAGCAGTGGTTAATTAGATGTGCCTTGAGACATGATTTGAAATGATTTACTGGTTTTATTGCTGTGATGTAGCTTGGCAGGTTATTATTATACAATTTAATGCCTGAGTGTAGAATACTTTTCTGATAGAGTGAGATATTGTGATTGTTTACATGCAGATGTGTATTTTTGGAGGTGTAATGTTTATGTACCGTGTTATTCATTGCAAATGGTGTATCAATGGTGTTAATGTTCTTAAGTGTAAACATAATTGTTTCTTGATAATAAATGCAGGGAAGTGGAAGGATATCAAATTTTCTAAACAGACGTTTGCAGGATGATTTTGGGCTAACACTTGGCAGGCCCTGGTCAGATATGGCATGTAATGCCACAGGTTTATTTATTTTATTCCATAATTCTAATCATTTTTTTCTGCGCAACGAAGGTTGCCTTACTCAATGGAGACTCAGCCCAGAAAACTATGACATATCTCAATGAGTGGATATGCACAAAGTGTGCTGACCTAACTGTTTCTTTTTTCGTACAAGTCATAATCATGTAGCACAGCAAACTGAGTTAATGTGAGTGTCCCATTTCATATTACTTTGTACCCAGATGCCGAGGAATTTGATGGCTTTAACTTTTTTAACTGTATGATTAAGGAGTGGTGCTTGAGGAGCAGGGTTTCATTTTGTTCCTGTTAGTGTGTATATCCATTGCTACAGTTTTTTTGTATTTATAATGAAGTACATGTAAAATAATTTGTGAATACCCTTTTTATTGTGGTTACGCTTTGTCATTGCTTGTTTGTTCATATGAACCTACCATGAGCAGAACTTAGGGACACTGAACATTTCATACAATTATGGAACATGCATCATGACTAGTAATATACTCCTTTTTTCCTTCCATCTTGCATTATGCAAGAAAAAAATAAAAATTTATAAGCTGCCTCCAGTTCAAAACTAAAATTCACAACATGTATTACAGTAGGTCAACAATAACAAATGAGTGTAAATCACCATCACGTGAAATCTACCCTATATAGCGACCTGATGATGGAATATTAAAGAACTCCATAGTGTACGGGTAGTGAGTATATGGGAATCATTTTACATCTTTCTTGAAGACTAAGCAAATCGTCTGCATGCCTTATAGTGTGGTGATGCATAGTCAAGGTTTTGTTGTGAAGTTATTATAATTATTTTTAAGATAGTTCAACAGAGAATATATATATTCACCAAGAGTAAGAATTTTTTGTGTACTAAATAATGGCCCACAGAAATGATGGAGCCTAACGCCACAAATATGTAGTATGTATGGTTATTTGTAATATAAACATTTGCTTGCTGTGTGCTGAATTACCCCAGAAGATAATTCTTATCCCAACAGGGAGTGAAAATAGGCAAAATATCCTATGTTTAAGGCCTTTTGGTTAAACATATTCTTTACATTTCATAATGTTTTGGTAGAATGGCTTTTAATTCTTTTCTCCAGCTATGCTCTTCCTCTATTTGAAGCCTAAGGAATTTTATATGGAATATTTTACTTATAGTATAATTATTGTGACCACCTCCATAGCGCAGTTGGTAGTGTGCTTGCCTCTTTGGCAGACCAGGGTTTGATTCCCGGTACCAGTATGGGGATTTTATCTTCTCTGGGTTGTCTGGCATGGGGTGCACTCAGCCTCGTTAGGTCCCGGGGGGGGGGGGGAGACCAATTGAGGAGCTACTTGATGGAAAAGTAGCGGCCCCAGGTCGAGAAGACTGCATAACTGGCCGGGAGGGCTCAGGGCGCTGACCACGTCCCACCCTCCAGTACTGCACCCCACCAGTGATGCCTGTAGTGGGCAGAGGTACAGGACGCAGCGGCTGGGCAGTAGGCCTTGGCCCTTCATGGGCTGTTGCGCCGAGGTTTAGTTATTATTATTGCATCTGATGGTCAATTCATTTACTTGCTTATGTGCTGTTTTGATTTGAATAAAGTTTATTTTATTCTAGTTTAATGATAGCTTATTTGCTTCAAACCAAATATTGAGTTGTTCAGATGCTTTATTGGCAGAATCTCTTAATTGCAGATGTGACTTTTCACATATAAGCACACTAGTACCATTTGCAAAGAACACAAAGCGTTGCAGTTTTGCTACAGTCCTGTCTTTATTTAAAAAAAAGAATCCCTGAAATATACTTTGTGATTTAGTGCCCTCAATATATTTCGCTATAGTTATTATGTGTATGTCTTATGTAATAAAGGAATAGTGTCTCCTTAGCATGATGGTAGTGCTGCTGCTTACCATGTAGGAGACCTGGGATTGATTCCTGGTACAGATATCAGGATTTTCTCCCACTGGGAGATCTGTTCTGGAGTGCACTCAGCCTTGTCTACTGCTTACTCTGACATTTCTACTCAATCACTGGTTAACTCACTAAAAACTGACAATAAACTCACTAAAAGTGCCTCTTCTGTCTGTGCCGACATGCTGAGAATTGGGTACTGGTGATTTCTCTGAGAATCAGTTCTCCACAAAGCTTCTCATAACAAGCCGGTAACTTGGAGCTTCTCAGAAATAGCCTTTATTCTTAACCAACATTGCCGTTCGTTGCCTAGCAATGTAGTGATGTGAACTGGCTGGTCTTGAGACTGCTTTGGTTTTGAAACTGCTTTGATGTGTAGCCAGCGTCACAATATGATATCAAAACTGTCTCTCACACAGTTCAACTTTGAATAGCTATATCTCAGGTTGTTGTTGTTGTTGTTGTTGTGTTTAACACCCACTTTTACTACTACGGCACCGCAGGCGGTGACACTGATGATACATGGAATGAAGATGGAGCACCGGTGGAATGAGATGGCAGGGGAAACCGGAGCACCCGGAGAAAACCCACCCTGATGCTGCTTTGTCCACCACGATTATCTCAGGTGATTTTCTTTTAAAAGAGATGTATCGGTTTGTCAGATTCTCTGCTACTAAAATCGGCGAGAGCTAACCTGGTACTTGACAGCTGATTTACTCACTTGTGCACGAGGCTAGCTCTATCTGGTCCAATCAACTAATCATTGCATGATGTGTTTGTAACACAATCAGCTAGCTACAAACACATCATGCAACGGTTAGTTGATTGGACCAGAAAGGACTAGCCTCATTCGCAGGTAAGTGAGTCATGTAGCTGTCAAGTGCCAGGTTAGCTCTTGCTGACTGTAAACCCCAGTGCAACAGCCCTTACCAGGCCAAGGGCCACTGCCCAGTTGCTGCATGCCCCACCTCTGCCCACTACAGGCATCAAGAGTGGGCGGATTCTCTGCTACACATTTCACATATTACAAAGATGATGATTCCCATTGCCTAGTTTGGAAAAAGAAAAAAGTTAGGAAATTTTTCTGATGGAAGGTTAGGTTTAAACAAGGTGGAAGTTAACAAGATATAATGTTGATTGATTACGTAGACTTCCATGGCCTTTGTCCATTACTTCTTTCTTGTTTCCGGTATGGGCTGTGTGTTGTTGGCTTATTTAAGAAATTAAAGAGTTAAACAATTAAATATTAAAAAATTTTAAAAATTAAAAAAAATAATTTTTAATTTCTTAAATAAACCAACAAGACGTGGCCCATATTGGAAACAAGAAAGAAATATAATGTTTATATCAAAATTTTTCCTCAAACTAGACTAAAATTACATATGCACCAGATGATATTTCCAAGTTCTTGTGTTTATTGAACAATTTTGATACATTTTATATTAATTATATTAATTTTATTTCAAAGTGAATCATAATTTATGTTTACTTGAATCTCTTTCTCCTTTAGCCGTCCAGCATCAAGCATCTTAATATACAAAAGACATTAGAAGTTGTGGAAGATAGAGAGCTTACTGGTCATTTCCAAACTTGATACACTTTTATCAGTGAAAAATGGATAACAGTTGCACTCCATTATGTATTGGAGTTTGGAAAATGATAAATGAACCTGTGATAGATCTTTACCAGAACTTAAACCAGTCTGCAGCAGGCCTGGAAGTGTTGATTGAATCCATTGTTAACAGCTGTAAGACTTCAACACATGTGTTTGTTCCTCCAGCAGATTCTTCTAACAGAGGACAGGAGGTGCACTATATTGGTAATTATGTTTATTTTACTACATAGTTCACTTACATTTTGTACTTATGAGACTCTAAGTGCAATACTTATGTTAAAGGTAAGAATACATAAATTACATTTTGGTATGTTTAATGATAATGCCTTAACATACATATGTGTGCTTTATAGTCACTTGCTAGAGGGAAAATACAGAGAGTAAAAATTATGCACTGTTAGTGAACTACACCAAAATATTTTCAGAGGGTATAGAAGTGTCTTAATCAAGTAATTTGAGGTAGGAGACTTGTGTCCTGTATTTAAATTTCGAAGTTATGACTATGAGTTTCTAATGTGCCAGTACGCCACTGGCTAATATCAACCATTCAAGAGTGCAACACATGAAAACGAAGCAATTTTTCAGTTCCAATTCTACCTCTCAAACATTGCCCACACATGGCTTGTGTGTTTAAAAACACCAGCAGTAAGTTTGTTGGTATAAATAAATTAAATAATAATTACCGTCTATAGATTATTTAATCCCCGGGACATGAAGTTCTTATGATAGTAAGTCACCACTGGGGTAATTGTCTCTGATGTGAGACTGCTCCATGCTTGAATTACAAGTTTTATGAGCAATAAATTTGAATTTGTGGTTTACTGGGAGAAATACAAATTGGTTGGAGAATTCAGTGTCATTCTGGCATGTTGTCACAGTAGCTTAATGGTTAGAGCAGCCATGCATAAAGCATAATTGTTGTATTTATTTGGTTTTTTTTTTTTTTTTTTTTTTTTTTTTTAATTAACGTCCTCCAACATTGTGTCATATCGGACGAATGAATGAAATGAAATGGGTGAAATGATGCTCAAATGAGCCCGAGGTCCATGGAGCTTTTAAGTTACCCGACATTCGTCTTCTCAGGGTAGGGAAAACCTCGGAAAAAAACCTTACCCGGATAACTTACCCTAAGCGAGATTCGAACTCGCGACCTCTTGAACGTGAGGCAGACACGCTAACCATCAAGCTACCGAGGCGGGCGTATTTATTTGGTAATTAATTACATATTGTATTCAGTTACATGCATAAAAGGTACAATAGTCATGATGAGGTGAAGCCAACAATTTTCAGTATGTGCAACCTGATAACATGAAAAAACCATTTATCAACTATTCACTACAAAACAGGTTACACAACATTAACAAACTGAGTCCTTGAGAGTGTACAATGTAAGTCTTTACTTGCCAACACTCCCGCTCATGAACAAGGACGAAAAGAAAGCATAACTTTCTTCATGTTAGTCCCAAATAGTTTCTACACATGGCAAACTTCGATGCAAGCACGACTTTGGTGAGAATGTCTGCATCCATCTCTTCTGTTTTGCAGTGGCAGTCTTGATGTCTCCTCGCATCACAGTTTCCCTTATGAAGTGTTCCCTGATGCTTATGTGTTTTGAACAAGAACCAATTGTTGGATGTTCTGTTAGATTCTTGGCAGCCTGATTATCATTTAGGATTAGTATATAACTGTATTTTAGTTCAACATCATTTGCAAGTTGTTTCAAATGAAGTGCTTCTTTTGCATCATCAGTCATAGACATATATTCTGCTTCTGCAGTTGATAGGGCAGTTCTAGGTTCCCAACTGATGAGTGAACCAGCAAATTTGAAACAGTAGCCAGTGTATGATTTGTAGTCCACAGGGCAGGATCCCCAGTTCGCATCAGCATAACCAATTATGGGCTTGTCAGTTCTGGTGAAGCATAAACCAAGCTCCTTGGTTCCTTTAAGTACCGTAGGACCCTTTTGGCAGCTGTCCAATGTTGTTTACCATAACATGGATTGAACTAAGATAGCTTACAGCGTGAGTGATATCTGGTCTTGTTGCATAAGGCTTCCAATAAGGTCCTGGTAGGAAAGATTTTCTTCTTTTCTTTCATTTTTGGTTAGTTTTAGACCAACTTCCATCGGTGTATTTGCAGGTTTTCAGTTGTGACAATTGAGCAAATTTTCTATGTACCTGGACTGACAGGTTTTCATTTTATCATATATTCTCTTGAACTCAATACCAAGACAGTATTTTAAACGGACACGGTCTCGCATCTGAAATGTTTCCATCAGATCCTTCTTGAGGTTGCTCAAATTCAATTTGTTTGATGAGGCAATCAGGATGTCATCGACATATACAGCTAGTAGAACTTTCTCTCCCCCTGTTCCAAATGTATTTACACAAGGGTCTGCATGAGAAGATTTGAAACCTAAACTTTTCAATTTAGAGTCTAGTTTGAGAAACCATTGTCTTCCTGCTTGTTTTAAGCCACTAAGTGCTTGTTTGAGAAGACAGACTTTTTCACTTTTACAGATCTTCAAGTCTTCCAACATTTTTCTAGCTTTTGTATATATTGTTGACTGAGGGTTGTCAGCCTCTTCAACCATGATTTTACATATATGTTTTTCAAGTGAATCTGGAACTTGTATGTATATTTTTCTTTTAGTTCTCCATTCAGGAAAGCAGTTGACACATCTAGCTGATTTATCTCTTTCTTCTTCCGCTGCTATACCAAGAATAAGTCTTATAGAACTCAGCTTAGCAACTGGTGCAAAAGTTTCTCATAATCTACTCCAGGGCATTGTATAAATCCTCTTGCAACCAATCTAGCTTTTCGACATTCATATTTAGATTTTAATACTAATCTGGATCCTACTACGTTCATATCCTTTCTCTTTTTAACGAGAATCCACATATCATTTTCCAGGTGAGCTTCTATTTCTTCCTTTATTGCTTTGTCCCAGACACCAGGTGATTCATCAGATGAAGATTCTTCTTCAAAAGCACAAATCATTGTACTGTCACTTGTACCAGTATCAATCAACATGTAATTAACCAGAAATACAATCACTTATGCATTATTTTTTTTTATTAAAAAATAATCCATAAGTGATTGTATTTCTGGTTAATCACATGTTGATTTAATGGACAAGACAGTCATTAAATCTGGTTGGCATCTTTTTGTTCCGTTGTGGTCTCAGA
Organism: Tenodera sinensis; assembly: GCA_030765045.1. NCBI lineage: Eukaryota > Metazoa > Arthropoda > Insecta > Mantodea > Mantidae > Tenodera > Tenodera sinensis. The sequence continues at coordinate 99,380,742 of CM060969.1, forward strand.
GTTGGTGGGACATCATTTATTCCTAACTTGGAATGATCTTGAACTGGTGTCTCTTGATTGACATCAGATTCTTTTTGTGTTTCCTTTTCAACAGTTTGATATTTCAGTTCTATTATATAGTCAAGATCCTTTTCAACAGCATCATTTTGTAGATCTGAAAATTCTTGAAGATACATTTTGTTGAGGACTTTTACATCTCTTGTCATAACTGCTTTATTTTGATCAGGCATCCAGATTCTGTATGCCTTTGAGATTCCCGAATAGCAACAAAAATTCCTGGTTTTGCTTTTGGTTCCAGTTTTCCTCTTCTTGGGTTTTTGTCCAAGATGTAAGTAACTGATCCAAATACATGCAGATGTCTAACAGAAGGTACATGTCCAAGCCATCTCTTGAAAGGCATTTCATGGTTTATAGCTCTCAAAGGTGATCTGTTGCAAAGATAGTTGGCCGTATTTACAGCTTCTGCCCAAAACGTTGCAGGTAGATGAGTATCAATGAGAAGGCATCTGGCCCTTTCAACGAGTCTGTTTTTCTTTTCACTTATTCCATTTTGTTGTGGAGTATAAGTTGCTGATATATGTTACATACTTTTAGATATTCGCTGAATTCTTTGTTGCGGTACTCTGAAGTTTCATTATCAGATTGAAGTGCTTTTATCTTTTTTCTAGTGAACGTTTCCACTTCATTCTTAATTCTTTGAATAGTTCAGAACTTCAGTTTTTGCCTTTAAAAAATATACTGGCAGTGTCTGTTATAGTTGTCAGTGAAGGTAACAAAATATTTTGCTCCACCATGTGATGCGAATCGCATAGGTCCATGGACATCAGAATGGGCAATTTCTAGGGGTTCATTCGATCTATTATTTTGTCTGGTTGGAAATGAAGGTCTTGTAAATTTTCCTGCAAGGCAAACTTTACATTCAAAAAATCCATCACTCTTGAAGTTTATACCATTTACTTTTTCTTCACGAAGAGCCAGTTTTAGATCAGCTTCATTTACATGTCCTCACTTTTGATGCCAGCGATATATGTCAGAACAGCGGAAGGTTTTTTTCATTTGATTTGTTCTCTTCTCTAGGTTTTATATAATACTAACCATTGGATTTCATAGCTTTTACTTTTGTGCATCCAGTTTGGTCTGAGAGAGTGGTTTCTTCTTTGTTGAAGGTAACAGAGTAACCCTTTTATGTGATTTTTCCAACAGAAAGTAGATTTACGGATAAATCTGAAACATACAGAGTATTTGGTAGATTAACAGTTCCACTTTCATATATGTGAAGACCACTTGAAGACCTGTGAAGCATTAAGATCAGAAGGAACTACAGTTCAAAAGTATTGGAAAGCACGAATGCTAATGGCTTCATTGCCAGATGCAAGGCACTAGAAAACAACAACAACTCGACCACGGCCCACAAACCCGGAAAATCTACTTAACATAGTTGATAATGCCGGCCGTGAAAGCCTCAGCACTTATATAACAACAACTTTCATATATGTTCAGTCTTGCCACTCCTTTTCCATCAATTGAAGTAGAGTGATTTTTAGCAGCTAGTTTCAGTGGATCAGGATCAGACGACACTGACAGTTTTATGAATTTCTTTTCGTCATTGCGCATGTGTGAAGTGCTTCCTGAGTCAAGAATCCATACTGAGCTGTCTAAATTTCTTGAATTGGCCATCACTGAACATTGTTCTACCATGAAGGTTTGCTCAGGTTTCTTTAAATTCCTTTTCTTTGACTAGCATTCAGATGTTCTGCGATTTGTCTTCGAACAGATTTCACAGGTAGACTTCATGACATTTCCTCTTGCAAATTGCTTTGAGAATGGTTGTTTCTTCTTATTATTACCACTTCTCTGTTGATATCTGTTATTACTTGCATATAGTGCTCCTTCACTTGAAGTGTTATCCTTTTTCCTGGCTTCATTTTCTTCCAAGATTTTAATTTTTAGGTTTTCAACACTGGGTAGCTCATCCCTTGATTCAATGGCAATTCGAAAATTTTCAAATGAAGGTGGTAGAGAATGCAGCATCATTATGACCAATAAGTCTTCATTTATCACAACATCCATTTCTTTTAGTTTGTCAACAATGTCTAAGAACTTGTTGAGATGATCACATACATTATCTGTGCTGTGCATTTTCTGTACAATTAATTGCTTGAGAAGCGTAGCTTTCCGAGCAGGGCTTGAACTTTGAAAATTCTTCTTTAGTGTGTCCCATACATCTTTTGAGGTTAAGCAGTGCTTTATTTGTTTTAATTCTGGAGGTGAAATCATAAGAATCAGTTCTGACTTTGCATTTGAATCGCCCGTTTCCCATTTCATTTTGTCTTCGGGTTTGGCTTCATTTGGCGGCTTTGTTTTTTCTCCAGTCACATAGCCAAAAAGTTCAATGCGAGTGAGCACGGCTTGTACTTGCATTTTCCACGTATCATAATTGTCTTTCTTTAGAGGTTCGATATGACAAACACTGGTATTTGTAACCATTTTTTTTATAAAACTTTTCTTTTGGACATACAATTTTTGCAAAGTAGTTGGTTGTTCTTCTGCTTGGCAGACATGGTGGATATTTGATTTTCTAATCAGAGGTTATGTTTTCCAAAATTGAAAAGAAAGAGAATATGAAAATATGAAGTGAAAACATTTTTAAATGGCGAATAAAGTACTATAGAGACAGTCATAACTTACTTTAGGAGCTAAACAAAAGAAGCAGAGAGAGAGTTTTAATGCAAATAGTTACATAGGAAAGCACAATTTATTCCTGCATGGCATTACTTGCCGATTGGTTTAATTAGTCATGTGACCTCCAAACTTGACGTAATGTGAAGGAAAAGTTTGGTATTGCCAAACTCTTGTGTTATGTCACGTTAAGTCGACCCTAAATAGCTCCATTTAATATAACGTGTTAGACTTTCCCGTTATGTTAAGTTCATCATTATTCCGGCATTACTGATCTTTTTAAGACAAAGTAAAATTAGATTAATGTAAAATATGTACAGTATAATAATATAAACCAAGATCGGTTACAGGACTAGAATATACCCCCAGCATAACCGATGAATAATTTTAAAAGTACTATAATATTCTAAAGTAAGAGCAAATTAGAAACTAAAAACTTCACTTATCTTAGTAATGTTATTCTTTTGCTGACCCTGGGTTTCAAGTTGTCTCCAACTCATTCTCAAAGCCATATAAACAAATTCGTTACCAAAGCTACAATCTTTTATTTTTTCTGAAAAAACAAATACTGATATTCAATTTTTATTTACCAATCTCTGAAAACAAAAATTTATAAAAAAAAAACTCCAGGAGGCTTTGGATTTGGCTAATATAGCTTGTGTTATACGAATCAAATTTTCATCCAAAGGTGACATAATTCGTATGTATTTATATGTGTGTAGTGATATAATTTACAGTTAATACGTGATCTATCAACGAGAATGATGGTAGCGTGATTTACTTGAGGATTTTCGGTTTTTGGACCATCTGAATAGTGACTACTTTTTGTTGGTTAAGGACGACAAGTTTGACTTTATTTATCGTTTTAAACCAGTGAATGTTTGACTTTACTCCTTGTTCATTAAACACCGAAAGTTACCTTCTACACTAAATTTGAATTACTTTAGTGAGTGTTCTAGGTACTCTATTAATCGTGTGTAATTGTGATACTTTAGTTCACTGCGTAGTATTCTATAATACGCGCTTTCCTTACACACCATGGCTGTTCCCACTGATACAGGGCAGCTTATTTATTCTGCGATGCAGACGTGTTACCAATCTGAGGACCAGGTATCTTCCCTACCAGCACCGCCCCCAGCTCCTCAAACCACATCTAGTTGCTCCCAGAGAGAAGCCTCCACTTCATCACACCACCAGCAAAGACAGCCCATGCCCGTTTCTTCACACTGCTCTGGTCAAATGCAGCCTGTCGACTGCAGCTTGCCTTCCGCCGCCTTTAAACCACGCAGCCAGGATGATTGTCCACGTGACTCCAAGAGGAAGAAACTGGGTTCTGTTGTTCCTGTTTCTCCTTTCGCTACAGCCAACCGTTTTGCAGCCTAGGCTAACATGGATTCCGAAGAAGGAGATCATAGTGAACCTGCGCCTACTACTTCTACTTCCTCATCCCAGAAACCACCTCCCATTTATGTGTCTAATATACTCAACATGAATACTGTTATCAAACACTTACAAACGTCCAATGTAGGCGCCTACAAGCTTGTTACACTGGACAGCAACAAGGTCAAGTTCTCTTTTGAGAGTATAGACGGTTATCGTGCAGCCATACATTATTTTGAGTCACAGAAGGCAGAATTTCACACCTACCAAATGCGTCAGGATCGTAATCTTCGGGTGGTTATTCGTGGGCTTCACCCCACTATTGACACTTCTATGGTAATGCAAGAATTAACGTCTCTTGGGTATTCCCCTGCCCAAATGACTCCTGTTTACCATCCCGTGACAAAAGTACAACTGCCCCTCTTTTTCTTGGATCTAAAACCAAATCCTCTCAATGACGACATATATAAACTTGATCGTTTATATTACACGACGATAAAAGTGGAGCCACCGAAACCCAAAAGGGGTGTTATTCAGTGCCTGAACTGCCAGGAATTTGGACACAGCCGTAATTATTGCCACAAGCAACCACGTTGTGTCAAATGTGATGGCAACCATCCTACTGCGCAGTGCTCTAAGGCTCCTCACACGCCCCCTCTGTGTGTGAATTGTAAAGGTCCACATACAGCGAACTATAAGGGTTGCCCTGTTCATCGACGGCTCCAAGCTACTCAGCGCTCTCACACTAATCCCCAACGTACCGTTTCTGGTGTACCCTCTGCTACTGTTCCTTCACTTCATACTTTCCCTCGACTGGAGTCTACCGTACCTACTTCTACTGGAGCTGCCTATCCTCGTCCTCCTGTATCTAATGTCCGGCCTCCATCGTCGTCTCCAGATTCTCAGGGCTCACCTGCCGGTGCTTCACAGTCCTATGCAGCAACAGCCCGTCAGGGTGAACCAAACCGTTCTCAATTGGATTGCTTGATGGCACGTCTGGATTCTGTCTTTGCTATTCTTCAGCCTCTCCTTACTACCTTACAACAATTGATTCCTGTTCTGCTTCGTATCCATGGCTAATTTTGTCCCCACTTCAATTCGTATCTGCACTTGGAATTGTCAGAGTATCACCAATAAGTTTCATGAATTACTACACTTCCTTACGGTTTATGAAGTAGACCTCCTGTTGACCACAGAAACCAAATTGGCTCCTCACATACATTTCCACATTCCTGGCTATGATATCTATCGCGCAGATCACCCTAACTTGACTAGAATGGGTGGTTCTGCGGTGATTATCAAAACCTGTTTGGCTCACCATGCCCTACCACCCATTTTGGAGGACTCCTTTCAGGTTGCTCGGATTCAACTTTCTACTACTTCCGCAAACATTCAAGTCGGATCTTTTTATTCTGCTCCTCAGAATCCTGTTACTCTCGCTGATTTCTGGGGTATCACTCATGCCTTCAAGGCCCCCTTTCTAGTCGGAGGCGACTTTAATTCCAAACATCCTCTTTGGGGTTCGAATCTCTCAAATCCTAGAGGTAAACTCCTACACACTGCAATTCATCAGTTACACCTAGATGTAATCTCTCCAACTGAACCCACGTTCTACCCGCACAATGGTGGGACTCCAGACGTGCTGGATTTCTTCATTGGACGTAATATTTCCCGTCACTGTTCCCTTCCTTCCGTTATTCACGATCTGAGCTCCGATCATTTACCAGTCCTGCTTACTCTCTCTGACGGTGTGAAGTATAAAGACCTCTTTCCGTCCCTGGTACGATATCCTTTTGATTGGCCTTTGTACACCTCTTTGCTTGCTGGTCTCACTGTTACGACAGTGCCGCTTAAGTCACCCCGTGATGTTGATGTGGCTGTTTCTACCCTGACTCGTAATATACAGTGTGCCGCCAACCTTGCCAGCAGCAATATCCATGATCTCCGTCCTCGGTCTGTGACTTTCTACTCTCCAGAGATTCGTCTTCTACATTCCATCAAGAAGGACTGTAGGAAACTCTGGGAACGTACGCATTGCCCACTTCATAAAACTAATTTTAACCGCGCTACTCGGGAGCTGAAGGCTGCCCTACGTGCTGCACGCAGTAATGCTGCTGAAAGCAAACTTCGAGTCTTAAACACCCGCGATGGATCCTTATGGCAGAAGACTAGAACTTTGACACGCCATTCTGCTGCCATACCGCCTCTTAAGGTTGGCAATACTTGGTTTTCTACGCCACTTGAAAAGGTCAACCTGTTTTCTGAACTCCTGGTACGACAGTTTTCACCCAATCCTGTGCTCGACGTGGAATTTAATCATCGAGTGGAGGAAGAACTCACGCAACCTTTATTACTCACTCCTTTTCGACACTACTTTACCCCTGCTGAAGTTAAAAATACCATCGTCCGCTCCTCAGCTCACAAATCTCCAGGTCCTGATCTTATTGTGCAACCCTTATTACTTCATTTTCCCCGGAATGCGCTGGTCCTGCTAACACAGATCTACAACGCTATTCTCCGCACTGCTCATATCCCTCACCAATGGAAGCATGCTACTGTTATCCTTCTTCCTAAACCTGACAAAGCTAAGAACGATCCCCGCAGTTATCGTCCTATTAGTTTACTCTCCCTTCTCTCCAAAATCTTCGAACGTCTCCTTCTACCTCGCCTCTTCTCTGAGCTCGCACCAATTATCCCTGATACTCAGTTTGGATTTCGCCCTCTTCACTCCTGCTCTCAACAGCTACACCGCATCGTTGACACTATTCTTGATACATATGAACGTCTATCTGTGTGCTTAGGATTGTTTCTGGATATGGAGAAAGCTTTTGATAAGGTTTGGCACAATGGTTTGTTATTCAAGCTCAAACCGCATCTCTCGGACACCTATTTCCGCCTCCTACAGTCCTATTTGCATAATCGCACCTTTTCCGTAAAATATGACCATGCCTTCTCCAAGGCCCTTCCTATATCATCTGGTGTGCCGCAAGGAAGCGTACTAGGCCCTTTATTATATCTAGTATATACCTCCGATTTTCCTCGTCATCCTCAACTCACCATCGCTCACTTTGCCGATGACGTGGCAGCCCTGAGTGTGGGCACTTGTGCTGTGACTGCTAGCCACCTTCAGGACTTCTGTAATCAAATTCAATCCTGGTGTCAACGTTGGAGGGTGACTATGAACGCTCATAAGTCCAGAGTTGTGAAGTTCACTTACAAAAAGAACGTGACCCATCATCCCCTTTACCTGAATGGGACGGAGATACCCACAGCGACTTCCATAAGATACCTTGGCCTTATCTTGGACAGCCGGCTAACATGGGGTCCCCATCTCTGTAGTCTAGTGCAGAGGATTCGTCACCGTATCCGCGAAGTCCATCATCTTGTGTCTGGTTCCTCGCCCTTGCCTTTGCGGTACAAGCGCCTGGTATATACTTCCCTAATTCGACCCATGTGGCAGTATAGCTGTGCCATTTGGGGTTCTGCAGCTCCATCGCAGATCCTGAGGATCCAGCGTACGCAGAATCGTTTTCTACGCCTCATGACAGGCGCTCCCTGGTACGTGCGCAACTCTACGCTGCATGCTGATTTAGGTCTACCGGAGGTGATGTGTATCCTCCGCATCTGCTACAGAAGACTGCATCAATCCTGTCTGCGCCATGACAATCCTCTGCTCCGCCATATTTATCTTCCTCCTGAACCTCTACGACGAAGACTGAAGCGCCGTTGGCATTCTGATTTACGAATGAACATCTAGTTCTATACAAATGCTTTTTCTGTAACTGTTTTTCCCTATTTCTGTGTTATATTGTTGGGACTATCGCTGGATGGCACCCCAATTACACGTTTCATGTTGTTCTGTGTATAGCTTAGCTCAACCATATTGTACCTAATTGTACAGAAGAGTTTCCTTTAATTAAAAAAAAAAAAAAAAAAAAAAAAAAAAAAAAAAAAAAAAAAAAAAAAAAAAAAATTATAAATACAATCTATAGATGGTAATTCGAAGTTCATGACACGATTCCTGTTTTTTAAAATAAATTTTTTTTTCCCAAACCATTAAATCTATAGGACTACTTAATTGTTTTAATAATTTAACTTCTGGATTAATTTCATGATTAAATGACCAAAAATGATCTGCTACAGCTGATTTATCAGTTTGTTTATATTTAATATTTCTAAAATGTTCTTTTATTCTGGTTTCTAAATGACATTTAGTTTTACCAATATAAACCTTATCACAATCTAAACAGCTAAATTGATAAATGCCAGATTTTTTATAATTTGGTATTTTATCTTTTTTAGAAAAATTAAGTAAATGTTGTATATTAAATTTATTTTGAGGGACCAAATTTATTCCATATTCTTTAAAAATCTTTGTAAATTTTTTATTGGCCCATGGATGGTAAGTAACTTTTTAAAAATACAATTATCTTTTATTTTTTTAAGGGTTGAAACTTCTTTAACAGCTTTTTGATACTTAAATTTTTTTATCTTTTTATGTATAAAATCTGTATTAAAACCATTAATTACTGCAGTGTTAATAATGTGTTTATATTCTATGTCAAATTCATCTTTATTAAGGGGTATATTTATTAACCTATAAATTAAACTATTAAAGAGAGCAATTTTATGTGCAAAAGGATTAAAACTTTTATATTTTATGTAATTATCAGTGTGAGTACATTTTCTGTAAATACCAAATTTCAATTTATTGTTATGTCTTTTAATTTTTAAGTCCAGAAATGAAAGGAATCCATTATTTTCAGTTTCCAAAGTGAATTGTACAGCTTTATCTTGTAAATTTAAAAGTTTTAAAGCATCATTTATCTGTTTTTTAGGGACAACAGCAAAAATGTCATATATATATTTACATTATATAAGTATGAGAGTTTAATACTGTATTTCAGTTTATTATTGCATGCATATTTCCTTCCTCTAATTGCGCAAGATTGATTTTTTGTCCTTTGTAGTATTACATCCCCATACATCGTGGTAGGGTTATAATGCAGTGTAAAGGATATCCCCCAACAACCGTGTTATTTCAGGTTTGTACTGTATTTGTATTGAGGTAGTATAAGAATATTTTGAAAGAAACTTAGAACAGTTGCTGCAAATAAAGCATAAGAAAATGTCTTCGTTAGTTTTTTAGTGGTATATTTTTGCTTTACTGAATCTCTAAGCTGAATCACTGTATTTAAATACATACTTTTTTTTTTTTTTTTTATTAATGCATAATTTTTGTACATAGTACTACAATTGTGCTACATAGGTTAATCTAGTATTGTCATGAAGCGTGTTCTGAGGGTTACATCCATTGATGTTAATCAATCAATAGATCTGTGTGTCTTTTCCTCTTGAGATGGCGCTGTGGTTGTTCTGGTGGCATATTTTGTGGTATTTGTTTCATCAAGACATTCGGGTGATTTGCTAACGTTGTATACAGATTTCTATAGGAAGAGTGGAGAACTGTGATTACTTTAGGTAAATTTAGATCTAAGTGGAGATTTTCATTTCTTATGTACCAGGGGCCGCTGGTGATTATCCTTAACACCCCGTTCTGGAATGTCTGGATATGCTTAATTTGGGAATTAGAGGCAGAATCCCATAAGGAGCATGCATATTGCCAAATTGGTTTGATAATCATATAGTATATGAGTCTCATGTCAGATGTAGAGCATGGTGCAGTAACTTTACAGTATGGCAATAGTTAGGATTATTTTATATTAAGGAGATCTAGGAGTGGTCTTTTTATATCATGTCTATTTGTGCAACATAAAATAGTTACTATAAAACATACAATTGCATTTATTTTATTTCACCTTTTTACAATAAAACGACAAAGTCTGTGTACACAAGACCTACTCTGCCAACATTGCACTCTATTGCAGCATTAAAGAAAAATAGTGTTCAGGTGTGTCATTGTACTTTTGTCTTGCTTGTTTAATCTGCATTTATGAAGCAACTACAGCAGCAAATTATATTATTCATAGATGTGTCACTTTGATTAATTTGTAATTTTTTTCACTTTTAGTTTTCAAATCTCTATTCACAAACTTTAAGAAATAAAAAATTCTCATGCTGACAAACAGCCTTATTAAATAACGTATGTGGAAATCCTTGCATGGGTGGCTGAATTGCACATTCTCCATTAAATTAATCAATGTGTTTCCAACATTATTTGTTGTCATTAATCTGAGAATATTGCCAGTGAAAATGCTCTCCAGATATTCAATGTAGGTCATAAAGATTGAACTTGGACATTTTAGATTTCCAAAGGTATCCATATTCTTGTTCTCGTATGTGTTGAAATGAGAATACAGATTTGTATAGTTAAAATTATTTGCTTCTTCTTGTGAATATGCTACACATATCTTACATTCATGGTTGGTTAAGCATTTTTTAATTAAGTACCCACAATCATACTGGAGTGCATTTGTACCGGGTAAATTTTCCCTGTAATAATCTATACAGTTTACAATAATGCTTTTTGAAACTGAATTCTTTGTTACACTCAATTTCAATGAACTACTGTTGTCATTGCAATTTGAAAGCAGAGTGTCAAAATCTTCAGCACAGTTTGAAGAGTTTGAATGCTGAAAGTAACTGAGACTAACTTTTTGAATGCCCTTTTAAATTGTATTGTAGTAGGATTGCATAAGTTGCCTCCTTGTTGACGTATATCTACTACCAAAAACTTTTTCAAGGCAGTCCTGATTTAATCTTCCAGTGAGGACAAAAGAAAAGAAATGTGTCTTTAAGTAAGACCAAAACTGCAGAAATGCATTTACTGTAATTGTAAACCCCTGAATACATTTGCATGTGAATTATTTCTGCAGTTTGGTGCCAAACACCATCGGCCGCCTTTTCTCTTACTGCCGCTCTTATAAACACGTCAAAGCTTAAAATCATTAACACATATTTATACCTTTTGCAGTAGGCATATAAAACAATTCTTCGGTTATAGATATGCCCAGCAGCTAATATGCTCGAGGTAAAATAAACACGTATCCATTTGCTTTGGCTTCAACAATACAACTGTTTACTCAATTTACTCACTTTCAACATGGCAGACTTCGCACATGCGCACTAAATTTTGGCGCATGGATTTCTGCCAAGTTTCCTTTCTGTATACTCTCTATTCTGTGATACTACTACTTCTTCACTGATATGCATTGTTGAGGTCATTAGACATGACCTATGAATGAGTTTTCTTCAGTCGTCACCATGGCAAATGCCAGGAAGTACCCTAAACTTAGGCGTCACATTTCCTTTCCTAAGTATCATTTCATTTCATGGTGCCATATGAAACAAGAAAGGGTTTTAAACACTATTAATTCTTATTTATTTATGTCAAACTTACTGCTGGTGTTTTTAAACACACAAGCCATGTGTGGGCAATATTTGAGAGGTAGAATCAGAGCTGAACAATACAATGCCAATGCTAACTTTTAGATGGTTTAGATGCCCACACCTGAGCTTGTGTGTTTAAAAACACCAGCAGTAAGTTTGTTGGCATAAATAAATAATAATTACCATCTAAAGGTTACTTAATTCTAGGACATAAAGTACTTACAATACTAAGTCGTCATTGGGGTAATTGTCTCTGATGTAAGACTCCTTTGTGGTTGCCTGGGAGAAATACAAGTCGGTTGGAGAACTCAGTGACATTCTGGCAGATTGTCACAGTAGCTTATTGATTGGAGCACTTGCTGGTAAGTGGAGGATCTGTGGTTCAAATCCCAGTTGTGGCATTGAGTTTTTCAGTTCCGATTCTACCTCCTAATCTATTAATTCTTCCTCTCCTCCTCCTCTTCTTGTTTTTATCTTTATCCTTCTTGTTCTTCTTCTCTTTCTCCTTTTCATCCTCTTTCTTCTCTTTTTTTACTCTTCTTTTTATTTCTCTACCTTTTCTTCCTCTTCCTCCTCACTTTTTTCACTCTTCTTCCTCTTTCACAACCTCCTCTGCTGACACACCTACCACTGTGCCACTTTTATTAACATTTTTTATGGGGTGCTGCATGAATAGTTGATTCATTTAATATTGTCGCAATTTTTTAATTCTGAAATGAAAATGTTCAAATTTTATGCACAGGTAGTTTGGTCCATTTCATTTCATCACGCGTTCAGTATGTGCTCCATTGCAGGAGACAACTTCACTGGGTTGACTAATTTGGACTTTGTTGCATGGTGGCTCATAGTGTTGGGATGTTTTCCAGAGAACAAACAAGTGGTGTCTGAGCTCATTTCCCTTCCAACAAGCTCCCTTCTTCTTCAAATTTTCTTATTAATCAGAGAATTGTGATCCTTGATGGAGCCCAACGCGTGTGGAATATTCCTCTAAATCTTCTTTGCATTGCTGAGACACTTTTCAATTCAGCATAAAGGAGAACTGCCTTAACATGTTGCTAAACAGATAAACGTCCATGCTCTGTCATAGTGAGACACTAACTGTGAAACAAGTAACTGATAATATTGCAGTAACATGATCTCTAACTCCATTTCAATGAAACAGAACACGGAATGAAATTTGAATTACATATAACTATGGCTGATGCAAAATTTAATGGCGACTGGTACCTAACCATTACTTTCTATTTCCTGTTGTGCAAATAAATTTTGTGGGCACAAATGATATTTACATCGCTGGCTCTACTGCGTAATTTCACAGCATGTATAACCACACAACACCGCAAGGCATGGCAAGGCTATGATTGGATTTTGTGTTGAACCATCTGTCATTAAATTTTGTGTCAGCCATAGAAGCAATTTTTATTCAATGTTAAAGTGTGTCAATTATCTGTGCGTCACACTGCAATACTTTATTACCTGAATTCAATCTCAAGCTTAATAGTTTGCCTAACTTTAGCAGTGCTGAGCTTAGTCACTTTTATGTTCCCAGATTTTATAAAATGGCTGCTTGGAAGACTATTTTACCTAAGTGCCTCAGACCAGCTTGTGGATATCATTCACAAAAGTGTGGATGCCCAGGTGAAAATCTTGAGAATGGTTGGAACTTACAGCATGAACATGTTTGACACCATGATCACGGAATATCTTCATTGCCTTGCAGGTAACTGACATTGCTGAAAACAAGACACAATAGAATAACCAGGGATACTGCAAACATGACTTGTTTTGTGTATTTTCTAAATAGGTAGTGAAGTATTGTATCTTACCCAAATTAATGACCGAGTTTTTTATTTGTCCATCTACTTGATGTTAATCAGGAAAAACATTTGCAAAAAATAGTGTAATTACCATTTTATTGTGGGTACAACAGGGATAGACGAAGGCAAATAGATATTTAAAATCAAGTGATTATATGCTGCTCTTAAAATTCCATACATGACATTTCAAGAAACAACTGATTAGCGTAGTATTTAAAAAGTGACGGAGCATTCAAAAATTAAAATCATTAACAGATATTTTACAAATGGTTGAAGCCACAAAAAAGCTTGTTTTATATAAACAGTTTGTTTTGAAGAGATGCATTTTTTGTGCAATGCATTATTGTCTATCTCCTAAAATTCATTAGTTGAACAAAATATTTCAAAATTCATGTTGAATAAAGTGCACTTCACAGGGTATTCTGTTGGTCTGGGTGGCTCACTTGGTTAGATGCCAGCCTACTGATCCCGAGGTTGTAGGTTCAAACTTGCCCAGACCAATGGTTTTTAAGTGTGCTTAATGATGACAGCCTCATGTCAGTAGATTTAATAGCATTGAGAGCATTGTTAATAAACAAAATAAAAAGAAAAAAAATTAGACTATTCCAAGAATAATAAATATATACATGTTGTTTGTCATGTGAATAGTATATGAATGGTATTTTAATGAAAATGGTTAGAGCCATTTTTGAGAAAATCAACAATAATGAAACATTTCCATTGAAAGGGTAATTTGGTGGAGATTTTCTTGAAAACCTTTGAAGATACTGAACTGAAATACCAAGTTTGGTATAACACTGATGAAAATGAACAACAGCTGAATGATGGAGAGAATCCTCTCCAAAACTAGTCCTGTAATTAACATAATTACAAGTAAGTTGGAGCAGAAGGTATTCAGAAATATTGACATTTTTTCAATTTACCACACACACACACACTGACCATTTTCTAAAAGTGCTGTTTTCTGGGGGGAGCAGTCATGGGTCTCAAAAAGTACATTTCTGCTGAAATCTCAGTATCAAACTTTAGGGTGGAATATAATATTTCCTCTAGTCACCTAAGTTGTAGTGATTTACCTCTATTTTGGTTTCAGTTCATAAATAAGGATATTGAATAAGTCTGAGAAAGTGAAAAGTTAATTTGTGCACGCATAAGTGTGCTTACTTGAGAGAGACAGAGAGAATTTTCTTATACTTCTGCTCTGATAATTTGCAGATATCTTGGAGATACAAATGAGACCTTTTCCAAGTATGGGGAAAGCAGTATATATGTCACGTTTTGTGCCGTCACCAAACAGTTTGTTAAACAGTCATCTTAACTTGAACCAGTATTCAGCTGAGATCACCAGTTCAGATTCTGTGTGTTGCAGATTTCAGATTACTGCACTTCAGGTAAACTTCTCTTTCTATTTCTCAATTTCAGATTTAAGATTATCTTTTTTTTCTTCATTTCTTTCTTTACATTAAAAGTGTGGCTTATCATTGGATATAACAACAATATAACTATGGCAAACTATGACATAGTAAATTTTAAAATAGAATCAAAGAAAGACTGTCGATATATCACTGGTCTTGCACTAACAGTGACAATGGAAGCAATACTATAATCACTTCTCTGTGATTTTGCTGTTTCCAGTTCCTCTATTGCTAGTGCCTGCCTCATGTTTGTACGTTCTGTGGTTTGTACGAGGTGAGCATTCACGTGGAGGGTAATTCCGAACCTGAATAAAATCTACAGTTACTGGTGATGTCATTATGCGGAATTTTAAAATAAAATGGCTAGCATTAGTTTCAGTCAATGCAATGCTCCAAATTCAGTATTACATGAAAAGTATAAGTTGCACTGCTTTTCACAGACTCATTCAGAATCAGAGCAAGTTCCTTTCTTCTTAGCGAGTAGCGACGGAGAGACATAGGAGAGTTTTCCAATGCCGCTGATGACACTTGCTGCAGCTGCAAGTTGTAGTTGTTTGCTAATGCTGGATTTCTGACAATGAAGTCATTAATCCTCTTGCTCTCCAATATTTTTCACTGATGGATGGGGCACTAGAAGTGGCCGGGCATATTTGAAGGTGGTCTCGATCCATTTCCTCTTGCAAATCACATAGAGGACAGAGTGGTGAAGAATATATCTGCAAGTGAAACATCTAGGAGTGGAAAGAAGAGGCCCACTGGACCATGACCTCCTAGTCCAGAAGCATATTTTGCTAATTATGACTCCGGCCGTGAAAGCTTTCGCTTATCAATTCCTTTCTTCTCTTCAATGCTCATAGAAATATGACTGGTACAAAGCTTAGTGTAAAATGGATCTCAACTATAGCAACACAATGTCTATATTTGAGTAATTTGTGCTTAATGTTTTAATTAAAAAGTTATTCAATGCAAACTAACATTAATATTTGACACTCCTTTGCTGACAGTGTTAATGCTTGGACTAATTTTCATCATTAATGACAATTTCTTTGCCGACAGCATTGATGCTTGGTCTATGTCCTTGATTTTGGTTCTTGGATTATGGCAACCCTACTTTTAGGGCACTTGACTTTCTTGTCAGCTAACTGCTCTACTTACGCAGAGAAAGCTGTGATGTATTTCTATGCAGAGGTTGTAATTTGTTTTAATTTGCATGTAGTTGATTGAACATGGAAACTGTTTAAATTATCTAATGCTCATTATTATTTATTTATGCCAACAAACTTACTGTTGGTGTTTTTAAACACACAAGCCGTGTGTGGGCAAAGTTTAAGAGGTAGAACTGGAACTTAAAAATTCAATGCCACAGCGGAAGGTCTGTGGTTCAAATCCCAGTTGTGGCATTGAATTTTTAAGTTCCAGTTCTACCTCTTATCTAATGCTCTTTTATTTTGTATTACTTGATTACAGGTGTTATCAGATGTTGTAACTACAATACTCTACTGTCCTGAAATAAGTAGCAGAGCGTGGTCAGCAACATTGTCCTTAATTTGCAGTGCACCATATACAGTTAAAGCTGAAGCACTCAAGTTCGTGTCCAGTTTATTAGCTGAAGATGCTTTCTTCATGATACCTGATGTAAGTATAAGTCTTGAGACTGAGAAGGGCATGAAGATAGAAGTAAACTGTGTTTCTTCTAAGTGTAGCAGTTTTCTAAAAAGCTGATTGCTTTGATTGAACTGCATAACAAACACTGTTAGAGATACCATGCACAAATCTGCAAAATGAGGAAAACCTCAGTAATAAAACTGGCTTTAACATAGTTATTCAATTATACAAATTTCTCTTTGCACATTGGGCACTTTTCATTCAATAATAATGGTGTTGTTGTTGTTTTCTAGTGCCTTGCATCTGGCAATGAAGCCATTAGCATTCGTGCTTTCCAATACATAATAATGGTGTTACCTTGTGTAAAATTCTCATTTGATTTCTATGCACTTTATACATTACATCGTACACACATTCATACCCTGTTCATACTTCAAGACTCTGCAGAGGATGGGGAATAATCTTGTCTAGAGAAAAACTCCCACTTCCCAGCTGGGAATTGAACCCAGGTCCCCTCACATAGCAAGCAGATGTTCTACCAACTAAGCTACAGGGCTAGCTTATTTGAAAATTGTTTTCTTACCAATAACTTGACCTTTTCTTTTAAACAACAACATTCCTTAAACATGTTTTTTTCAGTTCCAGCTGATGTTCTGTGATTGCTTGCATAGTTTGGTGAGCTCAGTATTGCAGGAAAGAGAAAATTTTAATATGGATGAAGAGGAAGAGAAACACATGGAAGATTCTTTGACACGTTTGATAAAAGTTCTTTCAGAGGTACATAACACAGAATCAGTTCGTGATAATACGGAGTTACTTGCAACAATGACCATGATATTGTTGAAATGGAGGACTACAAATTCTTCAGGTATGATATGAATATACAGAGTCAAAGGCACTGCTTTGGCCATACGTTAACCAGGGATTCTACATGATGAGTATAACAAATATGTGCTATACAATTACTGTCAATAAGAACTCTTTTGTTGAAAAAAAATAATTTGTGTCAAATATTTGGAGCCATCTAGCTTCATGTTGAATGGGTATAAATGGTTTATTATTTCACTAACTGTCGCACAAACATTGTGTGATCAATGCTGTAATGCATTTCTACCCTAATTTGAATGAATTTTGCCAAAATTTAATGTTAAACTGTCATGCAATTTCTATGACAGATTTGGCAACGTCATGTTAGCGTTAAATTGTTACTAAATTCATTCAAATTAAAATAAAAAGACAGGCTTATGTGTCTTGAACCACAGTACAGCTCTATTCCATCATAGCTTTGAACATAATGCAGTATTACTGTATAAAAAACTGCCAGTTAACATAAAAAACATTAAGTCTGAAAAAAAGTACAAACTGGCTTTAAAAACACTTCTAATGGAGAGCTGTTACTATTTAGTGGATGAATTAATCTTGTAAATATTTATGTAATATTCTTTTGTATTGTATCTTCTATCTCTAATTTTAATAGTGTTATTGCCTGAATTTTAATACTTTATACTTTCAAATATTTGTAATTTTCATACTTGTAAGCTTGACGAAGTCAGTATCTTGTATAAGATCAAAATGGTGAATAAAGTGATGATTGATTACAGTATTGTTCACACTATGTTTACACGACAGTTAGTAAAATAAACCATTTATATCCATTCGTCAAGAAGATAGATGGCTCCAAATATTTGACACAAATTACTTTTTTGTGGTGAAACAGTTCTTTATTGACAATAATTGTATTGTACATATTGGTTACACTCATCATATAGAATTTCTGATTTAATGTAAGGCCAAAGCACTACCTTCCTCCCTGTACGTGTGTCTATATATATTTAGTTATTATAAACAGGTTTACAGTATAAAAATACATCTTCCTGTATCCAAAGTTCAAGCTTTTATCATCTTCCTCCACTCTTCTTTATCCTCCCAGTCAAATTCCTCCAGACCTAATTACCTCATTCCTCTTAATATTTTCCATCCATATAAGTCTAGGTCGACCACGTCTTCCTCTTCCAGGTGGATTCCATTCTAAAACTTGTTTTGGTAATCTTATCTCAGGCATTCTGCAGATATGCCCATACCATTGTAGTTGTTTATATCTTATAAAATCTAAAATTGAATTTTAAACTTTCATGGTTTGTCTTATAACTTTGTTAGAGATCTTTTATAATTTAGAGTGTCTAATGGATCTCCTGAAACAGTCCATTTTGGTAGATAATAATTTTAAATTTAAATTCCTATTCATTGTCCAAGTTTCAGCTCCATAAGTTAACATACTTCTAATTATTGATTTATGTTTATATATGAATGCTCTGAATTTGACAATAATAGAATGTATTGTTGAACATGTTACAGCTATCAACTGTGTATTTGTGTAAGAACTTCTTTTATTATTGACACAGTTCTTTTAATCATGAATGATGGCCATATTTTTGGGCAAGCCACTAGGTGCAGGAATTTTCATCTTTGTATGCCTTGGCAGTCGGGTGGAAGACACCATAATCTCTTTAGGCGTTACTTAGAGACATGTCTATTTACTCTAAACTCATCAAAGAAATAGTTTAAATTATTTAATTTGCATCTTCTTGCAATGCTTGTGAGAAATGGTGTCTGTACCATTCAAAAACTTTATTGCAAGAGAGATTGAAAAATTATTTCTCTCTTGGCAAGACAACATCGCTGGGATATTGTCTTGTTTGACAATACTCTATCATAACATGTATCACGTCTAATATTTAATCCCACAATTATCTCGGACATGCCAAGAAATTTATTTTGATCTACATTATAAAGACTTTTAACACAAAAAATTATCAATTACACAAACATAGCTGGCATATTGAAACTCACAATAACTAATACACTCTATAAATTGACAATGTACTAATTAACAAAAGAATAATATCAAATGAATGAAGTCAAGTTAATATTGGATTTTAAAATATTTCTTTGGACACATAATACAGTTTCCTTATTTACACATGTATTTATTTACATTTTCTTTTTAGAGGAAATTTTAAGATCGGCAGCTAAGTATGCTCAAATTCTTTTGGATAAGACACCAAATATTCATGTAGAGAATGGTTTAGCAGAGCAGCTAGTGCAGAAGCTGGAAAGGAGCTTGGTAAGTACATTATAGTGATGGTTAACACTACCTTTACATGTGTGTGAAGTATCAGGATGTAAGTGCACGATAAGATTCAATGGAAGCAAACATTCACATACTAAGGCCAATACTTCAGTTTGGAATAGTTATTTTGTTACTGTGTTTATTGTTGTTTATTATGTTTGTGTTTCTGACAGCAAATTGCATACAGTTGTGTCTGCTCATAGTGGGAAATTTGAATGTATGAAAGTGTGGAAATGAATATGTTTATGTATTTTGGCTTTCTGGACACAAAAATAACAAAATAGAAAATAGTAATTATTTTGTTGAAAAAGCCTTTCTTTTAACAGCAGAAGCAACCATTTGTATAATTAAAGAAAGCACTTTAATTTTTCAGGCTGGCTTTTGTTTACTGGAGTGCCTGATTGTGAAAGAATTAATGGTATATCTAGCCAACCTGGAAAGTTCTGAAGGTAGTGGGATGAGTGTGGATGAAGAAGCAGAAGTAAGCAGAGACACTAGAGGTAGAAACCATGGTACGATAGTACACATACGGACAGGAAGTCCAACATGGGCCTGTATTCTCCACAAGCTGAGTGATCAGGAGCACGAAAGTATCCACTTACCTCTGCTGAAAGAAGCTGTATCTACTGCAGCATCAGTCATTATGAGAATGAAGAAGTATGATACTCCATACACATTTATTTTCTTTGATAGAGAACTGGAAAAGCTTCTACAGTGTGTTTTAACCTTACTTGGAAACCTAGATTTGTCAAAGGAAGGAGCAATGAATGTAGTGAATAATGTTTTGATGTTGTCTGGAACGCTAATGAGACTGCCAGAAGTTGAACAGAATGACTTGTGTATGGAGACATTGATAGCCATTATATCTCTTCCATGGCTTTATAAATCACCTCTATGGAATAATATGCAAACAGTTAACAATGATGCCATTCTTTCCTTGCCAAATAAATTCCACATTAATTTTGGTAAGTACACAATGCCTAAACGTGCAGTCTGTTAAAACACTAGTGAATACTAATACAGAGATAGAGTAAAACTCTTAATTTAGAAATCCCAGTTTAACTAGGATTACCAGATTATTATATGGAAACGTAGAACATTGTCGGTCAATGCAAGAATAATGTAAATTTATAATTTAAATGCTATTTATATATATCCTTAGCCATATACAGTGAAACCCTGCTTAGCCGAAATCTGACTTAACCGAAACAAAAAATACTTATAAGTGCTGAGGCTTTCACAGCCGGCATTATCAACTATGTTAAGTAGATTTTCTGGGTTTGTGGGCCGTGGTCGAGTTGGATTACCTTCCTCCGACATTTCGCTGGAAACTGCGTCCAGCATCTTCAGGGTCAACCTCTGTTATTAGCGGCTGCACATAAACTAAAGTTCACTGCAAACTTTAATATTCATCTTTGTTTGTTATTAGTGTCCTTGGTAACACAAATTTTCACGATCGCTCGTTCTCATGAATACCAACATGAGATTATCGATCTCAAAATGCCGGCAAATGGGACGTCTCTGATCCTGGTATAAAGGAGAAACCTTTACATGTCTCGGGTTTTCTTCTCCCTCTTATTAGAGCCGGGAGCCAAGTTTTGCTTATCTGCTGTCTCTCTTCTTTTCGATTGTAGGAGTTTTTATGCATAAAAATCTCTATCGCTTCCCGAGTCAAGCGAGCCTGGTAGTGGCTTGTCCTTGAGAGTACCTTCGTGTCTTTGTAATTCACGTCGTGGCCGAACAACAGAGAGTGTTCTGCCACCACTGACTTGTCCGTCTGCCCCAACCGGCTATGTCTTTCATGTTCTTTTAGTCGAGTGCTGATACTCCGCATGGTGGTGCCTATATATACTTGTCCACAGCTACATGGTATTTTGTAAACACCGGCTGTGCAGTGTGGATGTCTTTTATCCTTAACGGAGCAGCCGCTAATAACAGAGGTTTACCCTGAAGATGCTGGACGCAGTTTTCAGCGAAACGTCGGAGGAAGGTAATCCAACTCGACCACGGCCCACAAACCCGGAAAATCTACTTAACATAGTTAAAAAATACTTAAATTTTAAAAAATTAATAACTACAGAAGGAAAAAAAGTGTCAATATTTTGTTCATCCCTGCAATAGTTTGCCTGTCCCCTTTTGCAAATTTTCAAATTTAAGTGCCAATGTCGTAAACGAATCGAGAAAAAAAAGGAAGAAAATAACTGATTACATTCTTGGATGCAGAAATAATGTATAATTATGATTTATTTGCCTAATTAAAGTTATGTTTAAAATTTACATGCTTAACGATCTCTTATTCCCTCCCAGTTTTATGAAAAATATTTTTCGAGTATCCGAGAAATTGCGTTATCTGAAATGACTTTGCCCCCTTTATTTTGGATAAACGGGATTCTACTATACACTCATATTTTCTTAAACTCCTGTAGAAAAAATTTGTGTATATCTTTCCGTTTGAGCATAACTAAAAATGTATAGTCAGTTAAAAACCAAACTTTGTATTTAATCACAGAAACATAACATACAGTATTAAATGTGATCATGAACAGTCAGTTATACTTCTGAAGAAATAATCTTGCGCAAAACATATAGCTTGTTTGAAATATAATCAAGAAGTTTCTCACAACTGAAGTTTTTAAAATTGTACTTCACTATAACAATATCAATAGATAGTCCATTCCTTTCATCTGTCCCCTGTGCTGTTATTAGCCTAAATACTAAAAAAAAAAAAAAAAAAGATTGCTATAATCAGGTAAAATAAGAAAGAAAGAATGGCTGATCAAAATGAATGTTCGTGAAATGTAATTAAATTCAATTTAACCAAATCTATTTTCAAAATCCAATACATTTGTTTATGAAAAAGCGATTTTAAATGTAATAGATGCAGCTGTAAAATGATAGATCTGCCACAAACACCATAATTGAAAGTAATCCATGTAATAAAACAATTTCCAGAAATGTTTATTTTGATTAAATTAAATAGAAGAATAAGCTTTTGTAAGAATAGCTTGTTGAAGAGTGGGTAGAGAAAGTTATGTGAAAGTAACGTTTCAGATTCTTTAACAATTTTAATGTCCTTTCTCCTTGTAAGTAATATATCAGGTGATGAATGAAATGGGTGAAATAGGAATCTATAGCTTAAAGTCACATTTGTGTTCTGATGAAAGAAAAAGCCTTATCCAGGTGGCTCACCCTAACTGGATTTGAACTCAGGAGGTCTTGAATGTGAGGCAATTATGCTACCCCCACACCACAGAGGTGGACTTCTATAACTTAGAAATGCAAGGGAAACCTTTTAAACTCATATGCTATATTTTGTTTTACAGCAACAAAAGTGAAGTTGTTCTGCTTAGAACAGCTGTCATATTTGGAGCAGGATGAAAAACTGACTTCATGGAGATGGGAACTAATGAAACAGCTTGCCACAGATGATGATCAACAGGTGATGACCAAAGTGATAGAATTAGCACCATATTATGTGCTCAGTGGCCTGAGCTCCCCACGGGATGTATTAGCTGAAATTTTGGATAATGGAAGCAACAGGAAAAATAATGAACTAGCCATTTCCAATGCTTTAGCAATGTTTGTCTGTGCATTTGCTGGCACTAGTGTTTGTATCAGGTAACTGTTCTACGAGTTTCATTAAAATAAGCAAGGATTTAAGTTCATATAAATATGCATTTTCCCAAAACTGCCTATGTCTCTTAATAATAAGTAAGTACTGACTATTTAGAGCTTTAGAGGCACAATAACAAAGTTTTGCTATCATTTGCAGCTTTGGTTAAGTGACACAGAGATTTGTGCTTCACTAATGCCTTACATTTGTAAGAACATAATTTTAATTCTTCCTGATATTTTTTCTCCCTGTAAGCCTGGAGGAGAGAAAGAATTATATTTGACTCAGATACTCAGTATTGTGATTTCATTGAAAATGTACAGAGTTTATTTTTATCCATGATTTGCTGTGCTCCAATTCAGCAAGAATAACTTCCTAGTTAACTGGCAAGTCTATGTCAAAATCATAGTGCCCTCTACAGAGAATCAGCGGTACTATTTGTGCTACAGCAGGACCTCCTAAATACCGGACCTGACACTGTGATTCAAGATGGCGGCCTATGTGGTGGGAACTACTTGTAAACAACTCGTCTACAGGCTACGATTTCAAAGCAGTAAAATAAAAATGTGGTGTAATAACACGCCTATTTTGTGAATATGGGTTGTGTTAAACACAAAAACACTGTCTTAAACATAAACTCAAGTAAATAAAAAAGAATGACATTTAATATTAAACGATAAACCATGGGCAATGAAATATATAACCTCAAATATCATTCATGCAATCTACAGGTTTACATGCCATTATGTAACTGCATTACACACTCAAATTACAAAGAAGATAGACAAAACTGCAAGCAGCATGTTACTTAAATAAAGCAGAAGTGTTGACAGTGAGTTGACTCAGAATTATTAATCATTGTTTACACTGTTTTTCACATTTGTACAATGTGCATAATGTTATATACCTACACAAACATGCTATACTGGATGGCTGATATACAAATGCTGCTATTTAGAATGACCTAAAGCTACCTATTGAATTCAAAGGCTTTAGGGTGAAATTTTGCTTTTACTATTACTGAGAACTTGATTACTCAGTTTGCAACAACATATTACTCAGCACTTCAGGACACTTTATTTTACAGGGGGAATCCACAAAAGCAGATGAAATATTAAAAATAATAACCGTAAAACAGCACTGTAAATGAAATACATGAAATACGTAATCTTAAATCAGTATTGTAAAGCAACATTGTGTTAGCTTAGGTTAGGTTAGTTTTGCATATGAGTGGGGTGACAGGGTCCTGTGTTATCGAAATATTTACAATTTGGGTAGTGTTTATGCAATCATTTCAACGTAAATGCATTAATCAATCATTGTAGCATATATTACACTCGTTTATGCACATTTATTAGCTAAATATCCGCCGCATAAGCGAAATAAAACCACTTCATCGACCGTACGAAATTTTCTCATAAATAAAACACGAAGCTTGAGCGCACAATAAAACTTACAAGATCGTAATCAGCAATAAAAACTGCATCCATTGCACTATGTTTCATTCGTTTTCTCGAGCGGACGATTTTGTAAATATTTACCAAACTTTGCTATAGTCTACAGTTTTACATGCAGCAACATAACACATTTCTTCCAAACTACAGCTACACATTTAAATTACAAAGACAAAAGATAATGTACAAATATGAGCAGCATACTACTTACATGAAACAAACTGTTGGTGTTGCAGATAACACTAATTGAATTCACTCGAAATTATTGTCTTTCACTATTCACACTATTCACCATGTTATATACACACCGGCAACTAATACACATAACGCTGCAATTTATTGTAATTAAATACTGAATTTAGAAGCTTTATGTTGTAATTTACCTTTTGTTTTAACTGAAAGTTTCTGATTTTTAATTTGCATCCGGGAATGCAACATTTACGGTGTATTGTCGTGTTTGAGGTTAGGTTGTAGTATGGCAACATTAATATACACTGCTGGAACAGTTTTTCTTCAACAACCTCTCACCACTGTAATCGTGACACAAATTGTACTTGCAAACAGATAAATTAACCACACTATACGGCTAATGTAGCCATAGTCCTAGATGGAACACAATAAACATGAACACGTGGATAGCACACGGCACAGTCAAAACGTTATTACATTTATTCCTGTTCCTATACTGCCCAAATAAAACTTTTGAAACACTCGCTTTGCTAATATGAAGACAAACTTACATAGGAATTATTATAAGAAAGAATAACTCGAAGACATAGAAAATAATACGAAAAACAGCGTGTGGAAACACCTCAGAAATCACTCCCACCAGCCGACGCCATTTTTGTACAACTGGGATGCCAGGGTCAGGTCCGTTAATTTAGGAGGTCCTGGCTACAGTATGCATCTCACAGTGCCGTGAGTATGGTTATGCTGCAAACCAATGGTCTACCAAATAATAGTGCCCTCTACTGAGAAGAAGTGGTACTATTTGTGCAACAGTACAAAAAGCATGTTATAGTGCTCTGAATATGGTGTGCTGCTAATATCAGCCAACCTCCTTCTCTTATCACTTTTAACCTCTTTTACCAAATAATCCCAATCATGCATAACATTCTAAGGTTATACTGTCCTTCTCCAACAAGAGGACTATGAACAAAGAACACTAATCTTCATGGTTGGATGCTATTTTTGTACTGCATCAAGATTGGTACAACATATAAATATGAGTTAGATTTAATTTAACCAAAAAGGTGAGTCGATTAATAACACCATACAACGCTTATATTTTACTGGAACATGTTTCGAAGGCTTGAGTTTCCTTCATTATCAACTGGACATCGACTGGTTCTCCCGGGTGTGGATGGCGATGTTTTCTCTGAGGTCTCCTCTGGTGGTGGTTCAAGGAACTTGCTGCAGCTGTCTTTCTCGGGATGTTGAAATTGAATATTCTGTTTCTATTTTTCAAAATGAAGATTTGTTCCCACGTGGACAGCTCTTGTTTTCCCATTACATATTTGTGGAGTTTCAGTTCTGGCTTTATGTTGTGCTTTTCTGTCCAAAAGTGAGTGGCAACTGTTGATTTTGCCAACTGTTTGTTTTTTATGTTTATAAAGTGTACCTTGGATATTATTTCTAAATTTCTTTTGATTTTTCCTATATACACTTTATTACAGTCACTGCATTCAGTTTGGTAAATGCCAGATTTTTTATTGGGTTGGATAGCATCTTTGATGTTTGAGTTCAGCAGATATTTTATGGATTAGTGGTTCACTGGTGCTAGTTGAATGTTCTGTTCTTTGAAAACTTTTTTGAATTTTTTGAAGGCCCAAGGATGGAATGTGAATTTTTTTAATGTCATTTTTGTTTCCGCTGCTGTGATTATTACAACTGTTTTTAAACTTCCAAGAAAGAAGATGAGTTAGATTGCTGCATCAAGGACTTTATTAAATGTTATCTGGCATTCAGACCTATCCCTCAGAGGATAATGCTCTCAAAAGTGTCCAGGTACTGTCAGATTGGCATGTGCACCTTTGTTTGCAACATAGTCTTGCATTTTATCTGTATATGATAAGGCATGTAGATTACTGTCCTAATGGCAGATAAACATACTATTTGATGAGTGGGTCTTTCCTGTGTAATACAAAACTTGCTAGTTCCACATTTTGCTTAGATATCAGAGTGGAGGCTTGTGAATACTGTCCCCCTAGTGGCATGCTTTGTATTAAATGGGCAAGACCCAACCATCAAAGAGTATGTCGAGTATATCTAACGCCGATGTCTCCACATCAAATACAATCTCTGGCTGTTAGAGGGACCATACATTACTTGTTTCTTCAGCATTGTTATTCATAACATCTATTTCTGCACAGGAAGAGACTTGGCAATAAATGTAACCGCTTTTTAGAGAGCACCATATTTTTATGTTTTGGCAGTCACATCGCTCTCTCACAACCCCCAGAATGTCTGGAGGACCACACCTGTCGTTGGTTTACGGGTCTCACCGACCTGACCAGGAGAATTATCAAAATAAATTCACCGACCATATCCTCTGATTACCAATCAGAGGACGTATACATGCCATGACAGGTCATGCTGGAGTCACATGTCACCTCTTTTCCTATTACAAATCTTTAAGTTATGGAACTACAAACTTTGATGGAGAAATTGAAGCAATTCGAATGGCCCTACAAAATCTTTTGTACAGAATTTCACATTTTCAGCAAGCAGTTATTCTCTCAGATTCCAGGGCAGCAATTATAGCAATTACTTCCAAGTTGTCACCAAAAAACCAATTATAGAATGTTGGAAAATCCTTACCCATCTAACAGCACTTCAAAAACACCTAGTCTTCCAATGGATACCAGCTCACTGTGGACTGAGTGGTAATGAGAAAGCTGATTTTCTTGCAAAAAAGGGTACCGGCAATGTGCAGAAATCAATAGTTAATCTACCGTTTTATGCAGCTAAAAGATTAGTCAACTCTGAATTCAAAAACATTATTGCAAAATATTACTATGAAAAATCAAAAAATAAAAGATGGGAACTACCAAACATTCATTCCTGAGTATCCTCGAAAAACAGCAGTTGCAACCTTCAGGTTGATTACAGGACATGATTGTCTGGCAAAACATTTAAACAGAATTGGGATATATTCTTCACCACTCTGTCCTCTATGTGATCTGCAAGAGGAAATGGATCGAGACCACCTTCAAATATGCCCGGCCACTTCTAATGCCCCATCCATCAGTGAAAAATATTGGAGAGCAAGAGGTTTAATGACTTCATTGTCAGAAATCCAGCATTAGCTAACAACAACATTTCTGCACAGGAAATCACAGATAAAAATGAACACTGTGTGTGTTTTGAGGCTCTTTGAAGCTGTGAAGCGTATCACATATATGTGTGGGTTTGTGTCTGTAAACAATATAGCTAATAAAAACAGGATTGTCAAGGTGTTCCAAATTTCCTGCTTAAGTTGGGCATGTTAATGCAGGTTAAGATTGTCATGGTGTTTCCCCAAGTCTTTATTTGAAAAATTTTTTTATCACTTTCTCTAAGTAGAGGTAGTATTATACCCAAAAATTTCATACTGAGATTTCACCAAAAATATATTTTTGAGGTCACCTGAATAAATAAAAAAGCATTTTTCAGAAAAAAGTAAGTGCGTCATAAAGCACACACCCATAAAGATAACGAAACAAACATTCAAGCTACCAATGATGCAAATAATTGATTTGTGAAACATGTTTGAAATTGGAATTAAATACTCAATTACAAAAGATAAGTGAAGTTTTAGTCCCTAATATTTGTTAATATCTGTTGCTGTTGATAAATTGACTTTTTACCTGAACACAGACTGCTGCCTTTATCTACTATCCACTGCAGCATATGCATTAAGTGGCATTGGCTTATTGAAATACCTAGTGTTTATGCAAATATGTTTTGTGATAACACAAAGTAGATAGTGCTGTTATAATATATATTAAAATGAATAGAGATCTTCTTCCTTGGAAGTGTTGAAAAAATGTTGTGATCAATTAAATTCAAAGGTAAGTTGATTAATAACACTAAACAACACTAAGTTACTTTAGAATTTTCTGGAACAGGTTTCGGAAGCTATTTTCCTCCATTATCAACCGGACATCGACTGGTTCTCTGTGGTGTGGCTGGCAATGTTTTTTCTGAGGTTTCTTCTGGTGGTGGTTCAAGGAACTTGTTGAACATATCTTTATGGGGGGCATCTAAATTGAACACTCTGTTTCTATTTTTCAAAATGAAGATTTGTTCCCATGTGGGCTGTTCTAAAGAAACTACAATACTCAGAGAAACAGAAACAAAATTGACATTAAAAAGATTCACGTACCATTCATGGGCTTTTGATAAATTCAAAAAGGTTTTCAAAGAACATAACATTCTGCTAACACCAGTCAACCATTACTACATAAAAAATCTGTTAAGCTCAGATATCAAAGATGCCATCCCACCAAATAAAAAACTTGGTATATACCAAATTGAATGCAGTGACTGTAATCAAGTATAGGTAAAACCAAAAGAAATTTGTAAACAAGGTCCAAGGAACACTTCAGAAAGATAAAAAACAAACAGCAGTTGCCACCCACTTTTGGATAAAAAAATCACAACATAAATTCAAAACCGAAACTTTTCAAACAAGAGCTGCTACCTCATGGGAAGAAATCTTCATTTTGAAAAATAGAAATACAATGTTCAGTTTCGACATCCCCCAGAAAGATATGTTCAGCAAGTTCCTTGCACCACTACCAGAGGAGACCTCAGAAAAAACCTCACCAGCCACATCACAGAGAAGAAGTGGATGGAGGAAAATGAGCCTCTGAAACATGTTCCAGGAAATTCTAAAGTTAATGTTTGTTAGTGTTATTAATCGACTTACCTTTGAATATAAATGAATAGATTCATGTTGCAATGTATTAAATGCTTGTTTATTTTTTAACAGAGAGATGGTTGATGGAAAGGTAAAATGTAAACAAGTATGCACATTATGTGATGCTGAGGGACACTATAGTATAGCGAAGGAAACTCGTTCACTTGAAGGTATAGACAGTGTTGTGATGCAACTGTTGAAAAGCTCCATTGTAGAAGTGCGCCAGAATGTGGTGAAGTGTTTACCCAGACTATCTAATCACGTTGCATGCAGTGCAGATATGCTACCATCTTGGCTGAGCCTCCTTTGTGATAAGGAAAGAAGTATAAGAGTCACATTACAGGATAAAATCCCTTGCCTTGCATTCAGCAGTTGCTGGATGAAGATGCGTAAAATGCAGCAGCATCTTCCTCTCAGTTTACAAGATCGAACTGAGCTGAAAAGGGCAGGATCAATACTGCGTTCTTGTGTGGGGCAGCTGTGGCAAATGATGGAGCGCAGCCTTGCTCAACACGATGGTGATCTTCAGGAGACACTTCTTGGCACTGTCAAACACTTTGGCAGGTGAGTTGCTCTTATCTTCCAGCATGAGAAATCTGTTAATAGGGTTAATTTATAAAACACGCTTTTATTGCACATAAAGCTAGTGTCCTCTGTTTTAAGCTCTCCTACTGAATATTTCATAGTATTAATGCTCACAAGATCTCTTGTCTTGTGCAAAGCTTATATTGTATGAAGTTCTTTAATTCTCAACATAAATTTTGTGTATGTATGTAAGTTTAAAGTTTTTGTATAATATTTAGCCAATAGCATTTACAGTAGAGTCCCGCTAATCCAAACAAATTGGGAGCGAGCCCTGCTTGAATTAGTGAAAATATGGATTAGGTGGATTTTCATCAAATACAACATATTGACCTTAAGCATTCATGTGCTAACTATTAAAATGATTGAAAGTAGGAAATTAGTACCGTATGTTATAATTTATTGTACAACTACATTCTGAAGCTCAAAAATCAATTACTGTAATGTTTATAAGCACTATTAACATTTACTTAGCATGAGTAGCCTGGTGAAAGTCGGAATGTAATCCGGTGAAACATTGCCTCAAGTCACTTTAGTGTATTGCATTAAAAGAAAGATCACTGACTTCACTTCTAAAGTGTTCATTTGCTTTTCCACTTTGTTTTCTTGTTAATGTAAAAAGTTGCACTTCATTTTTGTATGCACAATGTTAATAAGTCTAGGCCTTCCGTTTTTTAGTTTTTGTGTATAAGATAGCTGACAGATTCACTGTTTACTCCTGTAGCATTTATTTCATGTTTTTCTGTGCTAATAAATTTACATTTTTACCTGGAAAAACTAGTTTAATCTTAATCTTTAGTTTTTCCTGTTTTAAAATTTGAAACAAATTTGATAGATATTTTAAATAGCTTTGAGAATGAGTTGGACACAACTTGAAACTCGAGTCAGTTTGTACAAAAAGAATTTGCAACATTACTAAGATAAGTGAAGTTTTTAGTTTCTAATTTGTTCTTACTTTAGAATTTGATAGATATTCTTTTCAAACCCTGTTCAGAGTAGGCAAATTTTTGGATTAGCAGGGTTCGGATTGGTGGGACTCTACTGTATTTTATAAACTTCAATATTCCATACAGCTCATGGTAGAGATAGCAAAACATATTCATGCTGGGTTTGAGTTTCTGTTATTGTGTTCTGAGACCTATCAGTCACAGTTGTATAAAATGATTTGATTGTTCTTCCACATATGAAGAAATGAAGCACTTATCTTCCACTTTTGGTTTGTTGCTGTAACCAACTGAGCTACCATGACAACAGCAGTACAATGTTCAATTCTCCAACTAACACACATTTTTCCCAGTTAAGTTCATATTTTTAAACCACAAGGCATTCTCAAATTCATTTTGAGATAACATAAACCAAGGAGACAATATTGTGACTTTGGTTGTGGGTGTGAAGTAAATACGACAGATGTAGTCGAGATAAACACTTCACATACGTCTGACTGACTCTTCTGTCGCACTTTACCGCTATTTATATCTCCCAGGCACTATTCTGGAAGCTTCAGGAACGTTCAGTTATTGCGGCGAGATATACAAAGTAGAAGATTCCAGTAGCCTCTATCCTTTTCTCTCTTTCGGCAAGCGCCCCAACAATGCGGCCATTCTCTGTCTCTTTCCTTCGGCTCCTTTGCGGTAGCGCCGACAATAATGCGATGGGTGACACTGCTGCTGTCGGCAATTAGATGCATCGGGCGCGGTGACACTGCTCCCTCCTCAGAGCTGGTCGTCCCGACCAGCACTATCACTGCGGCATCTCCCTTGCGCCCCGGTGGGCTAACCCATCGAACCTCTTCTCCAGGAGGCACGATCCTAGGTATCGCTGTCGGATAGTGTCCCTTGGTCTGGGTAGGACGATGTGTGCCATCCTGCTTCGAAGTTCTGCAACAGTACCGCCGGTCTTGACGGTCCCTCGTCCAGTTGCCCTTCTTCCTGGTGTGTTGACGGGCCATCCTGCGCACTTGGAAACGGCTCACTGGGTACCATGTCCGCCGACCTCTCTGGCGCACCTTCGCAGCCACCTTGCTTCCGATGGGTCCGGCAACAAACCCCACCACATCCGCGCGAGTCGCGTCCACCGCTGCACTCGTGTTCACTCGTGCTCGGCACGGCCTCTCCTGTATCCTGCCGTCCACGATGATGTCCACCATTCTTCCGTTCACGGCACTATGCGTCAGGTGATTGGATGGCTCCGACGGTCCCCCCATGTCACACGCCAAGTCGGTTCTCGCGTGATGCTCGTTTGCTTGTGCGCTTCCCTGCTGATCGTCCTCCACGTCGTATCCTGGTTGGTTACGTACCCGACACACTCCTCCAGAGGATCCTCGACGACGTCCCTGAACTGCCCCTTTGTCTTCCCCGAGACGTACACTTTCGTCATCTGAAACGGGCGCAACTGTCGCCTCGGCCACTAGGTGCTTCCTCCCCGGGTCCGCGCTATTCCGTCTGCCCCTGGCATCCAGTACTTTGACGCTCTCGTCAACTCTTACTACCAGGGCGCCAAGACGTTCCCCGTCGTCCTCCACGACGTCCACATGCTGGCAGAGGTCTTCCACCTTTTCGCCGAGTTCTTCCACGTCTTCCGTCACGCCAATCAGTTCGCCGAGTTGTTCCACGTCTTCCGTCATGCCAATCAGTTCGCCGAGTTGTTCCACGTCTTCCGTCACGCCAATCAGTTCGCCGAGTTGTTCCACGTCTTCCGTCACGCCAATTAGTTCGCCGAGTTGTTCCACGTCTTCCCTCACGCCAATCAGTTCGCCGAGTTGTTCCACGTCTTCCCTCATATCATCCGAAACGGGCGCAACTGTCGCCTCGGCCACTAGGTGCTCCCTCTCCGGCTCCGCGCTATTCCATCTGCCCCTGGCATCCAGTACTTTGACGCTCTCGTCAACTCTTACTACCAGGGCGCCAAGACGTTCCCCGTCGTCCACCACGACGTCCGCATGCTGGCAGAGGTCTTCCACCTTTTCGCCGAGTTCTTCCACGTCTTCCGTCACGCCAGTCAGTTCGCCGTCAATTTTCGCCGATAGCTCCGTCTTCATCTCTTTCAGCTCGGCAACGAGGTTGTCGTTTGACGTTTCCATTTTGGCAGCGAGGTTGTCGTTTGCCGTCTTCATTTTGGCAGCGAGGTTGTCGTATGACGTTTCCATTTTGGCAAATAATTCTTTCATCATTGCCATCATCCTGGTTTCCGAATCTCCCTCCATCTTGGTTCTAACGTTGCAACTTCTAACGACGATGTAACGAAACTAGAAGCAATTCGACGAATCCCACTTCTGACACCAGTGTAACTTTTGTGGGTGGTTGTGAAGTAAAGTAGACAGATGTAGTCGAGATAAACACTTTTATTTCCGTAAACAGTAACTTTGTACACTCGTTGCAACAACAAGAAAGTCTTTTCCGATTCTCCAACAGCACGGCTTCGAACTCGTAACACAAAGAACTAACTCTTCTCCGTCGGCACAACTCTCCACATCGTCTGTCCGTCTCCGTCGGCACGACTACTCAACCTTCACATACGTCTGACTGACTCTTCTGTCGCACTTTACCGCTATTTATATCTCCCAGGCACTATTCTGGAAGCTTCAGGAACGTTCAGTTATTGCGGCGAGATATACAAAGTAGAAGATTCCAGTAGCCTCTATCCTTTTCTCTCTTTCTGCAAGCGCCCCAACAATGCGGCCATTCTCTGTCTCTTTCCTTCGGCTCCTTTGCGGTAGCGCCGACAATAATGCGATGGGTGACACTGCTGTTGTCGGCAATTAGATGCATCGGGCGCGGTGACAATATTGTAAGTACTTAAGTCCCAGATGTCATGGTGAACCATTAGTAGAACAATCAACGTTAATAAATGGATTGATCTTCTATGCACACTATGTGAAGACCAGCTAGAAATGAAGAGTCAACACCATAGCTGGGATTTGAACCTTGCCTCTGTGGTTTTCAAATCCTAGTCGTGGCATTGCATTTTAGTTTCGCTTTTATCTTTCCAGTTGTGTTGAAATTGATAGCATGGTTCATATGCATTATTGCTGTCAAACTGTTTTTCACAGTTCAAATCCTGAGTTTATCAGTCCTGATTCTACTTCTTAAACATTGCCCACACACTGCTTGTGCGTTTAAAACTAGCAGTAACTTGGTTGGCATAAAATAACAATTGTATTATGTCATTTGAAATATTCACAACTTTACCAAAGATAAGTGAAGCTTAGTCTCTAAATATTTATTATATTTCTTGATTTATATTACTTCACTGTCAATAGCTTATGTTTTTTCATTGTATTAAATGTTTTGTTTCTTGTTTAGGGGCATTTTACAAAGAAAAGAGTTAAAATCCCAGTTATGGCATTGTATCTTTCAAAGATTCATTCATTGTACCTTTCAAAGGTACTACTTAGTTTATTTGTTAGGTGCTCAGTGTTCTTATCTTATTTTAAACTTTGATTGATCCATATGCCAAGAACCTGTATTTGTTTTGTTTTAAATTTTTTAATTAGTCT
Organism: Tenodera sinensis; assembly: GCA_030765045.1. Lineage (NCBI taxonomy): Eukaryota > Metazoa > Arthropoda > Insecta > Mantodea > Mantidae > Tenodera > Tenodera sinensis. The sequence goes on from CM060969.1 coordinate 99,415,165, forward strand.
TAAAATTGTCATTCTCATTTTCAAGATTTAGCAGATAATTAATTTTTAAGCTACCTACCGTACCTACTTTTCTAAGTTAATATTTGTTTTTTCTTTTCAGTTTAATATATTAAGGTAATTGTGTTAAAAATGTTGTGATATGTTTGTTTTGCAGCATACCTGTGGATACTGTAATTCTGCCATCCCTATCGCTCTTGCTTCTTGCAATATCTCATCGCTCTTGTTTGCTGAAACCCATGGCTAGATTTTATGTGGGAGCTGTGGCCACGGCTCACAATGCAAGTCCTAATGACTTGTACGTGCGTTTTAAACGGGAGTTGTGTAGGGTAAGTAGCTTGTTGTTAGAAATACATGCTAGGAGCTACCCTATTACACAAGGCTTTGAGAAAGTATTACTTATGAAGAAGCATGATGAATATGTGCAAAGCAATGAAAAAACTGAAGCTGTTAACAATGAAACAACAGAATTTAAAATAAAATCAAATTTAGAGACTATAAACTTCACTTATCTTAGTTATTGCAGCAAGTTCTTGAATAAATATCCCACTAGTATAATGTTTCATGATACCCTCATCAAATTTTCAAAGCTCTTAACAGTTACCACGGTTACAGACACTCAACTACTAAATATATCTGTGTGTTGCTAACATAATTATGTCATTCAATAGTTTAATTTATAGGTTAATAAATGTACCTCTTAATAAAGAATAATTTAACACAGAATATGAACACATTATCAGCACTGCAGTAATTAATGGTTTTAATACAGATTTTATACAAAGAAAGATCGAAAAATTTAAATATGAAAGGGCTGTTAAAGAAGTTTCTACCCTCAAGAAAATAAAATATGATAGTATTTTCAAAAAGTTTATTTACCATCTTTTAGCTAATAAAAAAAGTACAAACATTTTTAAGGAGCACGGGATAACTTTGGTCCCTCAAAATAATTTAATATACAAAATTTACATTTTTCTAAAAATGATAAAATTCCAAATTATAAAAAATGTGGCATTTGTCAATTTAGCTGTTTGGACTGTAACATAGGTCTGTTTTTTCCCCATCTTATACAAAACTTTACAGCTGTATAATTTTTTTTTTTACTTTTGTGTAATTTTTACTCACTCCTTTTCTCCTTAAATTCTATACTAAAGCTTTTCTGTTTATTGTGTGAAATGCTTCCTCAAAATCTGCTAAGGACATGTACCCTTCTTCTTTTCTTACTAAGATGACGCCATTTTATGAGCAGAGAGGTTTGTGAAGTATTTCTCAAATATTGAGCTTTAGAAAGCAGGGCGAGTCTGTATCTACCTCATTGTGTGCAAATGCATAATTGTACATAGTAAACCTTACTTGTATCTGGTTTTCTCTGTGCCACGAGAAAGGGGCCTTACTGCAATATTACTTGCAGGTAATTGTGGACTTCATGCTAATGAATCATTATAGAGGTGACACCACTTTAATTCCATCAATACAAAAGGTGGTGCAGGCATTGGAGATACCATCATGGAAAGATTTTATTATTATGGATATGCACTACATACTCCCACCTTTGATCGCAGCAATAGGCAAGGATAATGAGCTGCAGCCACTGCTGGAGGTAGTTGCCAGCACTGCAGATGTTGATACTGCTAAGCTTGTGGATGACCATTTTCAGGTAGGAATTATTTTGTTCATGGAGAATATTAAAGTATTTCTTGGCATTATGAGATGTATGTTCTTCTTGCATACTTCTTGAGCCATGGACTCTAGTGTTATGAAACGGTCTGAGTCATGAATGCCTGTGGTTTGCCAAAGAAACAACTGAGCATTGTGTTGTTGTTGTTGATCTAATGTGCAGGATTTTTATCCATAAATTTTTCCCTAGCCAGCCAATATAAATTATACATCTTCCCATTTGGTACAGCTTTCCTCAATTCCCAGGATTCCAGTAGTGCACAGTGTTGTAGTCTATTTAGCATTATCCATGGGACACCACAAGGAGGCAAACTACTTTATCCCCCAACTGTGCATCGTTGTCCATAGTAATTTTGGACAGGATTTCATAATCTCGCTTAAAGAAAGAGGTCGAACTTAGTGATGGGAGTATTCGAATGCAAAATGTCGATGTATTCGATTCTTGAAAGTTCTCGAGATGTTCTCAAACCCTTATACTGTATTCGAATACTTCACTCGGTTCTCGGTTTTCGTTTGTTAATTACTACTTTGCTGTTATCGAATACTTCACTTGGTTCTCGTTTGTTAATTACTACTCTGCTGTTATCGAATACTTCACTCGGTTCTCATTTGTTAATTACTACTTTGCTGTTATCGAATACTTCACTCGGTTCTCGTTTGTTAATTACTACTCTGCTGTTATCGAATACTTCACTCGGTTCTCATTTGTTAATTACTACTTTGCTGTTATCGAATACTTCACTCGGTTCTCGTTTGTTAATTACTACTCTGCTGTTATCGAATACTTCACTCGGTTCTCGTTTGTTAATTACTACTCTGCTGTTATCGAATACTTCACTCGGTTCTCGTTTGTTAATTACTACTCTGTTGTTATCGAATACTTCACTCGGTTCTCGTTTGTTAATTACTACTCTGCTGTTATCGAATTCACGGCATGTTCTCGGTTCTCGTTTGCGTATGTTATGAATGCTGAATTCGAATGTTTCACTCGGCTTGTTCCCGGTTTATGGAATAACGGAACGCACATTACAGGATCAGTTAACTAGAACGTATGGACGTTAATGCTATAAATTTGACACTAAATTCATAAATTATGATATTATTTATAACGCTGACATATTATTGATTTCCAAGTCAGCATATCATAAAATGGTGTATCTGCATGTAAACTACTGTTTAACAATGAAAATAATGTATTATTGTGTCATATCTTACTTCACAATATTTATAATATTATAATTATAATATATTATTATTATTATTATTATTATTATTATTATTATTATTATTATTATTATTATTATTATTATTATTATTATTATTATTATCATTATTATTATCATTATTATTAATTATCATTATTATTATTATTATTATTATTATTATTATTATTATTATTATTATTATTATTATTATTATTATTATTATTATTATTATTATTATTATTATTATTATTCACTTCTTTCTTTCTTTCTCTCTCTCTCTTTCTTTCTTTTTTTACCAACATCTGGGTAGTTTGCAAAAATGTGAGAATAAATTAGTTATCACCAAAAAATGTGAATTGAATTAGTTTAGTGATTGAAAGTGCTTTGCCCATAAGTCACGATACAAATTGTTAATTTACAATTTAACATTGGGACTAACCGTTATATTTTCATGGATCATTTTGATGCTTTATTTGAGAACAACCATGGCGAGAACTGAATAGCATTGCTCTAGTGACAATATCATAGTATCCGAGAACTTGAATTCGAATGCAAGAGATTTCGATTAGCGAATACTTCTAGTAGTGAGTGACAGTATCCGAGAATTTGCATTCGAATGCAAGAGATTTCGATTAGCGAATACTACTACTACTGAGTGACAGTATCTGAGAACTTGCATTCGAATGAAACATTCGATTCTTAAAAGCATTCGAATACTGGGTATTCGATTCTTGAAAGGATTCGATTCTGCCCATCACTAGTCGAACTTAACACATGGTGCAAGAATTTTTAGGCTGTCAGTGAAACAACCTAAATGATAATGGTCAACTTATTAAACAATTGTGGAACATAATCCCACAATAACCTTTTACTTCAGCCATTGGCTAACCTGGATAAAACATTGGCGGAAACTACAACTCAAAGCCTTCTAGAATACAATTTTAAGGTACAACTGCATAAAAGACATGAAAAGCCTACTATCTTTGGAAACTATCTGAGAGCTCAAGACAAAGTGTGTGAATAGTATATATGCTTTATTCACTGATTGGAAGTTTGTTACAATCCCATAATCTCATCATTAGTGGCCAGTAGCACTGAAAATGTGTTTCATACATAAACTAAAAGAGTATCTAATAAACAAATGTCTGTATAATCTAGAGTGAGTAGGGTATTAGGGCCTATATATACATATATTGTGTTGTTTTACAACATTGTCAATTGTCAGGATCACATCAGCGTCGCTGGTGTGCCAGAATTTCGTCCCGCAGTAGTTCTTTTGCACACCATTAAATCTACTGATATGGAGCTGTCATTTTTAAGCACACTTAAAAACCATTGGTCTGGGCAAGATTTGAACCTGCGACCTTGGGATCAGTAGGCCAGCGTCTAACCAACTGAGCCACCCAGACCGACATATTAGGGCCTGACAACTAGGTTATTTGGGCCCAAAGTGTGTGTGTGTGCATGTGTGCATCTGGCAAATTGCCAGTATGACATTAAGGTCCCCAATCAACTTGTATGTTATACTGGCAAGATGCCATGGTAACTCAGTGGTTAGATCAGTCATGCATGAAGCAGAAGATCCGTGGTTCAAATCCCGGCTGTGGCATTGAATTTTTCATTCCTGATTCTACCTGCCAAACATTGTCCACATATGGCTAATGTGTTTAAAAGCACCAGCAGTAAGTTGGTTGGAATAAAATAGGAAGTTATGCCTATTTAGAATGGAATTCCCACATACAGTGCTATTAGAGAGAAGTAGTGCATGTTGTTATTTATAAAGTAAGCCATTTGTAAGATGTACAGGGGCTGTGCTGTAGCCAAGTGGTTAGACCATTCGCTTCTCACTAAAGCAGCCCGGGTTCAATCCCAGGTGACCGCATGTGGGATTTGTGGTGGATGAAGCAGCACTGGGGCAGGTTTCCTCCAGGTTCTCTGGTTTCCCTTGCCATTTCATTCTACTGGTGCTCTATCTTCATTCCATGTATCATCAAGTCACTGCCTACGGTGCTGTATGTAGTAAAAGCGGGCATTAAACACTACAAAAAAAAAGATGTACAGAAAGTTTAGGTGAGTATATTGCCTTATTTGAAATGTGTGTTACAGTATCCAGTTGTTTTTAAATTAAACGTGTTTCTAAATTCTTTTTGGTATAAATTGTTTATTTACGTCTGCAGAATTTCCCCGTAAGATTATTATTTTCAAGTACAGACTGCACAGAGCAGAGTTAATACAGAATTTTTATTATTTGAGGATCACAGGTATGTTTTATTACTGAGATTAGACAGTATGTTCTATTAATTTTAGATGTAATGTATTGCATATCTGGTAAAAAATGCTAAAATATTGATTTAGAAAGCATTTTAGTGGTGTTAATATTTAACTATAAATTAAGGAAGTTTGCTGAATGAAGGACATTGTAGGTCATTTATTGTAGCACTCCTGGCACTTTACATGTAAATTTTTGAAAATATATAAGGTGTATGATGTGTATTTGCAGTATGTCTACCCATACCTGTGTCTAAACGAATCTGCAGAAGTTAAAGCAAGTTGCCTGAAGTATCTGGAACAGTTGACAGGCCTCACTGTGTCTACACTTAGAACACATTCATTTAAGGTACCAGTAATTCTTCTCAACTTTCAACAGCATTTATTCTTTGTTTATTAATTGCATGTTTAAATGGAAATAAATTATTTATTTCAGAAACTTGGCAACTGACATTTTTTCCAAATAAGCATTTTTTGTGGAATCCCTATCTCAAATTGTAAATGAAAAGAAAATAAGATAAAAATTAGATTGATTGATGCTGATTTAAATAGCAGAATAACTAATATAATTTGAGTCCAACTAATACTTCATGCTGCATTTATTACTAGTACTTACCTAGAACACATTTCATTAGGGCCTTCCTAACACCAGCAGTTCATAGCTGTCATTTGAACCACAGATCTTCCAGTCCCTATCTTGTTTCTCTAACCACTGAGCTAACATGGCAGCACAATATTAAATTCTCCAAGTGACTCGTGCTTTTTCCCTGGTAAACCACAAGATCTTAATCTCTGTAACAATATTTCCAGATACACCAAAAGAAGGTGTTAAATCATTTTGAATGCTGAATTATTGCCAATCAATCTTTACCCTACCTAATCATTATTTGCAGGTTTGGCTCCAGTAAAATAAAAACACCATTCAAAAGCCCTTGAAAAATTGTATCAGTGTCTTAATTTATGCAGTTATTGATAAATAAAAAACACTGTAGCTGCGCATTGTTTTCTGCAAGATTTTGATAAAATAGATCCAGAAAGCGTTCCCTACGAATCAGCAAAATCTGTTAACTTAAAACCTTTAAACTAGAGCCAATAAGAAGCTTCCTCAAGCTTGTAGACGACATATTGTCCAATAGGAGAGTAAAGAAATCTGGCCCTCATGCAGGAAAACCAGGAAGTATCAGTTTCAAATATATAAGGGCAATTTTCGGATTAGTGGCACTATAACAGTTTCCGTTGCCTAGAGTACAGGCAGCTCATGATTATAGGAATGTGATGCCCAAAGATTCATGAACTTTGGACATAAGACGTAGTAATATGGATACAATAAATAGAGAGCGGGATAATTGTAGTGATCGAGTGAATGGTACATAATACCACCTTACTCATATAAGTGCAAGAGAGTAATATGTAAAGTGCCACGCAGAAGATAGCTTCAAGACGCTGGCAAAAATCATGGAAGATAATCCAAGGTCACAAACTTGCAGGAAACGTAGCTGGTGTTAGAGCTAAGAAGTGTTGTTGTTGTTGTTAGCTAATGCTGGATTTCTGACAATGAAGTCATTAATCCTCTTGCTCTCCAATATTTTTCACTGATGGATGGGGCATTGAGCTAAGAAGTTGCAGTGTATTATTTCAGTACACCTTGCCGTACCGGCATTGCACTCTGAGACACCAGTAACATTTCAGTGAAGTGGGATGCCGACCATGAGAGCTGGACTGACCCTGAGATGTGTTACCTGGTTCAGAACCAACACAAGTCACCTTTGAGCCAGACAGCCCAAAGAAACAGAGTAGTGATTCTCATCAAGTAGGAAACCCCGAAGGTGGCAATATGAGTAATTGCTGCAACTCACATGAGAATTTAATGTTGTACTGGCATGTTGCCATGGTAGCTCAGTTCCTTAAAGAAGCCGACAGAGACCTGAAAATCTATGGTTCAAATCGCAGTTATAGCACTGATTTTTTCAGTCTAATTCTACCCTTTCCAACTTGGTCCCACACACAACTAGTGTGAAAGAACAATTAATTTCATCAGCTCATGTCGACTCATGACATTAACTTTGTGCTTCATTGCATCATAGTTCTATATATTAAGAAAGGTGCAATAACTGATTTATTTGCTTCCTTAGGGAATCCATAATGAGCTGCTGCTTCATTTTGAGCAGAATAAAGAGTGTGTGCTGAGTGTCCTGTGTGAGCTAGCACAAGATGATCTTCACTACAGGAGCCTTAGACAACCACTGACAAACCATCAAATAGTGAGTGTTTTTGTTACTCGTTTTATTAATCCTGATTGTTTAAAAGTGTACATGCTGCAGTATAGCAACTGAGCATAAAATGAAAATTTTAGCATTATACTTGTGGCAGTTTTTAAGGGTCGGCTTAGAGCGATGAGATCTTTGTTACAGGGTCATATGTAATAGGCAGCAGATAAAGAACAAAAAGGCAATGGCTAGGGTTTTTACCAATTAAGCTAATGATTTCACCAAAAGTAACTTTACTTTATGTTTTAAATAAAAACCATTCAGAAAATTAATTAACCATGTTCATGAAACTACCGTTCCAAACCATTCAGGTTACTCCTATGGCAAAGTTATTCCTTTAATCTCCTCCAATCCAAAGCATAAATGGTATCACTTTCATGACTATCTTACTTTTTATATTTTCTAACATGTATTTATATCTGTGGATATATATTTCACATTATTTCTTCCCCGCATGATCGCTAGTGGATTGTATTACTATTCTGGAAGTTGATGACAGTGTTGTTGTTGCATCACATTAAAATAGAAAAATTGGTCGATCACTAACTCAGCTTAAACACTAAAGACAGCATTCCAACAAATAAAAAATCTGGAATCTACCAAATAGAATGCAATAACTGCAACCAGGTTTATATAGGAAAAACTAAGAGGAATTTGGAAACAATGAGCAGTTGCCACCCATTTTTGGAAAGAAAATCTCAACATTAATCCGGATCCAAAACAATTAAAACAAATATGAGGAAACCAAGAATTGTTAACATGGGAACAGGTCTTCATCTGGAAGAATAAGGACAGTTTTTAGTTTTGATATTCCATAGAAGCACCCAATGTACTAGTTCATAGAGTCACCACCAGTAGTCTTCAGAAGAACCAACCTCTACAAACAGGTTCAGTCGATGTCTGGTTGATAATGGAGGAAACTACCTCTGAAACATGACCTGGAAAATTTAAATAGTGTTGTTTTAGTGTTATTAATTGAACAATTTTTCTATTTTAATGTGCTAGTGTATTGTTTGTTCTTCCTTCTTGTTACCTATTTAGAAGAATTGACATATTTTTTATTTTATTGCGACACACATCTGATAATAGAGCACAATTACATGTGTGTTCTATACGACACATAGATTGGAACTCTTGTAAAAGATTATTTATTCTCCTTGGTTGTAGAACCTAGCAACGATTGGCTCTCCTTTGTTTTTCCCATAATTTATACTTATAATCAATGTTGCCATGCTCCACATTACTGCAGGATATAGTTTCGGATGCAACAATAAAACTTACAAAATAAAATGTAACATTTATATAACAAAAATTGACATACCAACATGAATCATCTAAATTAAATATTCTGGACTTAAAATTTCTCCTACATACTGAACTATTTTAATATCTTTTGTTCATAGTAGTAATAAGATAATCTTAATAGTAGATTTACAATACAATAAGGTAAGTAGAATCCTGCATACCATGACAAGCACTGGTGATGAAAATGATATGTGAACCATCTGAGCTAGTCTCTGTAGGGGAGGTTGTGTTGTGTCACTGCATTAGGTTACAAGCTTTATGTGAATCCTTTTGCTTCTTTGAGTTCATTTTTTCTATAGTAAGTTGTCATTTATGGTTATCCATTAAACAAAATTCCTACCAATTTCAGAGGCTATTCCCAGAAAATTCAATTTTATTTGTCATATAAATATTTTAGATAAATGGTATTTTAATCAAAATCAATAGAATAATTTTTAAGAAAATAAAAGATATCAACAAACTTTCCAAGTAAAGGATAGTTTGGGGTGGAGGGAGTTTGCTGAAAATCTTGGAGTCACATCTTCAGAAGATACTGAAGTTTAATACCAAGTTTGGTGTTTATCAGACATTTTGATTTAGAGATATGCTGTTGTCATACACATGCGAGTACATAGATCTTTTTCTAAAAATGTATTTGTTGGATTCAGACATGTAATTTTGGTGAAATCTAAGACGTCAAACTTTTTGGTAAAATAGAATACTATCTACTTTAGGTTGGTGACAGAGAAAGTAAAAATAAAATAAAACAGAAACATATGAGGGTAATCCAGAAAGAAATAACCATTTGTGCAGTCCCGCTGTGTAGATTGCTGATAGGCTTCTGTCTAAAGCTGAATGGTTTGCTCAACATTTTTTCTCAGTGTTATATGAGTTTCAGACGAAACAATTTGTCATTGTACATTCTGCGATTGTTCAAAATGAACTGTATGGTGCAAAGTGCTCCTGGCTGTGAGTTGGGAGGTATTGGATTTGAATGCTCAGATGTTGAAACCTGCAGAACTTTACTGTATGGTGTTACATAATGAACAAAAAACGTACGAGGAAGTGGTGTTCAATGTTCAACAGGCACACAAATGTGCAGCAAATATGATAAATGCTTAAATATTGGTGGGGATTATGTGGAGAAGTAAATTGAGCTTCAATTTTGTGAGATGTTTTTTTAATAATTTTTTTTCTGAATATGTTGAAGCCAAATAATCATTACCTCCTGGATAACATTCATGTGTTCTTGGTGTAGGAAAAGAAATGCAAGCATTAGAGGTTAAAATCAATGGCACCATTACTCTTTTAATACAAAGGAGCACCAAACTACTGCCATGTAAATGGTTAACATGAAATAAAAGCTTATTATTAATTGTGATTATTTTTATACAACTAAAACTGTTACAGAAGTTGTAATGGGAAGCAAGAAACCTATTGCTTCACAGCTAATCATAAACCTTGCAGGATTTAATTGAGGAGTTACTCTTGGCTCGTATTGATTTAAAATATTAGAGGATATAACACTTAAGTGTTACAAGATATAAATCCTTTCATAATGTAACGTTACTGTAAAGCATAACACATTTTGTTACAGGCAGATTTTCTTCAACCACGTTTCCTAGGCTTGTTGGTTTATTTGGATGGAAAGCTGGTGAACAAAAAGGTCTCAGAGTCTATCAAGAAAAAGGCTTTGTTGTCATTGCCAGAAATCATCAAGTTCCTAGGCCCAAGACACATTACCCCAGTACGCTTTAAAGTGCTTGCCACTCTTCGCACTGCACTAGAACTCAATTACAGCAATTTCCCAGACTTAAACTGTGCAGCATGGGATGCCTTTGTTCACAGGTAAGAACTTATAATTTTTTATATTGTATTTTATATAGGTATATCTCTTTCTCAGACTGGCTCTGTAGCGCAGTGGTACCGCACCTGCCTGTGGCACGGAGGACCTGGGTTTGATCCCTGGTATAAGTGTGGGGATTTTTCCCCTCCTAGGAGGTCTGGCAGGGTGCACTCAGCCTTGTTAGGTCCAGAGGGTCCAATTGACGAGCTACTGCCCTGCCCTGCCCAGCCCATCCCCATGCCCGTGAATCTCGTGTTATGTGCTTTCTTTTTAGAAAATGTGTATATATAACTAAACTGTTGCTAAAAATTAAGCTTTGTCGCTACAGCAGCCTTGTATTCAAGGAAGCATAAAGTAAAAAAGTTCTACTTTATTTTAATTTGTGTTCAATACAGTACTAAAGCACAAATGAAAGGTGCCAAAATCATACAAAATAGGTTACAGAAAGACACACACACACACACACACACACACACACACGCACGCACGCGTGTACAGACACATACACTCTGCTCTGCTGCTACAAATGACAATTTATAGTGATGAAATGGAAGACAGTACGAAATGACTCACTTGCCAGGATGCCACTGTATAACCTGATGACATTACTGAATGCTGCTTATTAATTATGTCAACAAATAAAAAAATTGTGTATCAGTAGATTAGCGTTGTTTATCTTGATGCATTTTTCTCTCTTCATCTACAACATGTAGGAAAACTTACTATATCAGTCAACATGTCATAATAAATGGTATCATATTAGTAATATAGTAAGTAAGTAAGCAAGTAATATATTTACTCTACCAACTCTAATTATGCAAATATACTCTTAGTCTAATACAATAATAGAACAAAACAAATATAATTAATTATAACCATATTTCCCACAGTTACAATTTATTCCTACCTCTTGGAATTGCTTGTATCTATTACTTGCCCTTATATTTAACATTTTGTTTTATATATGGTGTCATATTATCATATTATGTATGTTTTACAGTGTGGATGTGCCAATGCTGGGACCTCTCTTAAGCACAGTGTTCATATCACTGTTGCCTCTTCTGGAGCAGTTTCCACAAGAAATCAGCAACATCTTCTCTTTCCTTGTGGTTGACAACTATAATGCCCTTTGTCCTTATTTCAAGGAGCTTTACTTTGTTCCTCAACATGAAGCCATACCAGCAATATACAATGAAATACAGAAGTATCTGCAGGAGAAGAGGTAAGAGAAGGCAGGAGAAGTCGCTCCAAAGTTCTTATGTAACCAAGATTCCCCTAGAGACAGGAATTCCAGTGGTAGTACTGGTTGCCGCAGTTGTATGGTTATGACGTTCTGCGAATTAAAAAATCTGATAGATTCACATATGTAATTCCTGAGAGGTAATGTACATAAACATCAGTATCAACATTATCTCGAACGGTAGGTACCGGCATGTTGCAGAGGAACTTGTTGATAACCCTTTATTATCCAAAATAAAATATGCTTTTATGACTCAAAATCTGGAAGAACATGCACAGTAATATAAAAAATCTGATGTGTTACACTCACATGACTTTCTCTACTCTTGTACTAACCATTATTACAATACATCTTCGTGTTACTTGAGACAAACATTTACAGAAATTACCTTATTGCTTATTTCATCGTAGGTGCAAGGGGAATATTAGAATACAGTATGCTTTGAGCAATAGTCAAATATTTTAAAGCTTTGAGATCCCGTTCTCTTTGCACGCTTAACATATAAAAAAATGGACAACAATGTTGCATTTAACGAAAGTTTTAAGTTTTCCGACACTCACACAAATAACAAGGAATATCTCCGAAATGGTTCACTCTACAAAAAAATTTATTCATACATAAATTGTGTGTTTTAGCAAGATCTACATTATTGTATAGCATTAAAAAATTTTCTCATTCATACCTACAAGAAATAGAAACAAATGCCAAAGATAAAAAATGGATTACACTACTTTCCAACCCAGATATAATCCCCCAGAGACCAAGGAAAACAGCGGTTGCAGCCTTCCGACTATTGACAAATCACGACTGCTTAGCAAGTCATCTCTACAGAATAGGTATCTCATCCTCACCGATATGTGTCCTGTGTAACGATCCAGCAGAAATGAACGAAGACCACTTGAAGACCTGTGAAGCATTAAGATCAGAAGAAACTACAGTTCAAAAGTATTGAAAAGTACGAATGCTAATGGCTTCATTGCCAGATGCAAGGCACTAGAAAACAACAACAACACATTATTGTATAGTAAGATTTTGACTATCTCTTCCAGTTTACAAGTTATTCAAAAGTCATCCAGAGGAAACATAGCTACACAGGCTATAGAAAACTCAAAATATACATTTCATATGTCATAAAAATATCTTAAACATATGTCATTTTAATCAAAATCGTTAGAGCCATTTTCAAGAAAATGAAAGTTTCTGAGAAATTTTCCAAGTAAACATAATTCAGGGTGGGGCTATTTTCTTCAAAATCTTTATGTCGCATCCTTGAAAGACATTAAACTTAAATACCAACTTTGGTTTATAACCGACTTTTCGTTTTTGAGTTATGCTGTCCACAGAGTGACACACACACACAAACAGATCTTTTTCTAAAAATGCTTTTTTTCATTCAGGAAGCCTCAAAACATATATTTCTGGTGAAATCTCGACTTTGAATTTTTGGGTGGAATACACTTCCTCTACTTACCACTAGAGAAAGTAAAAGTATGACCTAAGAATATTATAGGTGTTGAGGTAAAATTTCAGTTGTAAAATAAATAGTAAATAAGTTTATGACAATGAACTATTTATGAAAAAGAAGCAAACTTAACTATGGGTAGTTGTGTACTCTTAGAAAGACACTGTGTGCAGTGAAATAAATATTGTGATGCTGGCAGCAGCAGCAGTATGTCAGAGATACTCAAAGTCAAGCTACCTCACAGCACTGCTTGTAAATATGTGACCTGATGCCACAATCAGTGTGGCAGAACAAAGCATTTCCAGATTGTTCAAGAAGCTATCGACTGCCGGCCTGTTTGTGAGAGGTTCAAGGAAAGGTGAATTTCAAGAAAAATCTGTGCTGTCATTCTCATCTCATATAAGCATGGCAAGACGGCAAGAGGGGTTGAGTTTTTGTGATGGAGTAACAAGCGCTGAATGGGACAGCTGTTAGCAGGTGTGTGTGTTTATAGTCATTTAGAGAGATGTGAGTGCGTGTCATCAGAGATAGTTTTGTGACATTTAACTCATTGTGTTGGAGTTTATGTGTGCAGTTTTAGAAAGTGATCATTGAAGCCAGTTGTTACACAGAGAGAACCAAAAGACAGAAAAGTGTCAAGGTTACGATCAGACAACATCTATGAGTTGCATGGTCATGAAGAACTGTAGACTGTGCTAACATTGGAAAAGTAGAATCAGAATGAAAAAGTCAGTGCCATGGATGGAACTGGCAACAGAAGAAATACGAGCAAACAGGAAGGAACACCGAATGAAAAAAAGCTGAAATATGGGAAGATTTCTGCATCACAGATGCAAAGATCAACGAAAACTGGAAGGGCTCAAACTATGAACTAAGGCATCTTGTAACAAGGTTTGCAGCACATAGTTTTCACCACCTGATATGTAAGGAAAAGACACCACGAACCAGGTAAAAATGCGTGTGTATGTTATGTGGGAAACAGCGCACAAGATATCACGTGGAAGTGTGTGAAAAGAGAACAATTTCCTTAAGAAAATTTTGCTGTGGGGACAAATAGACAAAGCAAAAGTGAAGTGAAACATGAAAGACAATGGATAGAACAAATATAGATGAACAGGACAAGCTGCACAAAATATATATATTGTTTTAATGTATCTGTATCAGTGTATGTTGTGCGACTTCCTAATATTAAATTAAATTATTTAAAACACCTTGAATAGGTATAAGTATAAATCAGCACCTGCTTTAATATAATGTATGAGGGCAGCCATGATCTATATTCAACTCAGACCCACAAAGGTCTCTTGTTGAAATATATCGTTTAGAATTATGTGTGCTTATGTGTGTGGGTGAGGTTAGTGTAAAGTGTACATTACATGATTAATGTAAAATTGTTTGCTACAAAGAAATCTCAGGAGAGCTCATCATAAATGATCCTTCAGTATTTTAGTATTTACATTTGCTAGTGATAAATAACTGTGTTTTAGAGGTAGAACTGGAACTTAAAAATTCAATGCCACAACTGGGATTTGAACCACAGACCTTCCGCTTACCGGGCGGCTGCTCTACCACTGAGCTATTGTGACAAACTGCCAGAATGGCATTAAATTCTCAAATCAGTTTGTATTTCTCCTGGTAAACCACAAAGGCAGTCTCACATCAGAGACAATTACCCCAATGGTGACTTACTATTGTGAGTACTTTATGTCCCAGGATTAAATAACCTTCAGATGGTAATTATTATTTATTTATGCCAACAAACTTACTGTTGGTGTTTTTAAACACACGGCTTGTGTGTTTAAAAACACCAACAGTAAGTTTGTTGGCATAAATAAATAAAAATTACCAACTGTGTTTTAATATATTAGACACAGCTTATTGAGATACCCCAAAAAACAACCTTGCCATTTTTCCGCCATTATGACTCAGTCTGTGTTTGGTGATATTCCATCTGTTTGGTTGCATTAGTGCCTGTTCTTAACATATAACCACGGTAAAGCTATGGGCATAGCTGGTGTTATTGCATCCATTATGTTACCACAGAAACCCTTGTTTTTGAATGCGTTGCAGAGAAGCGAGCCGATAGATTTTAAAACAAGATTCTGTTTAGACGCTGTATTACGTAATTAATTAATCTGTGGACATACTCCTTGTGTTTGTTGACTATGTCTTGAATTGTTTTAGAGCAGTATATGAAGTTATAGTTACTGTTGTTATTTTTGTGTCCGTAACAAAGTAGTGCATTAAACATATATTACAATATTTAGTTTGGAAGTGATTTTATCCAAAAGTGTTATTGCAGAACAAGATTTGCCGAAGGTGAGTAGGTTCATGTGTTGTGTGGTAACGAAGTTCAAACATTATCATCGATTGAAAGCATGTTACTTCAACCCTGTGATATTTGAGGTTAGAAATGCCTTTATTATGTACGCTGGCAGGACTGCTTTTTGGGGTACTTTCATTTGTATAATGTGTAATAATGCTGAAAATATGTTAATGTTATGAGTTTAGTTACATAAATTCTTTATTTTGCATCAGAAACAGGCTTATATTCTTTGGAGCAGTTGATATAATAAAATAAAACCTTAGTTCCTTTCATTTGCAGATAAAATGAGCTGATTTATTATCTTAACTCTCATTAAAGATTTTATGCATTTATGTGCTATTTTGGGAAACCAGGGTCATCATCACACTGACTATAGAAGTCTGGTGATCACAGAGCCTTAAGTTTTTCTTCTTCATTTATTTAATTGTGTGTAGTTTATAACAGTAGTTGATATTGCTTAGTGCAAGAACTCATGGAAAGGACACATTATTTGGGTTAACATTTTTGTGAATGTGTATGAAGGCCCCACACATTAAGAGATCAGCTGGAGGAGATGAAGGGATATGTGAAGCACGAGAATGCTGGTGTTCGAGTGCAGGGATTATACCATCTTAAAACTCTTCTTCAGGAGAACCGTCCTGCACTGCATGCTCTTGTTGTTGGCAGAGAACAAGTGGATCCCATAGTCATGGAGGTAACCACCCTTATTATAATAGGCAAAGAGTATATTGCTAATTGTTTTTTCAGTTGATATTGCAACTTGATTGTTACATGGTAAAATTGCTACTAACTTCAAAAGGAATATACCATATTTCATCGCATAATCATCACTTTATGTGCCTTCTTCATAAAGTTAAAGTACACAGTGTGACCATTGTACGAAGAATAAATTATTTAAGACTGACCGTGTTAACTTTCAGTGACGTGTACGATAATGGAAGTAAGAATCATTTTGAATATATTGAAGCATGGCCACATTACACTATTTGTAATCAAAAAGAAAGGAGAGGGGAAGAAAGCAAAACTAAAGTGACACACTGCAAAGTAAACATCTACTCTAGTAAATAAAAATTTAAAAAAATGTGATTGGATTTATTGACTTAAGACTCTATTATTTAAAAAAGCATTTACTACACTGGCGGCACCATGGTCGAACGGTTAGACCATTCGCCTATCATCAAGATGGCCCGGGTGTAATCCCAAGGACCTGCATGTGGTATTTGTGATGGACGAAGTGGCATCTTGGTGGGTTTTCTCCAGGTTCTCCAGTTTCCCGTGCCACTCATTCCACCAATTGCTCCATCATCACCTTTCCATTCATTGATTTTGCCTGCATTTCATATCACCCTCTTCCTCACTCTCATACTGTCCACCCACTTCCAGGTTTTCGCTCTGTCTGGTCCATAGGTTCGTCTGCTCCCTGACAGGCGTCTGACCGTAGGCACTCACTTGTAAGTCCTACATAAGGGGAGGGTAATTAGGTAAAGAAGAAGATTTGCTATCCTGCTGAATCGTGTGTACTTTTTAACTGGAGTTGATGTTATCGAATTGCTGAACAAGACTATAATTTGACCTGGAAAAAATTTAAAATAGGTAAATAATAAGTAAAGATCATTGTAACAGATATGCATGAACATTAAGTATACATAAGTGCTTGTTAGAATAGCTATAGAAACAAACACCGTACACATTGAAGAATATGATGGTTATTGACTTGATACGTACAAACCAAGTGGTTTGCATTCTTTGCTGGTCCATTTGCTTATCACAGCTAGAAATTACTTCCGGGCTGAGAAGTGGTCTGTTAGAGTTTTAGACTTCAAAACTCCAGCAGACCACAGCTTCTAAGCTTGGAAGTAATTCGTAGCTATAATTCTGACTCCGGCCATGAAAGCTTCCGACTACTCATTTGCTAATCACTTTGTCACATCTGCTAATTGCGGCACTTTACGTACTGGAATCTATCAGATTCATTGATTGCCTAGCCACCAGATCGGCAGTCAGCAAACTGAAGTATCCACAATGAGGAATATATTACAATATGCTGCATATCGTATATTCTCTCCCATGAGCCCAACAGGTTACAGTAGTGGCATGTTATTTTTCAATATTTCTCAACAGTGAACACTTGGAATATTAATGCAACAATTATGCAGTGAAATGCTTAAGTTCTGATTGCTTGTTTATAAACCAAGGTGCAAACATATGATGGCGACAATTATGCGATGAAATATTGTATAAATATACTATATTTTGGAAGCGGATATAAAACTTTTATGCTACTAACTTTGAGTATATTCTTATTTAATCATTTTAGCTTACTTCAAATACGCTGAAGAGAATACTAGAAAAGCATATCCTAAAAGAGATGAACATATACATTGCTCTTGTCTCTACTATTAATATTTTACTCTTTGTCATTGATCCACTGATTGTTGCAGCTTCTGTTTAGTTCTGCAGCAGGATGCATCGCAAAATTACAACAGAGTATCTCAGAATCCATTTGAATACCAATTTGGAAAGAATACAATACTTCCTTAAACTTTTTATGGTATCTAAGCATTATAGATAGTTGAAATAAGATTACTTTCTGTGTTCATGATGAAATTCTATTTTGTTTTGTTTTGTTTGTCACACACATTAGGAAGTATGTCTTGCAGATAGTAAGTTGCTGTGACTATTTCTCTTTTAATGTTGATAATATACATAAGTTGTGATTAAAAATGATGGGAATTTTTTGGAAGGTTGTCTATACACGATTTGTGATTGTTAGAACAATCAGTTGTCATTGATTGGCATTATATATGGAAAATATAATTCATTGTTGACAGTCAAAAAGGTTTTAGTTTGCTTGTGAATTTTCATATTTTCAAAAAGATGGACCATAGAATTTGTATTAAATTAAGCTTGAAAAATGAATAATGTGCAGCGCCATAATCAAAATGTTGACTGTGGCTTTCGTGAAACTATGAGTAGGACAAGAGTTTACAAGTACAGATGTTTCAAAGAGGACCCTGGATGCACTTGCAGATCAGTAACTGACAACATTGTCAAACAACTAAAGCAAAAGATTCTGAAAAATCACATTCTTTTTTTTTTTTTTTTTGAATTAACATCCTCCAACATTGTGTCATATCGGACGAATGAGTGAAATGAAATGGGTGAAATGATGCTCAAATGAGCCCGAGGTCCATGGAGCTTTAAGTTACCCGACATTCGTCTTCTCAGGGTAGGAAAACCTCGGAAAAAAAACCTTATCCGGATAACTTACCCTAAGCGAGATTCGAACTCGTGACCTCTTGAACGTGAGGCAGACACGCTAACCATCATGCTACCGAGGCGGGCTGAAAAATCACTGAATCACTATCAGAAAGGTTGCTGATGATATCTGATATCATTTGGCTCATGCCAAGAAGTTTTTCTGGATGTTTTGAATATGAAATGTGTGGCAGCAAAATATGTTCTGAAATTTCTGAATTTAGAGAAAAACAATGCCGTGTAGACATTACTTAGGAATTGCTGAATGAAGTCAACAATGATCCAGTACTATAAAGATCATAACAGGTGACAAAACATGTGTATATGGGTATGACATCAAAACCAAGGCCAAATCGTCCCAATGAAAGCTGCCTGAAGAGCCAACACCAAAAAAGATTTGAAATGTTGAATCAAATATGAAGGTCCTTCTTACTGTTTTCTTTCATTTCAATGGTGTAGTGCGTAATGAGTTCCCGGAATATGGCCCTACAAATTATGGAAGTTATGCAATGTTTACCTGAAGCAATCTGACAAAAATAGTAAAATGTGGCAAAACCATGATAATGCTCCTGCTCACACCTCGCTGCTTGTTCGTCATCCTTTGGTAAAAAACAAAACCATTACGTTACCTCAGCCACCATATTTACCGGACATGGCCCCCTGCGACTTCTTTCTACTCCCAAGCTGAAGAGAGGCATAAAAGGATGATGCTTTACCACCATTGATGACATAAAAACAGAATCACTGAAGGACATACTGAAAAATGAGTTCCAGAAGTACTTTCAAGATTGGAGAAAGCGCTGGCACAAGTTATCTTGATTTGAAGGTAACAAAGTTTATAATGATGAATAGCAAAACAAAAATTCTGTTATCTTTTTATCACATCTCATACGTATATTTTGTTGTACCATACTCCCACTGATTAGTAAAAGCTGTATACAGAAAAGCTGCTTTCAGGTTAAGAGTAAATAACAGAAAAGCTTACCTTGGACAGCTTGTCCAATTGCAAATCATCTTGCCTCTGCCATTAATGAATGAATGAATGATTTATTGAGTACCAAATCTTACACACCTTGGGCTATCCCTAAGCTGGGTCCCGGCCCCTTTGTTGATTAGGGTAGCTGTTCTTTATAATTGCCTTTTACATACACATTACACATCTTTACCTTTTCATTAATCTTTCTCTGCTCCCACCCTTTAATTTTTGTATTTCATCCCCCTACTCTATTCACTTTCCCTCTTTCTCAACTTTTCTTATTAGCTTCACTCTTATAACTTTTATTAATCAGTTTACCTTGTGCACTTCCCTAATCTTCATCACCCCAATTACACAACTTCACTATAACCTCACTTTCATCCTCTACTACCTCATTCATGGATTACTCAACTGTTTTTACTTTCTCTACTGGTAAGTAGGGGAAGTATTGTATTCCACCCAAAAATTAGATGTCGAGATTTCACCAGAAATATATGTTTTGAGACTCCCCTGAATCCAAAAAAAAGCATTTTTAGAAAAAAGTCTATGTGTGTGTCTGTGAACAGCATAACTCAAAAATAAAAAGTCGGTTAAAAACCAAAGTTGGTATTTAAGTTCATTGTCTTTCAGGGATGTGACACAAAGATTTTGAAGAAAATAGCCCTACCCTAAACTACCCTTTACAGGGAACATTTTTCGAAAATTTTGGTTTTCTAAAAAATGGCTAATGATTTTGATTAAAGTGTTATATGTTTGAGATATTTTTATGACAAATGAAATGTATATCTCGAATTTTCTGGCTATAGCCCCTGCAGTCGTATTTACTCTGGACGACTTTTGCATAACTGGTAAACCGTTAGAGATAGACCAAATCATACTGTACAAAAAATGTAGATCTTGCTAAAATACACAATTTATGCCTCAATAAATTTTCTTGTAGGGTGAACCATTTCGGAGATATTCCTTATTATGTGTGTGAGTTTCTCAAAACTTAGAACTTTCGTGAAATGGCTCATCGTTGTTCATTTTTTTATATGTTAAGTGTGCAAAGAGAACAGAATCTCAAAGCTTTAAAACATTTAACTATCACACAAAGCCTACTGTGTTCTACCATTCCCCTTGCACCTACAAGGAAATAAGCAATAAGATAACTTGCACAAATGTTTATCTTAACTAACACAAAGAAGATATAGGAATAAGAGTTTGTAAGAATGGTTAGTACAAGAGTAGAGAAAGTCATGTGAGTGCAACACATCAGATTTTTTAACCTTATTACTCTGTGAAATATCCCTTTCTTTCTTTCTTTCTCTCTTGCTTAGTTCTCCCTTTCTCTCTCACCCTTATTGATTCCTTAACTATTTCATTTGACATTTTTCTGTAACTATTCTTGAATTCACACTTTTTTCTGCTTCCTCCCGCCAATCTACTGTTGTCATCCCCCACCTTGGTTCTTTCCCCTGTTTCTTTCGTGCTCTGCATCTTTCCATATCCCCACCTTGTGTTTTACTCACATTTGATTTCGACGCACTTGATACTGGAACTTTATATGTTATAAAATTCTGCATAGTCACATTCTGCCATTAATGTTTTAGACCCTTCACTCACATTTATTACATCCTCCCAAAAATATACTGAAGTTGAAATAGCATATCTTAAAGCGATCCATTTTTTCTTGTATTTGTGTATTTGATTCTTTGTAGAATAAATTAAGATTATTATTATTGTATTATGAACAGGTCCTAAATGCATTGGTAGCTCTTAGAAGAGAAGCTGATTTTGCAGTAAGACTAGCCTGTAGCGAGTGCATTGGGGAAATAGGGGCAGTAGACCCTGGGAATTTGCCTCGTTGCAGCTATCAGGATGGTGAGTATCTTTTCTTATAGTTGTCTTGGTTTGGCTTACTATATGATGTGTTTATTAAATCTCCACTGTGAAGCCTTGCAGCATTTTGGGGTTCCAACCATGGACACTATACACTGTACCAATTGGAAAATTTCTCAAATGAATAAAATTATATCTTAGGGTATTAGTTTTCAGACCATTATATACAAAAATATTGTGATATAGCAGCACTGAATTGTCTTGTTCTCCTTCTTGAAAAACTGATTTGCTTAAGAAGTTTTATAAAAATGACTCATGTTCATTGCTATAAAATGAGCTATGGAATGCAATATTTTTTGCTGTTTTGCAATGAAATAGGCAGTAATGGATGACCTTGTATGTCAGCAAAGTTCAAAAATTGCTTCTCCGTAATATATGAGCGAATATTAACACTGTTCCTCAGCAACTGTACTGGCTCATTTATATGGCGTGATTAAATTTAGTGAGCTTAGCTATTGTACAGCCTGTGGATCCCGAGCTCTGACATTTCTCAAGGCCTTGTGACGTGGTGTTGCCAGTTCTTTAATGGAAACTCCAAACAGGGTATTTCAAACATTTCATACATCTGCATATCGCATTGCTACTTTGTAAATTTACTGGACAGTATGCACATACATGATCACAGAATAGTAGGATATGGAGACAATTGTTATACCATTTACCTATGGGATAAAAGCCCTGCACAAACACCAAACCAATTGAACCATGTGGTCCTTATAAAATGGAGTTGGCAACAAGGTGCTACATTTGGAAGCCACACCTAGCAGTGAGACCGCTGACTGGTGCTAGCAGAAAGTTTTAACAACCAGTGCATTACTCACTTCCAGTATTACCAGAAGTAACAGCTACTGCCCATAACAGATGTAAAGGTAATATTTGAACAGAATAGTGGCGTAACGAAGATATTGCATGAAAATAAAAGCAGAACCTGTATTTCAGTGTTTTAAACTTAATAAATATCATATACTTTCATTGTTAAGATAATTTTGAGAATCCATTTTCCGAAACTCATTACTATACGTTGGCAACGTTACCTTTCCTCCTCCAACTCATCACAGCTGTGAAACGTCAGGGCAGAAGATCCACTGGCTGTACATTAACTGGTAATGTGATACTATGGTTATAAGAGAAGATATGAAAAGTGTCTGCAAAGGAATTAAATAACACAACACTTTTTGTAGATGATACTAGCATTTCAGTTTCAGGATGAAATTAAGTTGATCTTGGAGAGAATTTAAAAAATAACTTGAAACAAATAAGTAACTGGTTTCATGAAAATAGACTGGTTATAAACAAGGATAAGACCTTCATTGGGATTCCACCATAAAATAAATAAGATTGTAAACTTCCTAAAAATAAAGCTGCATGAAAATGTAATAAATTACGAGCAAAAAACAAAGTTTCTGGGAATTTGATAGATAATAACTTAAATTGGAATGCACATATTGAATCCTTATCAAAGAACCTAAGTAAAATTTATTAACTATTTATTCTAAAGCAATGTACAGATGTAAGTACCCTAAAAACAGTATACTTTTCAAATTTTCACTCCCTGATTACATATGGTGTATTAATATAGGGAAACAGTACTGACATGACTGAAATATTCAGAATACAGAAAAGGGCAATTAGAACAATGCTGAACCTGAAACAAACAACTGTAAGGTATGGTGTAAGAAATTGAAAATCCTGACACTGCCTTATATTTATATCTATGAGATTGCAATTCAGATACAAAAAAACTTGGA
The DNA here is from genome assembly GCA_030765045.1 of Tenodera sinensis. Taxonomy (NCBI): domain Eukaryota; kingdom Metazoa; phylum Arthropoda; class Insecta; order Mantodea; family Mantidae; genus Tenodera; species Tenodera sinensis. The sequence goes on from CM060969.1 coordinate 99,438,600, forward strand.
ACATTTTAATAAATGCTCGGAAGTACATGATTATAACATTAGGAAAAGGTTACATCTGCTTGTGGCATTACATAAGAAAATATATGAGCTCAGCTTTAAATATAATGGTATTCTCATGCATAATGAACTTCCTTCTGAAATGTTGTTGTTGTTGTTAGCTAATGCTGGATTTCTGACAATGAAGTCATTAATCCTCTTGCTCTCCAATATTTTTCACTGATGGATGGGGCATTAGAAGTGGCCGGGCATATTTGAAGGTGGTCTTGATCCATTTCCTCTTGCAGATCACATAGAGGACAGAGTGGTGAAGAATATATCCCAATTCTGTTCAAATGTTTTGCCAGACAATCATGTCCCATAATCAACCTGAAGGTTGCAACTGTCATTTTTCAAGGATACTCAGGAATTACTGTTTGAATGTTTGGTAGTTCCCATCTTTTATTTTTTTATTTTTCATAGTATTATTTTGCAATAATTTTTTTTAATTCAGAGTTGACTAATCTTTTAGCTGCATAAAATGGTAGATTAACTATAGATTTCTGCACACTGCTGGTACCCTTTTTTGCAAGAAAATCAGCTTTGTCATTACCACTCAATTCACAGTGAGCTGGTATCCATTGGAAGGCTAGGTGTTTTTGAAGTGCTGTTAGATGGGAAAGGATTTACCAACATTATAATAGAAGTAGTTTGGTTTTTTGGTGACAACTTGGAAGTAATTGCTATAATTGCTGCCCTGGAATCTAAGAGAGTAACTGCTTGATGAAAATGTGAGATTCTGTACAAAAGATTTTGTAGGGCTATTCGAATTGATTTCCTTCTGAAGTAAAACTCACCATTATTAAATGTAAGGAAACACGTGGTCTGCATTTATATCCTTACTTCATATGTCAGAGAAGTATAACCAAAAATGCTTGTCACCAAGTAGATCATATCTATGTATAAAGAAAATCAATAATTCAGAGAAGTTCTCATATTAGCCTTGTCCATGATAAGACTTATCACATACTATCTCCACACATGTTCCAAATTGAATAGTTTTGGACAATTTTTATTCAGATTGTAATCAGACAGTGAATACTTTGTATTTATCATGTAGAATAAAAGTTGATAGTAAAGTCACAGAGTGTCTTATCACTTGGAATTTATTATTTTCATTCAGTTGATTACATCAGATTACTCAGTGTGACATTCAACTATTAAATTAATTTTAAATGAAGCACTAACAATTCAGTGGTTGTACCTTAAGAAGCAAATTTCACATTCCTTTCCTAGTATGTTAATGTGAAAGAGAGCTGTAGGATGTCAAGAATGGCATATTATCACCTGCAGCAGAAGGTACCGAAAATTGAAAGGTGGTCAAATAATGAAATAAAAAGAAAAATGTTTAAATGCTGCCCATATATAGCGTGACATTGCAAAGCTTTAAATGAGTTTTGTCAAATAAGCTCATTTAGGTAGTAGGCTTCAACACTAAAGTAGCCGTCAGGAACAATGGTGGTAAATGACATATAACACGCAGGTAGGGATAGTGCTGCATTGCAACTGTTTCCCATCTTTCCCAGGAAGTATTTGTATACATTATACACCATTTCTCTGACTTGACTGTGAATATCGCAATGTTTGTTTGCTTCTGCCATTGTCGAAACTCTTTAATGAACCTATCACAATGGAGTGGACTTATTGCTCAGAATTATTCGATTTCACTGCTAAACTGTAGGCAGGTAATCTCACATGCGCTGTGAAACAGCGCAGCTGCTGGAGTCACATGTCACCTCTTTTCCTCTTTTCCATCTTTAAGTTATGGAACTACTAACTTTGATGGAGAAATTGAAGCAATTCGAATGGCCCTACAAAATCTTTTGTACAGAATTTTGCATTTTCAGCAAGCAGTTATTCTCTCTGATTCCAGGGCAGCAATTATAGCAATTACTTCCAAGTTGTCACCAAAAAACCAAACAATTATAGAATGTTGGAAAATCCTTACCCATCTAACAGCACTTCAAAAACACCTAGTCTTCCAATGGATACCAGCTCACTGTGGACTGAGAGGTAATGAGAAAGCTGATTTTCTTGGAAAAAAGGGTACCGGCAATGTGCAGAAATCAATAGTTAATCTACCATTTTATGCAGCTAAAAGATTAGTCAACTCTGAATTCAAAAAAATTATTGAAAAATATTACTATGAAAAATCAAAGAATAAAAGATGGGAACTACCAAACATTCAAACAGTAATTCCTGAGTATCCTCGAAAAACAGCAGTTGCAACCTTCAGGTTGATTACAGGACATGATTGTCTGGCAAAACATTTAAACAGAATTGGGATATATTCTTCACCACTCTGTCCTCTATGTGATCTGCAAGAGGAAATGGATCGAGACCACCTTCAAATATGCCCGGCCACTTCTAATGCCCCATCCATCAGTGAAAAATATTGGAGAGCAAGAGGATTAATGACTTCATTGTCAGAAATCCAGCATTAGCTAACAACAACAACTTTTAAATTGATGCATCAAGTACCTTCCACACTATGTATGCTTATACATAATACAGGAACAGAACAGTTAACATTTTTTAGGCTCTTAAATAAGCTTCAGCAAGTTTTATTTATTTATGCCAACTAACAATGTCAATATAATTCTGGCAGGTTGTCACAGTAGCTTAATGGTTACAGGGACTGTATGGCAAGCAGAAGCTCTATGGTTCATATCCCAGCTGTGGCATTGGTTTTTTCAGTTCCAATTCTACCTCTCCAATTCAGCAAGTTCATTTTTTTCTCCTAAATATCCTTGAGTTATGCTAATCACTGTTAATTAAAAATTTACACAACTTTGTATGACAGATACCATGACATGGAGAAAAGCATATTTCAGCCTTCCCTGAATAATTTTGTAAATAACAATAAGGTTCATAACAGAATTATGTTGCAAATGTTATCTGATGCCCAACCTATTTTGATGGAGAAATCCAGGCTATACAAGCAGCACTAACACATCTTATATACAGAATAAATTATTTTCATAATGCTGTTATTTTAAGTGCTTCAAGCTATTGCATCAAATAAGTCTCCATCTTCTTATAATGTGTTAGAAATAAAAAAGATGATAAAAATATTAACAAAACAAAATAAAAATATCCAGCTCCAATGGATACCCTCTCATTGTGAGATATATGGGAATGAAGTTGCAGATCTCCTTGCCAAAAAAGGAAACAAAATCTTGCAAAAACCAAATCAAATCTTACCATACCACTCGGCAAAAATTAAAATAAACTTCCAAAAAGAACTGAAGCAGTATTATAAAACTCAAAGTATTAATAAATCTTGGCCAGCATTACTACAGAACAAAAACTTAACCCCTAATTATCCAAGACATGAGGCTGTTGCAACATTTAGATTACTGACAGATTACCTTTTGGCTGCGCACCTTCATAAAATTGGTATCCTCAACTCCCCAAATTGTGTATTATGTTGGGACGAGAACTCTATAATGAACAAGGATCATCTCCCCCATTGCATGGCTCCCAAGATGTTAACCTCTGGATCACTAACGGAACTATACTGGGAAGTAAGAAAGAAAATGGAATATATCCAAGCAACAGGACTAGCGTTAGACTACTACTACTGCTACTATTTAATGCTTGTATATTTATTCCGCAGAAACCAATTGCTTCCCATTTAAAGTAACTGATGATGAGTTTGCAGTTCTTGCACTTTGTCACCTAGCTCGTGCTATTCAGTCAGCAAGGGATACTCAAACAATGGATTCCTTCTCCCTTGCAATCCAGGTAAGCATCTTTCTCAATTACTTTTTGTTCTACTTTTCTTCAGCAGTTATGTGATGGTTAATAAAGCTGCACCCTAACACACTTTCTGTTGTTCAAGGATTTAATAGTGGTCATCAAATCTGGAATCTCTTAACGCAATTAGACATGGAAATACAGTGTCAGAAATGTGGGATGTTGTTGCAGAAGTGGGTGTAGATTTATTTATCTATTTATGTTTTAATTTTCAATTTTAGGAACTCCTGAAGGTGTATGGTATTTCATCTCAACCAGGTTCACCTAAGGAAAAGCTTTGGAAATCATTTCCTGAGGATATTAGAGAAATCATGACACCATTGCTTACATCATGCTATAAGAACACTTTAAATCCAAGTCAGAGCTGGCCACATCCTATATTTGGGTTTGTATCATTTGTTAATTGCAGGCATCAGTATAATGCAGTACTGGTGTAACATTACAAAATTGAATGAATGAATTTATTGTGCTTATTTACACAAATCTACATCTTTCTTACAAAGTTTTTTTTTCTGCATCTTGCTGTGGACAAAAGAGTATTTATCTTTCTTTTCTTGCTCAATACCTGTTGCTTGTGGACCCTGCCTTTTAGCAACTTTGGCAGCCAGTTACATCTCTCTATTCTAATTGACTGCTTTCCCCTTTTCTATCTTTCCTTTTCTTTCCCAACTCTTAACCTTCCTAGTCCATTTCTCCTTGAGTTTCCCTAACAATTTTCCCATATTCTATACTCTCTTGTCATTAGGGGGCACGCACAGTGAAGTAATTAGAATTATCAGAGAAGAAATAATTATGTAACTCTAGTTTTACTATTTCAAATAATCTGATATTTCTCATTTATTTCATCCTTTAAATTTACATAAAATGGATACATTGTTTCATAAAAGATATACATAGAGATTATTATTGTATACAATCCAACATGTCGTGTATTATTTATATTTTTACACTCCTTGATACTATGAAAAGCTTGCTCTGTTAGGTATCTTTACATAGACTTAAGTCTCTTCAGTATTTATGACCATCAGTGGAGAGCAAGAGGATTAATGACTTAATTGTCAGAAATCCAGCATTAGCTAACAACAACATAGACTTAGTATTTTTCTTTAGGTAGCCTATTACACATATCTTTCCTGATACTTTCAATGTCTATTATTTAAAGTGCCCCTAAGTGCAGTCCTAAACCAATCTGTTTTGTTTCTCATGTCATATAAGTGTACATTACAATTTTTTTATATATGTTTCCTTCTGTTACATATTTGATACTTTCATAAATATATATGCATGGAACAGTTAAAATATTCAGGCTCTTAAATATAGATTTACAGCTAGTTATTTCATCAACATTGTGTTACATACATAAGACCTTCTCTACATACTGTTGTTTATCAGTTTCTCTGCCGCATGCATAGTAGGCAGAGAACGTATTGCATTTCACCAAACAATCAGATACTGAGATTTCGCTGGAAATACACGTTTGCAGATCCTCTGAGTAAAAGAAAGCATTTTAAGAAAAAGGTGTGTGAGCACGTATGCATGCATGTGTATGTGGAACATTTTTCAAAAATTTTGATTTTATCAAAAGTTTGATTTTGATTAAACTACCAAATGTTTAAGATATTTTATTGCCAAGCAAACTGTATATCTTAAATTTTCTGGGAATTACATCACTAGTCCTCTTCATTCTGAACGACTTTTGCATAATTGATAAACCATATGAGATAGACAAAATCTTACTATACAAAAAGTGTAGATCTCAATAAAACATATGATTTACCTCAAATACATTTTTTGTGGAGTGAGCCATTTTAAAGATATTCCTTTTTATTTGTGTGAGGTTTGCACAATTTATATCAAATAAAATTATTATGTGCCATTAACCATTTTTGAGATATTCTTTGGTATTGATTTCATTTTTCGAATACTTCATACTTTTCTCAACTGCAAATTGTCATTCCCTTTTCTTTCTTCCTTCCCTTCCCTTCCCCTTTTCCTTTCCTTTCCTTTGCTTCTTTCCTTCTTTGTTTTTCTTTTCATGCAAAGAGAAGAGAATTTCAAAGCCATCACATAGCAGCCAACTTTGAAAAGACTTGACCATTGCTTTAGCTCATATTTTTCTTATACCTAAAATGAAATGCATAAATGAGTAATGACAGCTCAACTTTACTAACAAGAAATGGTTAGAAGAATAATCTTTTGTAAGAACAATTTATAGAAGAGTGAACAGAGAAAGTCATGTGAATTCACATCAGAGTTTTTCTTCTCAGATAACTGACATGAAAGTGTATTTTGTAATACATACATTAATATAAGTAGATGTCATAAGGTAACTGTGCTTCATGAATTTATTAATGTAACTTGAGTACATACTGTACTTAACATATCATGTTCTTATCAAAATTGTATAATAAATGTTACAATAATTGTAATTTTAGATCCAATGATAAAATGACACTTCTGGCCTGGGCCAGTGACTGGTCATATAAAATGATAACCATGATAGATGATTCCAAGGTTCGGGCTGTGTTTGAAGCATGCTTAGTGAGTCTCAAAAGAGATCTTGCAACACTTCAGTTCTTCCTGCCATATATACTATGTAAGTTTTCTGCATTTTTAGTAGTCATTTTTTGTGTGTAATATGTGAGTTCATTTCTGAGAAACCACCTACTCAAAATCAAAATGGAGTTGGCTTGGGGAAGAGTACTCCAAAGGTGTGAACATAGTAGGCCCTCCCCTCTTTAACTGCAATAGCTACTAGGACACATACATACAAACCCACTAAGTGAAACCGATTTTCCACTTTGGTGCTCACAAAGCAAGGACAAGTAGTGGGATGACTTGAGACCTTCAGAGTTGTTGTTGTTGTTGTGTTTAACGCCCGCTTTTACTACTACGGCACCGCAGGCGGACCTTCAGAGTACTGTTCCCCAGGCCTAAGTTAGAGGTACTGCTGTATAAAAAAAACATTAAATCATGTCTTTTCATAGTTTGAAACAGTCCCAAAGTTCATTGCTTTGGTGGCAATTAAAATTAGGTTAGAGTTCCTTTAAACACATTTTAAAATACTTTTATAGTGCTGCTGAAATAAATAAGCTACTTGAAATATACAAACGCTCGTAGCCTGACCTAAACACTATGAGTAAGAAAAGAAAATAGATCCACCACTTTTTAATGTTATTGCTGTTTAAAATCTGTTCACAATTATGATTGTTTCCCTTGTAACATACTACATTTATAAGTTTTATTTGAGAACAGGAAAAGCCCCACTGACTAAGAATTCAGTCATTTTTAAATTGTGAACTTCTGAATAGACTATGCCAGTTGGCCAATAAGGAGTATGGTGGCTAACTTATGAGTTGCAATAACATAACCACATAAAATATTAGTGTTGAGAGTTACCGAAAATTGTTAAAAAGTGGTGAAAAACAAATCACGTGAAACGTATTTCACAAGTTAAATGAGCATCATCCGTGTTCATGGGAATGATTTAGTAAACTTAACCTCAGAATATACCGATTTATCAGAAACCAGTGGTATGTGTGTTTGCCAGAAGTTCAAAGAAACTGGCTGTGTTAAAGCTCCGTGTACAAAGAAGTAAAAGACTAAAACAGTGTTAGAAAAAGTGGACGATTCTGTGAAGTGTACAATTTGCTCTAAAGGTATGTAAATTCTTTTTTGAAAACGAACTACTAATCTGATTTGTAAGTACACATGCATGTGTTTAACTTTCTAAATGTTAAATTGTTGGGTTTAATTGGCGCCATGCATGATTGTAAATACATAGACATGAAAATTGAAGCTACTTTTTTAAATGGAAGCTATTTCAGCAGATATTATAACTGATCTTGCGTAACACAAACAAGAAATATCTCTCAGTACCGACAGCGTGCAGAGTCACACGGATTTCCCCATGTGCTGCATGAACTAATACATTAGCGGTGTTGATGTTAAATGGCTCCCTTATGCTGGAATTACTATAGTCTTTTAGTTACAAATGCTATTTAACAAATCTTGTTATTCCTACTACATGAATATTTATGGAGAGTTAGCTCTTTTTCATTCCCAAACATAATTATGTTTGTTCTTTTCTTCTTTTGTTTTCCTGAGAATGTTTTTAGGTGGACTTGTTAAGCTAAGAAAATGGGTTATTTATATTTAGTATTATTAGCCAAGATAAGTGGTCATATCTTTGCTTTCATGAATACCACATAGACATTTAACTTGCAATATCTCAGGTTTATTTATTTACTTTTTAATTGCTTAGTTTATAAAATGCTCTTAACTTCTGTGGTCATATTGGGGACTTTCACTTGACGTACAAATGGTGTTATTTCTGAGAGTTAGAATCAGGACTGAAAAATTCAATGCCACAGCCGGGATTTGAACCATGGACCTTCTGTTTCCACATGGCTGCTCTAACCACTGAGCACTAACACTGAGATGTTATTTCTTGTTGAACTGTAGGTTTCACTGTTTCCCGCAGCAAACAAAGTCCCCAGGGAAAGAGGCGTGGGGGGAAATTGCTGATCAGACATGGGTCAGATACCCTGCCTACCCTTATTTATGATACACTGGACAGCTGTTACAGACCATTCAAAAATATATGACCACCATCTGGTGCCTTCTACTTTTGTGAAGAATATCTTCTCAAATTTAGTATACCTAGTGAATTCTATTTGTGTACATCGAGCGATCCTGTGTTTACAGAAGTATCAATTGTGATGTCTAACTTGCATAAGAAAGGCAAAACTGTTCACAGTGAGACATAGCCAATGGCACATGTTTTTTGAATAGTTTTACTGCTTGAGTAGCATGCATTCTCCATCACACACATTTACTGTCTTTGTTGCACTGTTTCCAACCAGATAAGGGCAACACGTTCCTGTCAGGGACATTCTTTCCATTGGCAAACAGTATTAATGGTGATATTCAATACTTTTTACTTTAAACTTACTAGCATTCACTTCCACATTCTTACTTCCAGAGTCTGCAGAGATTTGGGAATGATTCTTTTAGTATGATTCCCTGTATAAACAAAGGAACTTGGATAGGTTTTGACTGTTCATGACTTGTAGTTGTGAAAAGTGCATTTTATGTTGGTAGTGGCATTAAATATAGTCTTATCCATCTTATATTACTAATGGAAATAATTTTCCCCATTTTCTTTCCATCTTTATATTTATTTGAGAATACCATATAGCTTACTGAGAAAAATTAGTCAGTCTTTTCTTGTGGCTTGGAGGGGGGATTTAATGTGTTGTGTCAGCCATGATAGCTCAGTTGGTTAGAGTAGCAGCACAGTAAGGCAAAGATCTGTGGTTCCAATCCTGGATATGGCATTGAATGTTTGTCTGATTCTAGCTTTCCTTCTTTAGCTTATACTTGGCTTGTCTGAAAGAACAATTAACATTGACCTAATAGTGGTTAACTATGAATTGTGGGACATAAAGTACTCACAGGATTCTAAGTTGCCATTGGGGTGTATTATTTCAAGAATAATAATTTGAGAATGCCTCATAGTTTAGTTTATTAGAAAAAATGTTAGTTTTTTTTTTTTTTTTTTTTTTTTTTTTTGGGGGGGGGGGGTAGGAAATGTAAGATCATGCTGACATGTTGCAATGGTAGCTCAGATGATTAAAGCTCCAATGTTGTTAGTCAAAGATCTGTGTTTCAAATCCTTGCTATAGCATTAAATTTTCAGTTTAATTCAACCGTTCCAACTTTAGTCTGGACATGGCATATAAGGAAGAACAGTTAATGGTAAAATTGTTTGTTTGTGTATGAACATATTGTTGCAATGGCCCCATATCAGAGATATTAAGTGTTAGTTACCTCACACCACTGCTTTTGTAAAAGTGGACATTAAACACTACTCCTACCCAAAAAAAAATTGCTTTTGTAAGTGTCGGCCAACAACCAGATGACAATGTGTGGCTCAGAACAAATGCCATTGCACAATTTCTAGAAGATTTCAAAGTGCAGGTCTTGTTTATGGTGCAAGCCAAGATCTTTTGATTTCCAGAGAATTCACCTGTAGGTAACTCTGGACTATATAAGCGAACCAACATGGACCAACGAGTTAGTTAATTGCCAGAGTTAGTTGTAAACAGTTGTGAAGTTGTTTGCGAGAGTTGTGTTACTGCAGCAGTGTCAAGGACAGTTATAACAGAACACCTGTGAATTGCAAGGTTACGATACAGTAGAACAGTATGAATTGTGATTCTGTACGTGCAACATTGACTTTGTAATAGAATTAGCTTATTGTTAACAGTTTTAGAAGAAATAAAGTGACATTAAAATTAACCAAACTTCTCTTTTGTCACGATATCAAAAAGTTCTGTTGCTTCATACTATGTTATTCCCAATAATGATACCAGTTTGGGTATTAGCTACCATTCTATGCATGTAGTAGCAAGGAGTGTAATTACCAACTTTATATAGATGCTTATTTTACCATTGAATACTTAGCCCAGAAAACTGACTGTAGTCCTTCTCTGTGCAGTACATACACTTCTGTGCTGCTCGCTTACACAGAAGCAGCAGCTGCTGGAGGAGATGTTGCATGTGATGAATGTACCCATTTCTGAGCAAGAGGAGGTGTTCAGCCTGGATTCTCCAGCTATTGTAGATCATAAGGATACAGCCACAGTGGCTCACATAACATGTACAAAGACTGTGTTTACATTAGTAGACTTTCTACTGCGCTGGTTACGTCAATGGTCTAGAAAACATGGGGCCAATCAAGGGGCTGCTGCTGTGCAGGAATACACCACAGTACAAGGTAAGAATGTCACTTGGCTGCTGGAGCATGTAGGAAACCTGGTTTGAGATACAAGTAGTAGAGTCAAGAACTTTAAAGGAAACCTACTACAGGTGTAGTGGTTCACTCCAGTATTTTAATTATTGCATTACAGTTTTGATCTCTGTTTTACTGAAAAGAATAGATTTCTTTTACTTATAGTCTTTACAAGGCTGCCCCAGAAGTACACGACCTAACAAAGAAAGAAACATATTTGGGGAAAAAACATCCCAGCGATGCTCAACAGCTTTGATACCCTGTTTATAGCGAGAGCCATCGAGCTCTTTAAAGTAGTCATCAACTGCAGACTCCACCTCTCCATTGTTGGCAAATCTTTTACCTCCAAGCCATTTCTTCAAGTTTGGAAACAGAAAATAATCAGAGGGCGCTAAATCTGGTGAATATGGTGCATGAGAAAGTAATCCTGACTTTAATTCATTGATTTTGACCAGGGCGATATTGGATGTGTGAACTGGTGCATTGTTTTGATGAAATAAAACTTTCTTTTTCACTAAATGCTACCTTCTATGCTTGATTTTATCACTCAAACACTGCAAAAAGTTCACCTGATACTCACCATTGATTGCTTTTCTTTTTCGGAGATAATTAATCAATGAAAATTATCACATTTGCATCGTAAAAAACTGACACCATGACCTTGCCTGTAGATGGAACTGTCTTCACCTTATTTGGAGCCAATTCTCTCCTTTCAAACCACTGTTTTGACTGTTGCATCGTCTCAGGTGTAAAGTGATGGACCCATGTTTCTCCATGGTTATGAATATATGGAAAAGCTCAACTTTATTGTGGGGAAACCTCACCAAACACTGGACTGAAACATCCTCATGACGCCGCTTTTGTTGCACTGTGAGCACACACAACACCCTTCTTGCACACAGCTTTCTCATGTCCAGATTTTCAGTCATTATGCAATGTACAGCACATTTTGAAATGCCTGCAATGTCTGCTAGCTCAGCACTTTCAGTTGACGGCCATCCAATGCCACTTTATGGATTTTCTTTACAATTTCTGATTTGGTCACCTCATTTGGTCAACCACTGTGAAGTTCATCTTGGCAGCTCATGTGACCTCGCTTAAACTCTGCCATTCAATATTTCACTGCTGTAAGTGAAGGAGCAGACTCCCCCAGAGTAGAATCTAGCTTAGCTTTATTATTAGTTGGACTAAGACCTTTCAAATGAGAGTATTGTATCATATAACGATGACCAGTTTTGTCCTGTTTACAAATTCGCTGAGAGCATTCATTATTGATGGCTGCCAAACAAATACTAAGCAATGTAACATCGTCAAACTTCAATCTTAAGCTTTATAAGGTTGGGGCTTTCTACCATAACAACTGCTATCTATACATCAGGTCGATTACTTATGGGACAGCCCTTGTATATAGTAACTAAAAAAGTTCAGTGTAAAAAAGGTGTTAAATATTGTGTCAAAAAGTGTCTTAAATCTATAATTCTATTGCTACTGCTAGTGTTTTAACTGTACTTTTCTTTTAGTTATACCAATCATAATTGGTGACGGATTAGTACAGGGCCTTTGTTCAAATATGTGGCTGGCCTAACTGGAATTTTCTTGGCACCAGAAAGTACGCTGTTTGCTAGCAGATTTGGATATTTATCACCCCTTAAATTCAAGCCCATAGATCTCTCACACAAATTTTAACTATACTAACTATATACCTTTCTCATAGAAGATGTGAAAATGATGTGCTACCACACATCTCTCACATCTTTTAAGAAAAGTTGAACTAAGTCTCATTAATTCTACATGGCCATGTAAATAAAACCACTCTCCATACTTAAAAGAAATTAAATGTGGATCAGCAGAACGATCATTAACATTGCTCAAAACTGCTCAGAAATTAATTCTATTCACATTATCATGTGATTTAATTCTTGAACTATAGTCATCTATAGGGTTTTAATTTCTAAAGTTTAGCGACATACCAAGCCAGGATTTTCCTTGAAGGCATTATCAAGAATTTGTCAGCCTATACTAACAGATTTTATAGTTTTTATATTTATACTCTGTACATCAAGAGATTATAGGAGACGTAAACAAAGCCACGTGCATTTTGACCACAGTGCACCCTCTTGACACTTTTGCCTTCTAAATAGTCCCTTGAAGAAATACTGTTACTAAGGTCTGAAATCTCACTTAATGTTTGCTAAAGCACAAACTAAGTATACTAAGCATAAAGTGTAAGACTACACAGTTAAGTGAATCCGTAACCAGACCAACTCATTCTGCGCGCACATTATTCAGTATGAAAGTAACATGGTGGAACAAGTGAGTGTTGTGAAACATAAGTGCAGCAAACAGTTTCGAAGTGGTGATAAAGACAATAATATCGAACGTGTTTAACAAGTTCTGCGAGAAATATCCCGAACTTGCTATCAAAGATGTGATGAAATGAACATCAAAGTTTACTGGTATGTCTGTTGCAAGTATTTACAGCACACGCAAAGAAAAATCCTTAGTTGGTGAAGTCAGAACTCCGGTGAAAAAGTGACAACGTGCCAGGCAAATGTTGGATGTAGTTTGCGACGAATTTGTGAGATTTGCAATATGTAGAAAAGTTCACCAGTTCTTTGTTAACAATGAACCCCCACCTTAAACAAAGTGCTGTTGGCAGTTAACTCTGATCCCGATCTTCCAGATTTAAAATGAACTTCCCTTCACAAGCTGCTTCTGGAGATTGGTTTCAAGTTTGTGAGCTGGAAATGAAAAAATGTTATTGTGAACAGAGAGGACATAAGTAGCAGTTAATTTCCATGTGCTACATGTTATTTGGATTAAGTAAATATATCCTTTTAGTAGTTTAAAATGCATATTATACTTACGCATAGCGGTAACTGTATTGCGTCATTGTGAATGCACATGGCTGCGGAGTGATACGAACCAGTGCTTTGTTTACATCTCCTCTAATCTCTTGATGTACAAATTATATTGTTTTATGTTTTATTTATTAGTTTAAAAGATTTTAAAGTAGTCAGTTAACCTCATGAGTTATGAGGTTTTATAAATATGATGGTTTTCAGAATTTGTGAAGCAGATTCCAACCCTGAGTGTGGCAAAGAGCAATTATCAATGTGAGGAATATCCAAGAGCTCTGATGTACCTGGAGCTCTATGTGAAGGAATTCCCTCAACTGTTCCAACAGCAGCATTGGATGTTCATGGTAAACATATCTTTATTTTATTAATTTTAAAGAAACGCCAACATCACTTACTTTTATTAACTTAACTTTTTAAAGCCACAAAATATACATTATTGGTTACTGGAAGATCTCTATCAGTAACAGTGGCGGCTCGTGACTTGTCACAGTGGGTATGCAGTATATTACATCCTCTCCACCTTGACGTCCTTTCTTTCTTAACACACGCCACACAATTCTAATTCTAAATTCATATGGGCAAATGAGCTCTTATATTTTGCTATTTTTTGTTTTAAATGACCAATACCACAAGAACTATTATTTGTCCAGACACAATTTCTCTCACTCGCAAACAATAAGCACGGAAAACAGCTTCTCTTATAAAAATAAAACCCGAAAGATTTATCTCTTTTAGTTTTGCCATGTTATTCATTTCCACACTTTCATAGATTCAAATTTCCTGCTATATGCAGACACAACTGCATGCAACTTGCTGCCAGAACACAAACATAACAAACAGTAATGAACACTGTAACAAAATAACTATTCCAAACTGAAGTATTGGCCTTAGTAAATTATGACATGAAGAGTAATTATATGCATTTATAATCGCTTAATGCTCGTAGCAAGGAAAACGGAGGGATTTGCTGAGAACGTAGTGCGCTTGCGCGGTAAAAATCACATGTGTTGGCCTTGTCGATTATGCTCCCTTAACTCGCCGTACTCTTAAATGCAAGCTTTGCACCTCTCCCTGCATACCCCTTGCCTAAAAGCTTTCTTCACCAGTCGCAAAATTGGGTTTATGCATTTCAGCTTGTTGACTGAATTGGAATGAGCTGACATTTGGTAAAGAGGGCGCGGGAAAATTAAACAAGCAAGTTCATATATGTACAAGAAAGTTGGACATTCGACTTTCTCATATGCATGTTTATACACATTCGCATGTGGAAAAAATTAGTGGGTGTGCAGTTGCGAGTATGCAATCCCCCAGGAGCCGCCACTAATCAGTAAACAACAGCCATATTGATTTACACAGCCAGACAAACTCTGGAAATATTTTACCACCACAAGATGCCACCACTACTGACCTGAAACCAAACAACACCACCACCACAAACCAGTCTTAACAACTTCTGATGATGGCAGTAGGTGGCTCACAAAACATGTGACTGCACCATGGCCGAGTGGTTAGACCATTTGCTTCTCACCAAAGTGGCCCGGGTTCAATCCCAGGCAACTGCATGTGGGATTTGTGGTGGACGAAGTGGTGCTGGGGCGGGTTTCCTCTGTGTTCTCCAGTTTCCCTCGCCATCTCATCCCACCAGTGCTCCATCTTCATTCCAAGTATCATCAGTGTGACTGCCTGCAGTGCCGTATGTAGTAAAAGCAGGCGTTAAACACTACAAAAAAGATGAAAAAAACAAAACATGTTAAATTAATAAAAATAAATTCTAAAATAATTTACATGTTGGTATGGTAGCAATGTGATTAGAGAGCTAAGTAGTGGGTGAAGGTTTCTGGAAGGAGATAAAATTAAGAATTGAGGACATTGAAAAACAAGAAATATGGGCTGATCTCAATCCATGGCGTCTGTACAGGATGGCTACGCTTCTTGACATTAATTTCACAGAAGTCTCGGTAAACAGTGTGCTTCAGTCATTCCCGATGGCAAGTGCATGCCATTTTGCTGACCACTATTTTCTTTCTTGTTGCATTACTCAAATTCTGCTGACACTTATAAATAAAAGCAATTCCATGTTACAGCATATTGTAACAAATGAGAAAAAACACCAATTGCTGCTAATCACACTTTATTCCCTTCCAGTCAGTTAGTGTATTGCTAATGTTACACTTAGATCACTTTTGTACAAACTCAGATTACAGAACAACTGTCAAATTGAATCACAGTAAAGAACTGTCAGATTACACTTGCACTGAACTGCTACACAGATGCTGTCCACTAAGCGCTTTGTATACGTTTTTCCTCACTCCAACACTTCACCAAAGCACGACTGGAACAACAACTTCTACTCCTCTACTACTACTGCTCCCTGGCATGAGCAGGTCCCTTATATAGTTCTTTAGACAATGGAAATGTTCTGGAAGTAGAATGATTGGGAGTTACTGTGAGAGAACAGTTCAGACACTGCACTACCACATAAGGACTATTGTTCTCGTATGCTCTATTGTGCGGGAGGCAGACAGGTTTATAGCAGATAAACACCTCCGGTTTGTTCCTATTGCCAGGCGGAGATCAGACCCTGACCAGCATTTCTTACCAGCAACGCCTGGGCTTAGGGTCAGCGCAACAATATTTATAAAACAAAATCCTATTGTTAATGAATAAGATTAAAATATTTGTGTGCTGCTTTCTATATAATAATACTATGATGATCATAAGTAATAATAATAATGGTGATGACGATGACGATAATGATAATAATAATGATGACGATGACAATGACAATAGTTATGACGATGGTGATGATGATTATGATGATGACAATGACAATAATAATAATGACAATAATGATGGTAAAAATAATGATGATGATGCACTGCTAAAATACATCATATTCAGCCTCTACAAATGTGAGAGCATTAGAGTCGTCTAGGTAAAGAGATAAGAGTTGCTATGCAACTTGAAATTTATGAATATGGTGTCTAGTGTTTATTGCTGCTAATTTCATTTTATTTCCTTAATTTCAGAAAATCTATGCACGACTTGATGAATCCGATGCTGTAACAGGCATAATGTCTTGGCGTATACAAGAACCATCTCTAGAAGAGATGATTCTTGCTCATCAAATGACAGGCCAATTTCAGGTTAGTTATTTATTTAAGTGAATATTTTTACAGTTACTGAGCTCACGTCTTGCATCCTCTATATCAGGAGTCAGTAAATTGGTAGTCACAGTTACAGGAATGATGACGTCACTGAACGCAGTGTGGCATACACCTGTGTAATGGATGTTTTGATTAAGGGGTTTCGATAGCCGCAGTGGCACAGTAAGAACTTCTCTAATGCATGTTTGATTTTATATTCATGGTGTCATCATTCCTGTAGTCATGATGACCAATTTGCAGATTTCTGCTCTACACCATTCCTCAGAATCTTGTCACTGGTCCTTTTCTAACTCAGTTGTTCCCATGTCTGCCAATATTGTTGTAACTGTTTCTTTGGGTATCTTCCTCTTATTCTTTTATTCTCTAGCAGCCATTCCAAAACTTTTTGCTGTTGTCCAGTTCCAATCATTTTATACAATCATACCACTTCAGCCTTCTTTTTTAACATTATTGATGTTTCCCCATTTCATTCTTAGTTTTATTTCATTTGTAACTCTCAGTAATTTAAATCCTTAAACTTCTTGTAGTAAAATATCTCTCTATTGTCTCAAATTTTGTTTTCTATTAGTGTTAATGCAAAACTGGATTTAACTTGCAAATGATTTGTTTTGCTTGGGAATACCATGTATTTTGTTTTTACGTGTTCCATAATATCTTGTATTCTGTACAAGTCTTATTACCTCATTTGCTACATTTTGATATTTTGCAATATCAAGCACTTTTGTTAGGTGAATTGCTTTGAAAGCTCTCTTCCTAATTTAATTTGAGTTTTCATATATATTTTTCCAGGCAGTCATAGCTGTGAAAATTAATCCAAGATTTCATGAAATACAGGTTATTTCAGTTTATGAAGAGTTTATGTTTTGCAGGATGCAGCAGCTTGTTATGAGCGTCTGTTTCAAGAGCAAGGTCTGACACCAAATTTTCTGAAAGGCATGGTGCAGTGTTACCTTAACTTAGATCAACCCTTTACCGCTCTGAGGATTGCAGAAGGATTTGTTTCTGAAAGGTAACCGCAGTGTGTTTAGTATTAGTGCATCTCTTAATGTTAAGTAAATTCTGTTAATCATTATACATGCTTAGGTTTTCATGGCCAACGTTAATCCAATAGATAGTAGTTTGCGAGCTTGTAGGCTGTGATGAATTATCTGACATTTCGCCCAAGACTTAGTTGGGCATGTTCAGAGAGTGACTCCTGGCTGGTTAACAACTAGCTCTAATTCATCGACTGGACCATGGCCTATAAGCCCTCAAACTACTATCTATTGGATCTGTTAACCATTTCTCTTTATACTGATTTTAAAACAATAATTTAAAAGTGAACAATGAATGGATCTAATACTCAAACTTCACTATTTTTAAACTGGAATAAACCAACAAGAAACTTCCATTTCTAGACAGAACAGGCAACACATTGCACTTTGGCATTCTTAGAAAGGAAACCCATGCAAATAAGTACTTAAAAAAACTTGTTTTTATCCAAAAGCACAAGTACCATATTTAACAACTTGATTTTCAGACTGCTAAGTACAGCTATGGCAAACACAAGTTACATAAAGGAACATTGAAAGAAGTATAGAAGTTTACCATAGCAAATTCAAAAGATAATCCACCACACTGCAGAAGATCAAAGAGGAAAAAGTATTGCAAAATGTAATGTAATACAAAAATTATTTTAATGATGTTTCTACTTATTTGTAGGCCTGATCTTGCATCAACAATGACTGATGCAGAAGCTGAGGCATTATGGAGGATGCAGATGTATGATGAGTTGACAGACTTATATGAAGAATTTCCAGAATTGGCTGAACGAAAATTATGGGGAGTGAAGGTTGGAAAAGCGATGCTCAATTTTAAAGGCGGCTTCCAGCAAGGCCTGGAAAGTAACATCATGGATTTGAGGAACATTGTAATGGATTCCTTGGGCAACATAAGTGTTGAGAAGGGCACATATCAACTGGGATATTCCAATATCATTAAGTAAGTAGCCACAACATTACTTTGTGAGTTTTTCTGAAATATCAATAATAAATAATTGTGTTTGCTCTGTCAATATCATGAAACTGCAGACACCTGCATATTTTCATAAAATAAGTGAAGCCTGGTCTCCAATATTTACTTTAAACTCAAATTGTATTTAGACTTGACAGCAAGAAGGAGAATGACTTTGTTGCTGAACTCTGAGCACACAGATTTAAAACTCATATTGAATTGCATGAAATAACTTATGTTACTTTTTGTTTCAGGTTGCATATGATGAGTGAAATTGAAATGGCAGAAAAATTGGTGGGAAATATATTGAAACTAGAACAAGAAACGGAATGCAAAGCTCTGGTGCAAGACTTGGTGCACAGTTGGGATGAACGGTTGCAGTTTGTCCAGCAGAATTCTCAGGCAAAGGAACCAATCCTGTGCTTGCGCAGAGTGCTTTTGGAACTAGCTAAGAAGAGAGTGGAGCCACAGTTTCCCTCTCTTGGACAACTTCTTGATCAAGAGGTTGGCAAATGTTGGTTCCAGAGTGCAGTCTCAGCTCGCAAGTATGTTTTCTGCTTTCTTTATTCTAGGTATATAAAAGTAGTATCTAATATCCTGAAAAGACTTTCACTAAAAGTGAAAATTGAGATATTAATAATATGCATGCCATTGCTTATTGTGGTCACATTCTTTACAGTACAAAGGAACAGCTAATCAATCACATGGATTATTTTTAGACACATTCATTCAGAATAACTATTTTTCAGCACACATGAAACAGCTGCAAAGTGATCGCATGCACATAAGAACCTTGTTTATGTGGTCCTAATTAATCCAAATGGATTTTTGCTTATTTTTCACCATGAAAATATGTGCAACCTTTGATAAATACATGTGAAAGTATGCAGTTGTAATGTTGGCACCACTGATAGTGTAGTATTTTTGTACCAAAAATATCCCATCTACACTGCACAAAAACTGTTATACTTATTCGAAGATTGTCTTCATTTTCAGTGGTTTATTGACTGATTCTTAAAGAGGAAATTGCAGATGAGTTGTGTCTGTGCTGTTTGAATTGCGAGTTAAAAGCCAACATACCAAATACATACAGATTCAGTATATGCCAAATAAGCTGTGAGGATTGTCCAAAAATATATATTGACCAAATTTGGGGAGAAACTGGCAATTAAGAAAATGCACACTTAGTTATGAATTTCTCAAATACCAGTAGATGACATCTTAGAATATCTTTTATGAAATCAGATGGCAGCATAGACACTCCAGCAAAAACCTCCTCTTTAAGACTCAATCTTATGTAGATGACCTTCAAAATGTGTCCAAAGTAAATTAAGTGAAACTATAAATGTCTTAAAAGTTGACTCACACTATTTTTCCTAGTAAAGGTATTAAGTTGAATATCAAATCAAATCAATGAGCCAATCTTAAATGTACATTCTTTCATTCCATTGAAGTTCATTCGTTATTTAGATAGTTATAAATAAAGAAATAAGGTGCAATTAAACTTTGAATGTTCATATAAATGAATGTTTGTCTCAGGGATGGCATTTATCAACAAGCATACACATACATATTGAATGCTGAAAAATACCATCTGAAGGAACTTTTTGTGGAGAAAGCTCGACTTTATTGGGTTAAAGGAGAACAGGAGCCAGCATTTTCCACATTACGCCGTGGATTGGAAGAGCATTTTTCTGAATTAGACTTAAATAAAGCCTCGCTGAGTGACCGCAAACTTTGTGCTGAGGTATGTAAAATACATGCACATTAACACCTTGTAATTGATTTAGTTGTAAATCAATCCAAACAGGCGAATGTTATGGATTCCAAACCTAACATATTCTCTCTCCTATGCTCCTGTGGAGCATCAATTAATGTCACTTTGTCCTGTTGTCCATCCGTCTATCTGCATTGAAACAAGTCACCAGTCACTGCAAGTACAGAGTTGAGCTTAGGTTTTTAAATAGGAGTTTCAAGAAAATTTGTTGATTCATTTCAAATTTGGTTGAAATCTATACAAGGTTAAGGCTAGTTCAGATGACTTTTATCAATTTTCAATTTTCAGATGAATCACTGCGTTACAAAATTTAAATTTTTTATGGAACAGATGGAACAAATTTATAAATACATTTCACAGCACTGATCAGCTGTGAACGTCAACTGTCTTTAATTGCCTCCTGTTCATGCTGTAAAGATTTGAGTGTGTTTGTTGTATAGCTCAATAGTGAAAGTTTATTCAAACATCTAAGTTATCCAGAGTATCTTATTATCGTTGCTGTTATTGTCTTGTCACTAGTCCACTGAAAAATTCACTTGAACAAAGAATTCTTATATACAATAAGTACATAAGAACAGAATCATGTAGATGTGTATATAGGCAATTTCTTGAAACATTTCCTGGTATTCCAGTATCAAATAGATATACTATCCCATGTATGGTTAATAAGTTTAGGACAACAGAATTGCTAAACACTAAACCTAAGAAGTGAGAAAGACATGTTCTAACAGGGGGAGGATTGACAAAATTGGTGCATTGGTGTGTTAAGTAATATTTTTTAAATGCCTCCAAAGAAACACAAGGCTATTGGACAAGTGCAACCTAAGTCTAAATGTTGTAGGGATAAATTGTCAAACCACGGACGTCAGGTATTTCAGCTAGTAACAAAGAAACACAAGGCTATTGGGCAAGTGCAACCTAATCTAAAAGTTTTAGGGATAAATCGTCAAACCATAGGCAACACCGAGTATTTCAGCTAGTTATTAAATAAACTTCATGTTTGCTCTGCTCCTAATTAATGCTCCGTAAACATTAAAAGAAATTCTCAAGCAAGCACACCCATGTAAAGAAGTCAGCAAGCCGGACCAAATGACAATAGCAAATCCATGCCAAATCACAACTTTTCAAATGCTGTGTTCAATTCAGGTCACACACTAGAGCTAATGTTCCTGGCTCAACTGCTTGGGGTGGGTGTCACGGTCATATCAGTGTTGTGAGCCAGTGAACTCGACTACACTCCTTCACCGCACAAGCAGAAACAATGGTAACCTCAGTAGAGCAGAAAAAGCACACTGTTGGCTCAGTATGTAATGTAGGAGTTTGCAATGGAAACATCCATTGCAGTAGGCAGCATGTGGAGTTCAATACACGCAATTTGCAGTCAAGCTATAAAATGACTACTCTGTATAACTAGGCGTTACTTGAACCTAATACAATATGCCTGAACAACGTTCCACTGCATTGAAATTGTAGTGTATGTTTTGCAGCCATTTCTCTCGTATAGTCATTGCATCTCTCATAGAATTCCTCATTGCGTGAGGTCGTGAAGTGCAGCTTCCCTGATGAACTCTGGATACTATATTTGTGTGTTATTATTGCTTTGGGGATAACAGGTTCATGTCTTGAAATAACTTTACAATTATAAGCTTATATAATATGTTGACACTGTACATATACTTTTATATGATTAATGTAAGACTTTCTCCAGCTAGACGCACACAACATGCAACTTGTCTGACGGCTAAGGTGGCACAAATTGTACTGAGTCTTAGTTCAACTGGTCACACACACATAGCATCCTCTCTGTCTGTTTTGATTGGCTCAGAGTGAACACATCACTCTGCTTGGCCATTCACCCTTTTGTGTGTCTTTTTTTATTTAAGTTATATTTCGTTGGAAGCTTCTAACTTCCAACGACTTTCTTTCATTTTCAAAATATACAATTTTTTTACAATTTTCTTTTTTAATACAATACGAGCACAACATTATAATTGTATGGCAAATAACCCAACATGAATATTTAACAGAATAAATGTTGCAATTAACATAAAATGACCTAACCAAGACAGCATTTATATTTAATATTAAATATTGTTATTACCGTCTCAGTTTTAATCTGCAAGATCACATGTCTGCTGAGGCATTAGTGGGTTAGTTTTGGCAAATGTGAAGTGTGGCAAAATTACAGTGGATATGCCAAGTTTTCAAATGTATTATTGTTATACTTATATTCTCTGGGTTGTTTCTGAATGTTGTATGGTATTTTTCTGATTTTCTGTGTATGTAACCAAAAAAAATTGATTAATTGATGCAGCATGAGGTAGTGATAAATGTTGCTCATTCCACAGGCTAAACTTTTGTTTGCAACATATAATGATGAAACAGTAAATGTTGATGTAGATCAGAATATCAGCAATTACAAAGGGGCTGTGGAAGTGTGTAAAGAGTGGGAGAAAAGCATGGTCTGCCTAGCACAGTATTATGATCGTGTCTTCAACTCCATAGCTGATGAAGAAAAAGATACAAAAGGAGGGTGAGTAAATATTAAGAGTTTTTAAAAATACTTTTATATACAAGGTCTTTCATAGCTAAGATAAAGTGCAAATGAACTAAAGGACATGTCAAATTGAATATTTTGATAGGAAAATATTACAAAAGAGAAACAAAATCTTTAGCCATTATTGTACAGGATGTGACATTGATAAAAATGTTAAGTGGCAACATATTATGATGTAATGGCAAGGTTAACAGCAGGCTGGTATGATGGCAAAGATGTCCCAAAACTGCTTAACCTATGGAACCAGCTATAAAATTCATCCCAGAAACAGAAAAAAAAAAGTTGGCTACCATTTGTGCACATGAAAGTCATGAGGTATAATAACAAAATAGAATTTGACATTTACAGAAAACCCTCTCATACAGACAGCCACATCAAGGAAAACAGTCTTAACCCAAAGTCACATCAATATGCCATATTCGACCATTTAATACACGTTAATAAACACACCTTTGACAGGTGAAGAATTTAAAAAAGAACACCAACACATCAGATAGTTGCAACAAAACAGATTTAGTGGACAAACTCATAGAAAATATGGAAGACAAAAACAGATAAAAGATATTACAACACTGAACAACGGATTCAACCCACAACTCACATACAGCAAATTCACAGTCCAACCAAAGATGCACAACAAATTCCAGAAACTATTCCAGGAGCATAACATTAAGCTATCCCCTTACAACAAATTCAACCTGAGAAACCTGCTAAACCACCCATTCAAAAGCACAATACCAACCACTTCAAAATGCAGTGTGTAACAAATAAAATGTGAAGATTGCCAAAAAATATACATTGGCCAAACCAAAAGGAATCTGAAAATGAGACTTAAGAAACCTTCTTCTGCTTCTCCTTCTCCCTCTCCTCCTCCTCTTCCTCGTCCTCCTCCTCCTTCTTCAACTCCCCTGTTCTACCACTCATGGCGACAGGGGTTTACCTCGGATCCATTTTCTAAACACAATTTTATCCTCTGCTATTTTTCATGCTGTTTTTATCTATTTATCCTCCCTTTCTGAGGTTCACATTTTCATTCTGAAGCCAACTTTACTTAAGGTGGGGGATTAGCCCAATGCTTAAGGTCCCTGTTTTATCCCCAGGGTATAGTAGCCACAGCTTATTGAGGTACCCCAAAAAACAACCTTGACATTTTTCCTCCATTATGATGCAGTCTGGTCATATTTGGTGATATTCCATCCATTAGGTTGCATTAATACCACCAACTGTTCGTAACATATAACCATGGTAAAGCTACGGCTATAGCTGGTGTTATTGCGTCTGTTATGTTGCAACAGAATCCCTTGTTTATGAATGTGTTGCTGAGAGGCCAACCGATACATTTTAAAGCAAGATTCTGTTTAGACGCTGTATTAATTGATTCATTAATCTGTGGGCGTATTGCTCATGCTTGCGTGATTTTGTCTTGAATTATTTTAGAGCAGTTATAGTTACTGTTGTTATTTTTGTGTTTGCTAAACAGTAATGCATTAAATATATACTATGATATTTAGCATCCGGAAGTGATTTTATTAAAAAGTCTTATTGCAGAACAAGATTTGCTGAAGGTGAGTACGTTCTTTGTTGTGTGGTAACAATGTTCAAGCATTATTATCGTTTGAAAACATGAAACTTTAACCCTGTGATATTTGAGGTTAGAAATGCCTTTATTATGTACGTTGGCAGGGCTACTTTTGGGATACTTTCGTCTGCTGTTTAGTGTAATGTCTGCGATGTTGAACTCTTGGGAACTGCCAATAAACTGTGTCCACTATACTCAGGTAGATCCTCAGTTCTTGAGGTAGGGATTGGCATTTCCACCCAACCCCGTAAGGTTTTTGTTTTCCCGCCAATATTCGGGAGGCTGTTTGCAGTGGTTTCCCACTGAGGGATGGGATCCCCACTTCCCTACACTGCTTAAGGAACACATAAGGGACATAGAACTTAAACAAATTGACAAATCAGCCATAGCCAGTTGTTTCTGGTCAACTCATCACACCATAAAACAGGATATCAAATTATTAAAACATGTAAAAACTACAACTGAACTGATAATTTGGGAAAAAATACACATAAAGAAGAATGGTCACCTAGTCATGAATTTTGAAACACCACAAGCCGATGAGATTCTGAAGTTTACATCCAACAACTGTTGATGGCCTTCAAAATGCACCTGGATAAAAAATAAGTTAAGTGAAACTAAAAGTGTCAATAGGTCAACTCAGATATTTTCACAAATCATTTATAAAGTTTCACTATTTATATCGCTTTGTATATGTCAAGAGGAATCGGAAGTTCTGTCATCAGATAACCAGAATTTTCTTGAAGTTTCTTCTTCTTAAATGTTCTGGAATTCTATGGGCATTACTTACAATTATATAGGTGAACACTTTCATGAGTTAGTGAGCTAGTGTGCTTATGGTTAACAAAAAGTGCTGTTCTCCAAGCGAGTTTGTGACAACTTAGTGACATGCAATTGGACCTGTTATTGCAAGGGATTAGAGATGCCTTGTATGCATGACTCCCCACCAAGTGAAGCGGACCCAAGAAGAGGCTGCATCATGCACATTTCATCATGCCACTATGTTACGAGAAAAAATGAAGTGAGAGGGGAAATTAAACTAGTTCACATTAGTGAAGTGACAGAATGAAGTCAGAGTGAAAATTGGAACTGGATCAGGGTTTTAAGTGACAGTGAGGTGACATTTTGGAAACGAGACAAAATCACAGTGTTATTTTTTTTCATTTTTTCTGAAAGGTTTACTTGCATGAATAATTCTATTTCATAAAAAAGTTTGATTGCTTTGGGAACAATTTAATTGTAAATGGGAAGAATTTTGAACATCTTATTGAATCATTAAAATTTCATTTGTTACAACAGTTGTATAAATTAAGGAGAACATTATTACAACAAGCCCAGTGGATTTTATGTCTTAGGTATGGGACTGATACTCACTCAGCATCACAAGGAAATTGAGGACCTGAGATTGGCAGTGATCTTAGTCACAAAAGTCAATATTCCAGCTGGGGAATGCACGATGCTGACTACAGTTTCTCCTTGTATTGGTTGGATGGCTATCCACTTCTGCCATGCATAAATAGGAGTTGAGTTGGGAGGCCTAATCCCCAAGTGGGCTGTAATATCATGAGATTAAAAATAAGAAAGTGTATCTAATTGCAAATTAAGTTTATATATTTTGCTAATTGTTATTTAAATGATATGCTAAAAACATGTCTCAAACATTTGCATCAGGAAATTATCTTCAATCAATGCCTAAAAGTCCATTGCAGAGAAAATGTATTGACATACTCAAACCTGAATGCAATATTTGCTGTACCTGGGAGCATTATGTACAATTCCATTGTTTCTGTTCCAGAGATATGCAAGTACACATGATCAAGTACTTTGGCAAATCCCTTTACTATGGATGTAATTATATCTATCAGTCAATGCCAAGGCTTCTGAGTATCTGGTTAGACTTTGGAAGTCGCTTCATGGAGCAATCTACTCCTCCTCCAGAAATTGTTCAGAATATGGCAAAAATGACAAAGTTAATAGGTCAGTAAGAACATCAGTTTGTTTAAGAGAACTTGTATATCTGCAAATGCTGTAGTGGTTGGAACTTAAATAGTGGCAACATTGCTGCAGAGTCACTACAATGGAACGTAATATTGTCACTGATAGCGCACGTTAGTTACATGCCTATGTCTGAGCACGTCACAGCACGTGCATGCACAATGGCGAGAGAAACAGAGGCTTGTGTAAACTACCGGTCTAATGTAATGTCACGATATTTTCAAAGTAGGAAGAACAGAATTGGATAAAGATTGAATGTGCCAGAGGTCATACAGTGTGATAGTGTCAGCAAGGTCTTCAAGAGGCTTGCAGAGAATCTGCATTGCCTTACAGATGAAGGAACCACTTCGTGGCATTTGCTTCAGAACAGTTCCAGATATTCGTAGACCACTCCATTCAAACTATCAACAGAACCAGCGTTGCTGAGGGTACCCTACGACTTCCACGTCACTGGCAACAGGTTATACACAACACTGGAGATTACTTTGAATGACAGTAAAGCCTGGTAACATGTATCACTTTTGTATTAGTTGTAAATAAATAGGTGCCACTATTTAAGTTCCAACCCTCGTATTAGCTATTTGTCCAATGAAATTTCACATCTAAAGGGTGAGGCATTTAAAAAAGAGCCACACAGCAATTTGTAGTGATAGAAGAAAATACTTTAGACAAATAGTTTTTGTAGTGAAGGGGTCATAAATAATTTTGTGATGAGTGCAGGTATACAGAAGATACAGACACCAACTTCATAATTTTAAATGGATGAATATGATGGTGGCCCGTTTTAAGCTTCACCGGTATATGTATGATGTTATCTCAGTTTTATTACCTATTGCAGTTTACAAGTTATACAAATCTCATTCAGAATGAGGCAGACTTCACAGCCTACTTCCCACAAAATTCAAGATATATGAAAGGTAGAATCGAAACTGAAAAATTCAGTGCCATAGCTGGATTTCAACTATGGATCTTAAGTACTTACAATTGTAAGTCACCATTATTCATATTCATATTCAGTTTATTAACCATAGAATTTCATACAAAATTATGGGCATCATCAAAATATTTAAGAGTATAAGACAACATTTACAAGATGAAGATTACAAATAACTTAAATTATTCGGTATTTAACTTGGAAGCTTTAACATAATCTGTAGAATCATTTGTCACATCTCAGTGAAACAATATTTATACAAACACTGACAGCTAGTATTACTTTCAAGTATTTTGGCCAGTTGAAGATCTCCATTGATGACCATGCAACCTCGGTCACATGAAAAGATTAAGAATAAAATAATTTAGTTTGGTTGTGTACATACACATAAATGGTGTATTTACACTTTTGCTGAATTATATTCTAAATATTCATTTACTGAGTACAACATTAGGGTACGTGTCTTGAATATGAAATTCCCTTGTGGTGTACTGGGAAAATGCAAATCATTTGGAGAACTTAAGGGCATGTTACATTGGTAGTTCAGTGGTTAAGAACAGGTGTGAGTAGAGTGGACAATCCGTGGTTCAAATCACAGCTATGGCATTGAATTTTCCAGTTCTGATTCTATTCTTCAAAATTTACCTATACACGGTTTGAGGGTGTTATCATTAATTGGCCTGATTTATCAAAACTATTCAAAATATAAATTTTATTTGTCATGAAAATATCTTAAACATGTGGTACTTTAATAAATGTTTTAGTGCCAATTTTGAAACAGTGAGAAATATTGAACAAATTATCCAGATAAAATGTAGTTTGGGATGGGGAAATGCTCAACTTACAATACCAAGTAGTGTGGTAATTTACATTTTGCTCATAAGTTATGCTGTTTACAGGCAGACACACACCTGCATTTTTTTTTTTAATTCAAGGGGCCTCAAAGTGTATGTTTTGGATGAAACCTTAGTACCAAATTTTTGAGTGGAATACATTACTTCCTCTACTTGTTGTAGAAAAATTTAAAATGCAGTAGATGCACAAGTTGTTTACAGTTTCTTAAAGAAATACATTTTAAAAACCAGCTATTTACATTGCATATGCCTCACTGTCATTGTTAAACAGGTGAATGGGTTAATCTTTCCAAATTTATTCTTGTTTGCCAAAGTATATTTTAGTGTGTGAAGTATTTTGTTTTATTTTGCAGACACATTGGTGGAACAGTTACCTTCCTACATGTTTCTTACTGCTTTTTCACAACTCACATCTCGTATCTGCCACCCTCAACCTGAAGTATATAGGCAACTTAAGAATATCATCACTAAGATGATTGTCAACCATACACAACATGCCATGTGGATGTTTATGTCTATATATAAGGTATGATAGTTGATAAACAGCATGTTCAACATGTAATGCAGCCTTTCCAACTTTTTCAGTGTTTGTCAAGCTAATTACTAAAATTTACATTAAATAGGAAACCATGTATAATCGACACTAATCAAGAAAGGGATTGACAGTTGCTAATGCTGGGATTATGATGAACTTAACGTAATGCGACTTAATGCAATGGGACATAACGGGAAAGTTTAACACATATTACATGGAGCTATTTAGGGTCGACTTAATGTGATGTAATGTAAGAGTTTGGCAATGTCAAACTTTTCCTTCATGTTACATCAAGTTTGGAGGCCATGTCACTATCTGAACCAATCTGCGAGTAGTGCCATGCAGGAATAAATTGTGCTCCTCTATGTAACTATTTGCATCAAAACTCTTTCTCTGTTTCTTTTCTTTAGCTCCTAAAGTAGGTTATGGTTATCTCCATAGTATTTTATTCACCACTTAAAGATGTTTTATTTCATATTTTTGTATTCTCTTTCTTTTCATTTTTGGGAAACAAAAATTTCTGTTTAGAAAATTGAATATCCGCCACGTGTGCCAAGCAGAAGAACAACCAATCAGAATCATTTCCATTATGTTAAGTGCATCCTAATGGACCTTCTAGTTTCTTACTTCACGTTATGTCCCGTCACATTAAGTAAGGTTAATCATAATCCTGGCATAACCAGGTGGCAGAAAGCTTTAAATGAAAGGAGGAGATGGATGTGTCATAGCAGTCGTGATAAGAATGAATAGAAGGGCCACTGTGAGTTAGGACATTTCCATAGCAACTGTAGATGCAAAAACCTTGTTGCCGATATTGTAACATAGGATTACATGTGCCTGTATGAGTGACCATAGCAGGATCATGAACTGCACGGCTTATCTTCTGCTGTTCCTGCAATATGAGGGTGCTTCAAACTAGATGGTGTTGCATGTTACTATCATGTACTGTTATTTATTAAATTGCGCCAAAAAAATTGGTATTGATTCATATGTTATCTGTCACGGAGGGGATTCTGGCACATCGGTTGATGGCCTATTGTACACCAGACCCCAGGAGAAAGGATGATCTGAAAGCACTACAGGCAGTCAGAACGCATCACAGGTAGCATGGTGAATCCCTAGTAGGTGCAGGCAGTTCTTAAGCCTCACAGTGTTCCAGGCCACCAGCCTGGTCTGGCTGATAAATCAGTCTGCCTGGTGGGTGGCCACCTGATCACAGTGCTGGCCCTCAGATGAACACTGTATTTACAGAGTGCAAGCTCCAATGCAGTACATCCTACTGGCAACCAGACACCTGTCAAGGAGCAGATGACCTACGAACCAGACATAGTGAAGACCTGGAAGCAGATGGTCAGCCAAGCACTAGGTATGAGAGTGAGGAAGAGGATGATATGAAATGCAGGCAAAATGGATGGATGTTGCACAATGCATCATTATCAGATTTCTTGCAAAAGAGGGCACCAAACCTTCGGAAATTTTGAGAGGCTTCTGCACACATTTTGGGGAAGAAACACTTTCACAGGCTCAAGTGTATGAGTGGGCTAACAAATTTGTGATGTGAAGAGAAGCTGTGCAAAATGAACCTCATAGGAGGTTGCGGACAAGCATTACTGCAGACATTGTTGCCATTCATGTCATTATTGAAGAAGATTGGCACATAAAAATTTCCGAAATTGTTTTCGCCCTAGGAGTAAGTTACAGAAGTGTTCAAATAGTCATCCGAGATGAACTCCATTACAAAATATTGTCTGCCAGGTGAGTTTGTCTCCTCAACAAGGAACAAAAAGCTTTATGCCGGAAGTTTGTCAGAGACACCTGCATCACTATGAGGCGGAGGGAGTTTTTACATTGTATTCTGACTTGTGATGAAACATGGGTGCATCAGTACACCCCAGAGTTAAAGAAAGCAAGCATGGAGTGGCGGCAAGGAGACGAAGCAGGTCCGGTCAAGGTAAAAACACACCCATCTGCTGGAAAGGTGCTTGCAACCGTTTTCTGCGATTCTGTGGCCATTTTGCTGGTGGATTTTCTTCACGAACAAAGGACAATTAATGCAGCCTATTACTGTCACATTTTGGATGAAGCAAAAGCTGGATATCGCAACAAGTGATGCTGCAACCAACCCAACCAACCAAATCCATGATAATTCGAGGCCACATACTGCCGCTTTAATGCAGAAAAAACTGGAGATAATGCATTGGACACCTCTGGAACACCCTCCGTGTAGTCCAGATTTATTGCCTTGCGACTACCATTTGTTCGGACAACTCAAACAAGACCTAGGAGGACAACAGTTTGATAATGATGCAAGTGTAGAAGAGTTGATGCGCAACTTGCTCTGCACACATCCTTCTTCTTTCTATAAGGACAGCATCCAAAACTTGCCAATCTGATGGAGAAAATGTGTATCGGAGGTACACATGTAAAAAAGCAGTGTGTATAAGTGTATTTTTGTTTGTTGATGCAATAAATTTAAAAAAATAATTTCCATTTATATTTGATCTGCCCTCATAGTAATGCGCTATGCCATGCGTGAATTTCATTACAGGTTCTGCCAAAGCAAGAATTTCCACCAGGCAAACGAAGATTGTGTATGTGAACTGTGTAACTGAGAGATACCACACACAAATCTGCAAAATGAGGAAAACCTCAATAATAAAATTGGCTCTAGCATAGTTATTCAATTGTACAAGTTTCTCTTTGCACATTGCGCACTTTTTCATTTAATAACGAACACATTGTGTATTTTTACCTTATGAAGAAGGCATAAAAGTGACAATAATGTGATGAAGTACAATATATGAAATTTCATACCAGGCTCATCAAATGTTGTAGATCTATAATGGTAGAACTGTGATGTTGCAGTCTATTTAAAAGTTTATCTCCTGTTTTCATTTTTCATTTTTCAGTCTTCATATTCCCTAAGGTGCAAAAGATGCCAAGATATACTCAACAGCAAAGCTATCAAAAATGGTGGTCTGGCAAAATTGATATCTGATTTCTCTAATCTGGCAGAAAAGTTAATTGAACTTACCAATAAACAACTACCAGCGGTAAGAATACTTGTTTTGTATAAAATAATATTGATGCATGGTGATTTTAATATCTGGCTTAACATTATTTTTCGCACTGTTCTTTACTGTAAAATAGCTTTAATTAATTGATGTATATTGCTTTAGGATGTTACTTCTGCAAGAATAAATGAAGTGTTGAGCTCTTTTCCCCGACTCTTGTCTTCTCCAAGCTTCAGTTCAATTCTGATGCCTGTTCAAAAATTCTGCACACTCCAGCTCCCAGTGGATATGAAGAAACTACATGATCATATACCTTTCCCTAGGTAAGCATTAAACTAATTATTAGTGACTTGTAGTTAACTTAAAAAGGAAGAGCAGTCTTCAGAATGACAGTACAGTAGAATCCCAAAACAACACGGTTCTTGGTGGACATGCTTTAGCCCTGCTTTATAACAATTCTCTGGTATATCAAAATGTGAGCTTAGAAGTGACAAAAATCTTTCCCCCGGAAGTGGAGGGAAACATTTGTGCAATAATAAATTACAGTACATCGTAAAATATGTAATATACAGTAAAGTATACCACCTTTAAAATACAATTAAACACTAATTATGCTAGGGGTGTATTCCAGTCTTGCAACCGATCTTAATTTATACAATTACACTGTACTCATTTTACAATAACAAAATTTTGCATTGTCTTAAACAAATCAGAAAGTTATAATGAAGACTGAGTCGGGTTGAAACACAAAACATCACTTACATATAATTAAACTTGACCGGTTTCAAGAGCCCAACTTGCTCCCATCATCAGAATTAAACAACTGGTTCTTGTTGATATTGTTTTATGTATGTTTGGTTGAGATGACATCTAGCATTGAGCAGTCTTGAGATGTCAGCCCAACTTGCTCCCATCATCAGAATTAAACAACTGGTTCTTGTTGATATTGTTTTATGTATGTTTGGTTGAGATGACATCTAGCATTGAGCAGTCTTGAGATGTCATCTCATAGATCAAACAATATCAACAAGAGCCAGTTGTTTAATTCTGATGATGGGAGCAAGTTGGGCTCTTGAAATGGTCAAGTTTAATTATATGTAAGTGATGTTTTGTGTTTTAATCTGACTCAGTTTTCATTACAATTTAAATTCACATCACTGTTACTAGCTTGTAAAAAGATACGAAAATCAATAAGTTTTGTTTTGCGGTATAATTCACATTTTTTCTCTGCATATTGTTTGATTGTAGCAAGATGGAGATGAATACTGTTTGTTTTATTTTGCTCCTCCATACACAGAATCATCTTGTTTATGGTACTTATCACTTCACTAATATGTGGAATAACTTCTTCCATGTGCATATCTCGTTACTTCAAGAAATTCTTAGCAATGCAGTGGCCAAGGTAATGCTAGGAATGCAGCAGCCGCAGTGGTCAAGGTCTGCTCTTCGAAGAAAATTTTAATCCCAACTTTCAAAAATAAAAAATTAATAAACAAAAAGTACAACATATCAAGGATAATTGAAGATATTAACAGTGAAACAACAGAATCTAAGATAAGAACGAATTAGAGACTAAAAGCTTCACTTATCTTAGTAATATTACAAGTTCTTCAATAACTAAAAATGTGGAACGCTTTACGATTTTGCGTGTCATCCTTGCGCAAAATCTTGCAGCGTTCCACATTTTTAGTTATTGAAGGACTTGCAATATTACTAAGATAAGTGAAGCTTTTAGTTTCTAATTTGTTCTTATTTTAGAGTACAACATATTTTCAGGGGACAAACTTTCCCCCGCATTAAATCCAAATCCTCTGTATTTCGGGCTTCTACTTTGAAAGTCTTTTTATTTTATTTTTGTGGTAAGGAGATTAGTTAGCAATTCCATTTTGCCTTGGGAAGCATAGTAATAGCAACTATGGCAGACACAAAATTAAATCATGGCTGATAGCTGACCACTACTATTCTCTTTCCTGTTGTGCAAATAAATTTTGTGGGTACAAATGATGTTTGTATTGCCAGCTTCACAGCATGTTTAACTATAGAACACTGCAAGATGTAGCACCTCTGATAGGATGTGTTGACCAACTCTTCCCCCCCTCCCTTTTTTTGTAGTGTTTAATGCCCGCTTTTACTACTTACGGCACAGCAGGTGGTGACACTGATGATACATGGAATGAAGATGGAGCACCGATGGAATGAGATGGCAGAGCAAACTGGAGAACCCGGAGGAAACCCGCCCCAGTGCCGCTTTGTCCACCACAAATCCCACATATGGTTGCCTGGGATCGAACCCAAGCCACTTTGGCAGTTCTTCCTGCCACCCGCCATTAAATTTTGTTTCAACCATGGTGGTTCATTTTAGTGGCACCACATTTTGACATTTTGATGACTGTTTCATTCACACATAACCCCCCCAGCATGTCTGGAGGGCCTTGATTGACAGGTCATCTTGGACCTAGCTGGGAAGATTTAATAAATTCACCATTTTAAACCAAAAAGGTGAGTCGATTAATAACACTTCACAACACTTATAATTTACTAGAACATGTTTCGGAGGCTCACTTTCCTCCATTATCAACCAGACATTGATTGGTTCTCCCTGGGGTGGATGGTGATGTTTTCTCTGAGCACCACTCTACTGTCTATGGTGGAGCCAACGTCTTGCCACATCAATAACTTGCCCATCATTGACATGGTGCTTTCTGCAGAGTGCATCCTTCATTAGGCCAAACAGATTGAAGCCAGAGTGTGTGAGATCTGGACTGTAGGGTTAATGAGAATGAACAGAGTACTGAAGTTTTGTGAGCTCTTCTGGGGTGCGCAGACTTGCATGAGGTCTTGCATTATCATGGAAAAGAAGTTTGCATTTTTATGTCTACAAAAATGTTAAAGTTGTTTCTTCTATTTCATTAAAATAGCACAATATGCTTCAGAGTTGATCGTTTCACTGTGACAGAGCACATTGAGCAGAATAACCTCTTCAGGGATCCAGCCGGCATGCTGCAGATCAGACAGTTATGCTTGACCTTGTGATTAAGACAGAGGCCTTGCTCAACGACTCACTGTGCTTCTGTCCACTGCTAGGTCTCTGTGGACATTTTGTAAGCACCTATATATTTCTGATGCTCTGATATTCCACCGAAAGAAACTCAATGACTGCTGTCTGTTTGAAATGCACCTCATTTGCATATGCCATTTTAAAGGCTAGTTATAGTGGTGCCAACTATCATAAATGAATGAAACTACATGACATGAAGCAGGAATATTTAAAGATGTCTCAAACAAAACTTCAAATTTTTTCAACCAAAATGGTCCAAGAAAAGCAATGTGTTGCATTACTTTTCGAACACCCCTTGTAATTAGACATGTTTAACAAATATAGGGTCTTTAGTATGAGCTCTCTCCAATGCATAGTAGAAGTGAGTGTTGCTTGCAAAATTTTGCCATCAGAGGCACACTGAAATCCTTACCTTATTATATATGCTGGAAATGTTCACTTTCTGCTCTCAAACAGGCACCATATTTCATGAAATGTCTCTCAGTCACCTAAGCTGAGCAGCAAGAATCCTCATTCCAGCTGTTGTGTACAACAGGAACTTAGTAGTAATATCATGCAAGAAATTAGAATAGGTGACACCGAGACTGAGCAGTTAGAGCGTTTGCCTACCACCTAGGGAACCCGGGTTCGATCCCAGGGATCTGCATGTGGTATTCATGGTGGTCGAAGGCCATCAGGGTGGGTTTTCTCTAGGTTCTCCAGTTTCCCCTGCCACTCATTCCACCAATTGCTCCATTATCACCTTTCCAATCATCCATTTCACCTGCATTTCATGTCATCCTCTTCCCCACTATCATACCTGGTGCTTGGCTGACCACTCACTTCCAGATCTTTACCCTGTCCGGTCCGTAGGTTCCTGTGCTCCCC
Source organism: Tenodera sinensis (assembly GCA_030765045.1). Taxonomy (NCBI): domain Eukaryota; kingdom Metazoa; phylum Arthropoda; class Insecta; order Mantodea; family Mantidae; genus Tenodera; species Tenodera sinensis. The sequence goes on from CM060969.1 coordinate 99,474,381, forward strand.
GACAGGCATCTGATACTGTTTTGTAAGTCTTAAGGAGTGTAATTCCTGCATAAGGGGAGGGTAATCAGGTAAAGAAAAAAGGAATAAATCAGAATTCCTGCTGCTGAACTTAGGCGAGTGAACAACATTTTTACGAGGTATGCTGCTCTCTCTGTCTACTAAAGCTGGCTAGATCCAACTGTAATGTATGTAATATAATGCTTAAGGACTATTTTTACAGTGACCCTGTTTACATAACTGGAATTGCTGAGAGGATGTATATCTTACCATCACTTCAGAAGCCTCGTAGGATTGCGCTGAAGGGCTCCGATGGCAAGGAGTATATGATTATGTGCAAAGCTAAGGTATGCCAAGATCATGCTGATATAATTGTAATTCTAATACAGGTCAGTTTTTTGCATAATATTTTAGTTCTAAAGAAATGACTTTGAATTTTCACTGAAAACTTGAGTTTTATTGAGAGCGCATGGAAAGAATGCTTTTGTATTTGTAACAGTAAACCAGACTCATTGGTGATGGTGTTATTGCTTATTGTATCCTCTGGTGTACTATTGGAAAGTAATCATGCATTTTATTAGTAAGAGCTTCTCAGGTTACCAGCCGTGCGATTTAACTTGCTATATATATATTGCTATATTATTATATTATATTATTGCTATCAATATATTTTATCATCTGAGTAATTGCATCAACATACACAATTGTTCAACTTTGTAACTTGTATTAACACCAGGAATTTGTTAATGTGTGAAGGTTTTATGTTTATATTTATACTGGGAACAAAAGTAAAGATTATTTAAAAAATAAAGAGGAATATTTATTGTTAAAAGTGAAAAGTTAGTGTGTGATGCATTAGAATTTTGTGATGTCATACTTTGTTCTTGTGCAGTATCGAAGAAGACATACTTGTACAGCGTAATATCTTAAGTAGTTTCTTAAGTAATGGATCATTAATTTAGCGGACATAACATTGGTAGGATAGGGCTTTTAATCTCAAAGGGAAGAACCTTGTTTTCATGCAGTTTCTAGTCACTGGGTAAACTTATTTGTATTCAGCAGAACATTTTATCTTACACTGAAGGTTGTGTTATAGGATGATCTGAGGAAAGACTTCCGTTTAATGGAATTCAACAATATCGTCAATCGTTACCTCCGTAAAGATCCAGAGTCAAGACAGCGTGGCTTGCATATTAGAACATACGTAAGTATATAACTAATAACTAAAGCCCAGATTTCTAAGCAAATGCTTAACTTTTTCCACACTTTTAAGGATAAACAGAAAGGTTATAATTCGTAAGGCACACCTAGATGAGCAGTTTTAACTGTTTGTTTGTGCTTATTTATGCTTATTTTGCAGGAAAACATTTTTGTGCACTTATTTTAAGATGTGTAATTAAAACAGCATATTTTACCCAAAAATGTAAATTTAAAGTGCATATTTCAAAGTTACCCATGTTTATCAGTGATTCACTATTTTCTTGGCTAAATGCATAAGAAAGAAATCTAGGGTATAGCTAGGTGTTGTGAAATAATACTGCAAGAACACTTGCTGTGATTGGGTAGGGAGTCAATTCATCAGTCAGTTCTTGCCTGAGGTATGGCATGATATCATGGACAAGGACGGTGAATCCCTGAGTACCAAGCACCTGTGTGTTATGAAAGAATGATATTTCTCCAAAATACCTGAAGTTTTAAAGCAGCTGGAAGCTCAAAATAATTACTTGGAAAGTTTGCTTCCTCTGATTGACGAAATTTCAGTAACACAGTTGTCAGAAACACAAGGTTGCAAAAATTGCCTTTGACAAACTCATTCAGATGCTACAGAAAAATTTCAGTTACAAAATACTGTGTAAAATTTCTAAAAAGCTTTCTGGCGAAGAAACACATATTGAACAGGACTTCACTGAAGAAAAACTGTAGTGCTTTTCTCATGCGCCTGACATCATGCAACGTCAAAAGAACATTTTCACTATACAAATCTATATCACTGTTACTGATAGACACATGGGTTTTACACAGGAAAATCTCGGGATGATCTTCCATATGTGTTATAACAGACTTCAATAAGGTAAGAGTTCTGTGAAACTATTTATCCTTATATTTGCGTGTATTCATTTTTGCTTAATTTGGTGTTCAGTTTCTTCATTTTTCATGCTTATTTGCTTGCTTTTAAGTATTTATATAGGTAAACATTCTTTTAGGAATACAAACATTCATGGCTCTATTTTTTAATGTTTTTCATGTAACGAGAATAAATCAAAGTATAATATAAGGGATTTTAAAACAAATAGGGAATATCATGCTTACATCACAAGAACAACAAAACCCATTCATCTCTCTACTCAAAGAACTTCAAAAAATTGAAGACCCTATGACCATCAAGGTATAAAAATGTATAACAAATTAAGTGGAGGATTAGTGGACCTTTGTGACACAAATTTAGAAAGGAAATCCAAAAGTATTTCAATGAAACATAAATATTAATCTATAATTGAAGTATTAGAAGGCGGTTCTTAATGAACTATTTAATCTATGGTTAACTTCTATAACCCGTCTTAATAGCAATGATTTGACTAGCCCACCTCTGTAGCGTGGTGGTAGCATGTCTGCCTCACATTCAAGAGGTCGCAAGTTCAAATCTCACTTAGGGTTCCAGATAAGGTGTTTTTCCGAAGTTTTCCCTTATCCTGAGAAGATGAATGTCAGTTAATTTAAAGCTCTATGGACCTCGGGTTCATTTGAGCAACATTTCACCCATTTCATTCATTCACCGTCAGATATGACACTACGTCGGAGGATGTTAATTAAAAAAAATGATTTAACCCAAGTAACATTAAATTGTAATCAAATTGTTCTACTGTTTTATTGTCAATTTCAGTGGTTAGTATATAAACATAGAAGTTTTGGGCTTGAAGTTTATAAGGTATTTTACATCTTGCTAATGACATTTTATACAATGCATTTTTTAACATTAAGCTATTCTGATATGATTCAGTCTATGAAAAGTTGCAGTAGGATTGCTTTGGAAGAGCATATGTCATCTTATCTCTAGAGAATCCAATTGAAGAATTAAATGTTTAGCAATTTCTTCCCCCGTCTACACATTTCACACATAGTGGGAATATATTTAAAACAAAACTGAAGGAATTCTTAATCATGAAATCATTGTATTGAAATAGTTGGACTATAAGATAAGTTTAAGTATAGTTTAGCACATAATTTATTTAATGCTATAAATTGTCTGTTGCAAGTGACAATTTTGTAATTATTGCCATACGTTATACATAATCATGCTGGCTTGGTTTACTACTTTGTGATATGATGCACTGTTGTTATTGTTATTATATCCCAAAGATAGGTTATTTTTCCTTTTGCAAATGGTGCTAACATACACTTATGTTGTTGCAGAGTGTGGTGCCACTGAATGAAGAATGTGGACTGATTGAATGGGTACCAAATTTGGTGGGATTACGTCCCATCCTTTTGCAGCTGTATAGGGAGAAGAGAATGTACATCTCAGGACGCGAGCTCAGAACCATGATGTGCAGTAATGTCCAAGTTAATTCTACTTTACTAACATAACATAAGAATTATTGTAGCCACAAAATTTAAAGGCAACTGATAGTTTACTATTACTATTATTTTTCCTATTGTACAAATATTTTTTGTGGATGCAAATGATATTTATATCACCGACTGTACAGCCTGATTTCACAGTGTGTTTGACTACACAATACTGCAAGGTGTGTAAGTGGATTTTGTGTTGAGCCAGCTACCATTAAATTCTGCAGCTACTATAGTTTAACTTTGTGTAGATTATTTGCATATCAAATGTTAAGCAGATGTACAAGGGTAATGCTGCTTCAAAACCAGCTGTTGGTGCAAATGAGACTAACATGAAAGAGTATTGTGTTTTGGTCTTAGACCGTGTGCATGCTGCTTCTATTCCTCTGGCTTTCTCAGCTGAATGTGATAGGGCTTCATCGAGTACTATCAAATGCATCATTGAACTAACATGCAACCATTGTATTATGGTTTCCTGTGACTATAAAACAAGCATGTCATTTGGTACATTCTTGTACATACCCCTACTTTCACCCCTTTCAAGCAATGTAACATAAGTTGAAGAGGATTGACCATTACAAACTTACGTTGGTCATTCAGGCAGGTCAGCAACATGCAGTGATAAACATTCAATGGCACTTTGTAAACATATCCAGTGCTTAGTTTCGAATGACTAATTTTTTTTCTCGAAAATTACAGCCAAATATTGATATGCTCATAACTGCAAAGAACTCCAAATCATAAACCTCCCCCCCTCCCCCCCCCCCCAAAAAAAAGATTGATATATTGTAGTAATATTGTAATACAGCCAAATAATAAAAATAAACACATGGTATTATGAAAAAACTGAAGCTATTAACAGTGAAGCAGTATAATTCTGCAGATTTTAACAAATCTCAGAGACTATGAGCTTCACTTATCTTAATATCTGCTGAAAGTTCCTACGTAGTTTCACATTAACTCTAATGTATTATCAGTGCCATAGTCTGCGTTGGATTTCAAGAACTTTCAGCAGATATTAGGTGAAGCTTATAGTCTCTAAGATTTGATAAAATCTTTAGAATTTATGTTGTTAGTTAATGCTGGATTTCTGACAATGAAGTCATTAATCCTCTTGCTCTCCAATATTTTTCACTGATGGATGGGGCACTAGAAATGGCCGGGCATATTTGAAGCTGGTCTTGATCCATTTCCTCTTGCAGATCACATAGAGGACAGAGTGGTGAAGAGTATATCCCAGTTCTGTTTAAATGTTTTGCTGGACAATCATGTCCTGTAATCAACCTGAAGGTTGCAACTGCTGTTTTTCGAGGATACTCAGGAATTACTGTTTGAATGTTTGGTAGTTCCCATCTTTTATTCTTTGATTTTTCATAGTAATATTTTGCGATAATTTTTTTGCATTCAGAGTTGACTAATCTTTTAGCTGCATAAAATGGTAGATTAACCAAAATTATTATAATTCTTACATGGTATAAGGAAAAAATGATTGATTTGTAGTCATATTATATTACAGTCTTCGTTCCCTGATTGCCCTTCCCATATAGAGGACTGATACCTCCTAGAACTTACAAGGCAGTGCCTAGGGTCAGATGCCTGTCAGGGAGCAGAGGCGAATCTATGGACCAGGCAGAGTGAAGACCTGGAAGCGGGTGGTCAGTATGATAGAGAGGAACAGGATGATATGAAATGCAGACAAAATCAATGAATGGAAAGATGTTAGAGCAATTGGTGGAATGAGTGACAGGGGAAACTGGAGAACCCAGAGAAAACCTGCCTAGATGCTGCTTCATCCACCACGAATACCACATGTGAGTGCCTGGGATCAAACCTAGGCTGCCTAGTTCGTAGACAAATAGTCTAACAGCTCGGCCACAGTGCCGCCAAATAATACAAATTAATACATCGTTTTAGAAAATTATGATTCTTAAATGGTATCAGATGTCGCCACTGACCCCAATTGTTGTGACTTTATTATGTCAGAAAGACTTGGATAACTGGAATAGGTATAATGGTGAGGGAAGTCTAGGCGAGACTACTTCCTCTTCAATGGAACCCCTGCTATAAAACAACTTGAGAGCAGCAGAATGTGTTTCTAGCTCTTGCAAAAACATTATAGATTGAAACAAAAACTCTGAAGCTATTGACAGTAAAGCAGTGTATGTTAACAAATATCAGTGACAAACTTTGCTCATCTTTTATGATTATGTATATTTCAATAAGACTAATTTCACAAATGAATCATTTGCATCCTCAAGCTTGCTTGTTTTGTTGTTACAATTATGGCCATTAAGTGAATGATTGTTTTTGATTGTTACCAACTGCTGGAAGTAAAACAAATTTACTGACAAACTTAATTGGTGTTACCATTATTAACATTTTACATTGGTTTGAAGTAAGCATGCAATGCTCTGCATTTCTTGTTAACTGCTAATGTAGTGTAACTAAGTGACTTTTTCAAAAAGTTTTCAGAAGTGCTGAAGGCAACAGTCTTCACAGATTGATATGTTCTAACACCTGTATTTCAATCAAGGGATTACATGCCTTGAAATGGCTCAGTTTTTAACTGAAAAGTTGGAGCTTTGAAATTATTTATGTTTTTGTGTTTTTCAGACAATTCTGACAGCTTGTCTAAAAAGCGTAGTGTGTTCACAAAACAACTGTTACCAAAACATCCTCCAGTATTCGATGAATGGTTCCGCCTGACATTTCCAGATCCATATGGATGGTAAGTTATTATTTGCTAACTGGAATGATAAAGGGGATGCATAACTGAATGCTGTGACTGTTTCCATCTCTTCTATATTGACAACCAGGGAAAGGAATTATATGGACTAAAAATGTATGAAATATGTAAATATATATGCAGTCATTTTTAGCAAAATATGGAATTAAATATGGACTTATAATTATAAAATAAATGACTATGCTAAATATTGATATATTTTAATAAAACTAACCAAAGAATATAATAATGGACATACCTTGTCTTTAAATTATTGTGAACTTCAAACAAAACACAATTTCAATTGTCTGTTATAATAGCAATGGGTTACAAACATTTCTTTCAAGTTCTGAAAAATGAATCTTCTTCTATTGTCTCTGAGGACAGATTTATACTGACTGAAACTGCGTTCAACATCAGCAGAAGTAACCTGTGCATTCTTCAATTTCACGATGTCTGCTGGGGATAAGTCCAAGTTTACCTTCACTGTTGAATCACCACTCATTGCAGCAGCAACCTTTCGTAGCTCTTCATATCCAGGGTTTTTTGAAAGTACAGTATCCACCTTAGCTCTTACTGCGTCTGCAACTTCACCTCTACCATGATTCAATTGTTCCACAGTGCTATTTATAATTTCAAAGCTTTCAGGAAGTGAAAGGTGCCTATTTTGGAGACTTGAGTGTTTTTATGATACATGAAAATGTGTTCTTAATGTAAGTTAAGTCATTCCTCACACTTGCATCACAAGCAACTGTTTTCGCACTATCAATTGAGACCGCATCTTCAGAATCCAATGCAAGTAGAACATTCTTAATAGAGCCTATATATTTGACATAATATTCAACCGCTTCCAGCCAAGTACCCCATCTTGTTAAAATTGGTTTTGGTGGCAATGGAATATCAGGGCACATTTCTTTCAACACATTAACTCTACTGGGAGCTTTGAGGAACACTTTTTTCACTGATGAAATCAACAAATCTACTTTAGGGTAATTGCCCCTTATCACTTCTGCGACACTATGAAATGCATGTGCCACACACGTTAAGTGAATCATTTTAGGATAAACTACAGATAATGCTTGTCCAGCTTTGAGCATATAAGGGGCAGCATCGCTAATAAAGAGTAACACATTATCGTGCATAATACCTTGTTGCCATAGGATACCCATAGCTTTGTTGAAAAGTTTAACTACAGTTTTGTTATTGCAATTTTCTAGAACATCACAATGTAAACGAATCTATTGAGAATATTGTTCACTTATCAAACCAATAACTACATTGCCAACAAGCCTACCTTCTTTGTCGGTAGTCTCATCAATAGAAACCCAAATTGGACCATCTTTAATTTCATCTCTTATCTTCTGTACTGTCTCATGGTAGATGGTTGGAGCATATGTCTTCCTAAGCGTTGACTCATCCGGGAATGTATGTTGAGTATATTCCTGAAGGAATTCCCTGAAGATCTCATTTTTCAGTTTGTAGAGAGGAATGTCAGCAGAGACGAGAGCACAGCACAGTTTGATGTTGAACTCGGATCTTGCATTCAATGTTTTTGGTTCTGTTAAAAACAATTGTCTCTGCTTGGAGTTTCGTTGTTTGTTAGACTTATGTTTACTAGTTTGAATATGTTGTTGCACCAGGAACTTTTGAGTAGAAGATACTGCACACTGACAGAAATTACAAAATAATATTTTATTGTCTGTTGATAAACCATCATCTTTAAATTCTGAAACGTAACTTTTTAATTTTAAGGTGACTGGATGTGATACTTTTGGCATGTTTAACATCTTTATAGAATGAACTCCACCAATGTGTATTGTGACTTTGTGGGTTCGTAGAATTAAAAGTCCAATTTGCAGCCCTTGGCAGCAAGATGATGTAACATAACACTTGCAGGCATACGAATCAGTTCCGATTCAACTCTCCCTCACTGGCGATTCACAGCTTCTTTTTTAGCTCCGCTCACTGTTCGAGAAATTACCGGTATTTTTGTGTAAGAAACAAGACGGCACTAGAACTTTCCAGTTATCTATCTTTATCTGTTTTGGCAAGCTTTTTATCTCTGTGCTGCACCTTCCAGTTATCTATCTTTATCTGTTTCGGCAAGCCTTTTACCTCCGCACTGCACTATCTGTCTCTTTGTGGACATCGGCTGCCAGTCGCAACAATGGGTTCGCGACAGTATTCTGGTGCGTAATACAGTGTCTGACTTTCTTTCCTATTGTTGAGGACCGTTGAGGTTGTTGAGAACCGTTAATTTTCAAATAGCTCTGATTTGAAAGGAATGTTTAAAACTTCATTGTTGAAATGTATTTTAATGGAATTTTGTTTTATTTTATTGTTAAGATAGGCTGTTTTATATGTAATATGGCAAATATATGGAAATTAATTAAAATATGTACTAAATTGTAAAATACGGAGAAATATGGAAAATAAAAATAGCATTTTTCAACTTTACACATTGTGAAACATAATGGCAATGCAAAATACAAATGATATTAGCTTTATAAGTAAATATGTATTTACATATTAATCCTTTCCCTGTTGACAACTGTTTTGATTTTTTCATTAATGATAGTTTGGCTCTTCCTTTTGCTAGCCGTCTTATGTCACATTCACAGTGGCAGACTGTCATTACTGTAGTTTAAGTATTCTTGGTGGAGAACATAGTATTGTGAGCAGTGAGATACACACCATTCTGCCACTGATTCCGTAACTACTTCCCCTTTTCTTTTGTTCCAGTTAACAGAGATTCTACTTATACTATATGTAAGAGATCACTGTTAATAGTAAAGAAGTTCCTTCGCACCATGCCAGTGCGTACCGTTCAAGATAACGTTGGTACTGCTGTTTATCTACATTACCTTTCATGAATTACATATGTGAATCTCTCAGATTTTTTTATTTTGCAGAACTTTATAACCATACAACCAGGGCAGCCAATACTACCACTGGAATTCCTTTCTCTAGGGGAATCTTGGTTACACAAGAGCTGCGGAGCTACTTCTCGATAATCCTATATTTGTACTACTTATTTAAATGTAGCAACACCAGAATTTATTATCAACAGCACGATGGAACAGTTTCATTTTAGACCTATTTTTGTGTAAGCACAAATTTATATCAGAAACAAACTAAAACTGGTAAATAAATAAGTAGCACTGAATTTTGTCTTGGGTGTCATAATAGTCATTGTTCTCTCTCTGTTCCCCCATCCTTTCATATAATCCTAATGCCTGTGAAAGCCAATTCCACCCAAAAGTTTGATGTTGGAGATTTCACCAGAAATACATTTTTCAAAGTTCTCTGAACCCAAACTTCATATTTAAGTCTATCATCCTTCAAGATTGCAACATAATTTGTTGTGAAATTACTCCCACTCCAAACTACAGTTTATATTGATTTCTTCTCCTTCTTCTTCCATTAGAATATCATGAGTGAGATATTGGCATGAAGAATAGAATGTATATCTTGAATTTCTTGCAAATAGTTTATGCAGAATAGAATGTATATCTTGAATTTCTTGCAAATAGTTTATGCAATCTTGTTCCTGGTGATTGAAATTTTCATATTTTTATTTTCTCTACTGGTAAGTAGGGGAAGTATTGTATTCCGACCCAAAAACTCAATGTTGAGATTTCACCGGAAATATATGTTTTGAGACCCCCTGAACCCAAAAATATCATTTTTAGAAAAAGGTCCGTGTGTGTCTGTCTGTCTGTCTGTCTGTCAGTCAGGCTGTGGACAGCTAAACTCAAAAACGAAAAGTAGGTTAAAAACCAAAGTTGGTATTCAAGTTTAATGTCTTTGAAATGTGATACAAAGATTTTGAAGAAAATAGCCCCACCCTAAACTACCCTTTACATGGAAAATTTTTCGAAAATTTTGATTTTCTTGAGAATGGCTCTAACGATTTTGATTAAAATGTCATATGTTTGAAATATTTTTATGACAAATGGCTATAGCCCCTGTAGTCATATTTACTCTGGACTACTTTTGCATAACTGGTAAACCGTTAGAGATAGACAAAATCTTACTGTACAAAAAATGTAGATCTTGCTAAAATACACAATGTATGTCCGAATAAATTTTCTTGTAGGGTGAACCATTTTGGAGATATACCTTGTTATGTGTGTGAGTTTCAGAAAACTTAAAACTTTCGTGAAATGGAACATTGTTGTTCATTTTTTTTTAATATGTTAATTGTGCAAAGAGAACGGAATCTCAAAGCTTTAAAAGATTTGACTATCGCACAAAGCCTACTGTATTCTAATATTTCCCTTGCACTTACAAGGAAATAAGCAATAAGATAATTTGTAAAAATGTTTATCTTAACTAACACGAAGAAGATATAGGAATAAGAGTTTGTAAGATTGTTTAGTACAACATTAGAGAAAGTCATGTGAGTGCAACACATCAGATTTTTTGTATAAGTATTAAATCGCAAAATAGAGAAAAGTTACTTATTATTAAGTGAGAAATTTCCTCGGTACAGAGGTTTGTCTCCAACAAAACAATATACAAATGTAATTCAATTATATAACTATATAACAGAATTAATTTGTAGATTAAACATTACCATACAGAACTCATCACTGTGTTTGTGTAGTACTGCACCATTTATCTCTACTATGTACGTCTTCTTCAACTGCGTCGGTCTGGGTGGCTCAGTTGGTTAAATGCTGGCCTACTTATCCCAAGGTCGCGGGTTCAAACCCGGCCCAGGCCGATGGTTTTTAAGTGTGCTTAAAAACGACAGCTCCATGTCAGTAGATTTACTGGCATATAAAAGAACTCCTGCGGGACGAAATTCCTGCACACCAGCGACGCTGATGTGATCCTGGCAATTGACAGCGTCGTTAAATAAGAAAATAATTTTTTTTTTCTTCAACTGCACCAGATCTCTCCATTTACATGTGTATATTTTGTATCCAGGTAATAGCAGGTCCTCTGCTCCTTTTAATTTCCCACTCTACATACATGACCACACCATTGGAGTCTTCCCTTTAATTGTAATACAACTATCCTCTTCCGCTTCCATTAGTCGTCGTATTTCCATGTTCCTTATTTTGTCTTTTCTGGAGATTCTAGCTGATTTTCTCCAGAAGTCCATTTCCAGTGCATTCACTTCTTAATGTTTTTTTGATATAAAGTCCATGTTTCTGCTCCATAGAACACTATGCTTTGTAGTATTGTTTTGAAAATCATCCTTTTTGTATTGTTAACAATGTTTCTACTCCATAAAACTTAATTTAATATTCCAGTCACTTCCTTCCCATTTCTAATTTTTAAGTTGATATCAGTGTTTGATGTTCCCTCTTTTTCTAAAATTGAGCCTAAATAACAAAGTTGGCAACTTTTTTAATCCTTTTCCCATCAATGTATAAATCATCTAAAATATTCATCAATACTCTGTAAGAAAAGTTACTTTAGAAAAAAAAATGCAGAACTTAGTAATATATACAATTTGTAAATAATCTTTTATGACATTAGCTATTTTTGAAATATTCCATGTTGTATGTTCACATTTTCCTAAATAGTTGGGCTATCTAAAGAAATATGTTTGAATGTCTTCTTCCTCTTCCTCCCCTTCTTCTTCTCCTCCTTCTTCTCCTCCTCCTTCTTCTTCATTTGGGTAAAGACTGGTTCACAACCGCCCAGCTATAGTAACTACAACAGCAATGAGAACAGCAAGATACACTATCAATCCGCTTATCAATAGAAAGTGGAGGTTGACATTGCTCATTGGAGATTCATTTATTTCTTAACCAACCAATGATATATTTTCTAGCTTGCTAGAGGGAGCTCTAGTAGCTGTTTTCTAACACAGCTGACTTCAATAATTTCTACTGCAAAAAGCCTAATATGCGGAACATGAATGTAACATGTTGTGCCCAGTAACAAGTACAGGAAGTTAAAACATGGCCAAGCCTTCTTTTCCGTTCCCGGGGCCCAAGAAAGCTTCCCCTCAGTTGTGGACACACTCATTTGAATACCTGTATTTCAACTTTCTTGTTCTAGTTATCATTCTCATTGCCAGTGGCTGTAAATAAGCCTTATGTGACAATTTGACAAGCAGTATTACGGAATATCTGTATAATAAATGTTTATTCCAGGTACCAGGCTCGCACCTCATATATCCGCACAACAGCAGTGATGTCTATGGTTGGCTATATCCTAGGACTTGGAGACAGGCATGGAGAGAACATTCTGTTTGATTCTACCAATGGTGACACAGTACATGTGGATTTCAACTGCCTTTTCAATAAGGTATGGACAGTAATGCAGTCTGTAAAACAGTGCAAGATATTTGACGGAACATTTAATTGGTAAGTGACACTAAGGTCACTTACTTAATTATAAATTTGGAACATGTTTGAGAAGCTATTACTATAGAGTTCTGCTGAACTTGTGATATATCCTGTGTAATTCAAACACATGGATGAAATAAATATAAAATCTAAACATTACTGCAATAAGATTCTCTGGTAAGCTACCTGAGTCCCAGAATAATATATCAAAAGTTACTTATATTTTTGCAATATTTCCTAGGGAGAAAACTTTGAATGGGCAGAGCGTGTGCCTTTCCGCTTGACACACAATATGGTGGCTGGCATGGGACCAATGGGAGTGGAAGGAGTATTTAGACGTTCCTGTGAGATAACACTTAGGGTGCTACGTAGTCAAATAGAGACACTTATGTCTGTTTTAAGGCCATTTGTGTATGACCCAATGGTAACTTGGAATAAGAATCAACAGCAAGCTTCAACTCACTATATTGCTCATCGAAAGGACATAGAAATAACCAATGATATGGTAAGTTCACATTTGCAACATCATTCATAGTCTAATCAAATTATTTACTGGGTGCTTTCTGAAAACACCGGTTCACAGTAGCTGTTTTTCTCACAGACCTTTCATCCTTGTAACTATTTTCTTCAATGTTTAATTATCTCACTTTCCGTTTTCCCTTTTGCTTATACCCAACATTGACCTAAATTATTTTCAACCACCCGACTCACCTAACATTGTGCAGTTAATGTTTTTAACTACAATGACAAGTTTATCATTGTCATTTACCTCTTTATGAAATTATTGTCTAGTGACCTAGAAGTTTTTTGTAGTGAATGCTGCTCTTCTTTATTCCTTATAATTATAATAATTCCTTATAATTGTTATATATATATATATATTGATACCAAATATTGCATATTCTACCATCGTCCATCATTGTTTTATTTTAATGTGGACTCAATATACTGCCACAGTTCAACAACCTATGCATCAAGAGGTGGAATCAGGACTGAAAAATTCAATGCCATAGCCGGGATTTGAACCACAGATCTTCCGCTTATTGAGCGGCTGCTTTAACCATTAAGCTTCCATGCCCAACTCACCAGTGTGGCATTATATTCCCCAGCCGATTCGTACTTTCCCAGTTAGACCACAAGGGAACCTTTAGTTGGTAATTATTATTTATTTATGCCAACAAACTTACTGCTGCTGGTGTTATAAATAAATAATAATTACCATGTAAAGGGGTACATAAAGTACTTACACTTTGTAAGTCGCAAAGATCCTGACAGACCGTCTTCACTGCCACAAAGTCTGCAAGATGGGTGCCATGTTTGCTGAGTAATGTTCACAAGCAGCAACTGATGGATTCAGCCAGAATGTTTCTGGAAATGCATCAGAGAGGGAGATCTGCTCTTTAAACGGCTTCTCACTGGGGTGAGACCTGGTTCCATTATTCAACTCCTGAGACAAAACATCAGAGCATGTTGTGGAAGAAACCTGGCAAAATTGTCCCTCCAAAAAGGGCAAAGGTCACACATTTGGCCAGAAAATTTATGGCAACCATCTTTTGGGACTATCAGGGGGTTTTATTCATTCACCTGTACCAACCTGGTACAACACTGGTTTGGAAAAGCTTATGTCACATCACCAAAGAATTCATGGAAAAACATGGCGGCTATACAGAAAAGTAACAAAAGTATTGTACAGTGTAAATAAAATTATTTTAACATGATAAATTGTGTGTAGTGTTTTTTATAAAATAGGGAAACTTACTTATTGGATGCCCTTTGTATTTCTTCCCCTTATTTATTGCAATATTCTATTTAAGGTAAAAACTTGAATTTTTTTCCTTTCAGGCTGTGAAAAATCTGCGAGATATTGAGCTACGACTTCAAGGGATGGTGCGCACCAAAGGAAAGAGTTGCTCTTTATCACTGTCTGTTGAGGGGCAAGCCAACCATCTCATACTTGAGGCTACCAATATCGATAACCTTTGTCAGATGTACATCGGCTGGGGACCGTTTCTCTAAATGTGTTCACTGGCTTTATTGTAAATGTGTTTAAGGACACATGTTCAGTAATGTTATAACTTAAATGTTTATATTATGTTCCATAACTACTCTACAGTTCCTTATTTATTTTTTTCGCAAAGAAAAACTTTCACTATTATATGAATTTGTCTGTAAAACATATTGTTTCGTGTTGTTTATATGCTCTATTTTCCAAAGAGTCGTGCAATTGTTGTATTTTTTGTTACATAAATAAAGTTTCATAATTTTTCAGTTTGTTGTTCTCTTTGGGGGAGAAGGTTTATATAATTTTACAAAACCTTTTAAGGTTTAATACACTGTTTTGTTTTAGCAAAATGTTCAGTATTATCAGTAATGAAAATATTTTTTTCAAGTTTAACATTTTAAATTTAACATCATTGAAACTTGCACACTGTGAACCAAATAATTAAAGTATGGAAAAAAAATTTATGTCAACTACCCATATTGCTCCACTTAATAAATTATTGGTGGACATTTTTTGAGGACTGTTTTTCCCCAATTTTGACTGCTAATCAACTAACTGGTGATTCCCTAATCTTCTTCCTTGGGTATCTGCAGTATCATCTCATACATATATCACACTAAAGAATTCAAGGTATATAGAATAAGTGATCCCAGCGAGATAAAAATACAAGTATCAAGAGATTAAAGTTTATGCATGAGATGATAAACATCTGATAATTCTAAAGCAATCATCTTCAATCCCAACAAGAATCATTAATGATAAGAGTTAGGAGCTAACAGTTAACACCTTATTTTTCCTTTCTTTTGAATAAATCAACATATTTCAAAAAAGATTGCCTGAGGGCCTATACACATTATGTGCCTTAGAGTGCAGTGAAACAACAAATCTTGGAACGTATTTCTCTCTAGGAATTTTGGTAAACTGAAGAGATGTTTAGGATGTTCAAGGGGGTATCAGAAAATAACTGGAATTATATTTTTATTGGAAAATACTGCTCACTTTTATTCAAATTCCATTGCAGATCTTCAAAGTAATCTCCCTTGGACACAATACAATGACTGCAGTTCACTCCAATGTTCAAAACCGTCCTTGAAGCCCTTTTTTGATAGTCTGTTGAGTACACCGGAAATGTTGTTTAGCTCTCGACCACTCTAAAAATAACGACCTTGAAGCTCTTTTTTTCACTGCAGGAAATAGGTGGAAGTCACACAGCGCTAGGTCTGGTGAAGAAGGTGGATGCGGCATCACCTCAATGCCTAAGTCAGTGATTGTTTCTTGAGTCTTGATGGTGTGATGAGCCAGTACATTATCCTGATGAAGGATACGTCCCATTTGAACAAGATGTGGTCTTTTTGTTGCAATTTTCCTCCTTAATGGCCCCTTAAATACTTCACAATAGTAATTCGCAGTAACAGTATATTGCTTATCCACTATGTGCTTGTACACAACACCTTTCTTATCAAAAAAGACAAGATGCATGACTTTTCCCGCACTTGGTTGAACTTTGGCCTTTTTGGGTCTTGAGCTTGAAGGATGTTTCTATTGGGACTGTCCTGTTTTGTCTCTGGGTCATAATGATGAAACCAGGATTCATCGCATACGATGACTTTCTCCAAAAAAAGTGGTTCTTGGTGAAGTCTTTACTTCCATTGTTGACACGCCATCACACGATGAGTCTTCTGTTCGTCACTGATAACATGAGGCTTCCACTTTGCTGCAACTGTTCTAGGCCCTAGAACATTTTGTGCAATGTCTTCAGCTGATCCGTAGGATATTCATAATCTCTGCAATCTTTGTTAATGGTTAATGATGTTCTTCCCGCAACATGACATCAATTGGTTTGACTTTGGTTTCAGTCTTCGAAGTTGAGGGTCTTCTGGGATGTGGAGCATCCACAAGGTCATTTTGACCCTCCCAAAATCATTTATGCCACTCAAAAACTTGTGATTTTCCCATAGTTTGCTCTTTGTAGCCTTGTTGCATCATTTCCAATGTTTGTGATGCAGTTTTGTCTAGAAGAATGCAAAATCTAACTGATGCACACTGCTGCAACTTGAGATCCATGTCAGGTACAGTAAACACGCCTGTACACTTTCCCTGCTTCACTCCAAGTGAATGCAATGAGGCAAGTGATGCATATGGTATTACATCACTCAAGGTCACACCTCTCCAGTGCTGCAAATAGCAGTCTGAAGTGCGGGCACATTAAAATGCAATGAGGACACAGACAATCTATCAAAGAACATGCATCATTAATCCATAATATTTCAGAGTCAGTGGATATATTACTCGAGTGGAGCTATTATTCTTGGAATCATATTTAGAAACAGAGGGATATTTTGTGAAATCCTCGGAAACAGATTTTTTTATGGTGTGATAAATCTTTCTTGCCACTGCAGAAAACAGAAAAAGAATAACTTTATCTGTCATCACGGTGAGTATGGTAACAATCCTTTGTGTGAATCAATACCACAACCTGGAAATTACATCAGGTGTCATAAAATGTAGAAATTGGGGCACATTGATGTTTACTTCTCACTGACTAGAGTACTTAATAATAGGTAAGTGAGAATGCTAGGTAACTAACCTGTTGCACCCGAAGCCTGCCAGCAGGGAACCCCTCCACATCTCAGTTGTTATTAACTGGCATAGTCGCTAGTGGTTTTTTATAGAATTAGGTTTAGCTGTTATTTGCCCTTTCTTTCAGCCCTCTCACAACACATCCCAGTACCAACCGCCACCAATCCTGAAGCTGTTGGTCTGGGTGACTCAGTTGATTAGGCACTGGCCTACTAATCTTAAGGTTGCAGGTTCAAATCTGGTCCAATTTTTAAGCATCCTTAAAAGCGATATCTCATATGTATGGCCAAGAGATAAGAAAAAAAAAGGAATAACTTCCCATTTGAGAAAACTGTAAGTATAGGGACATTCAGATAAATAACAAGGAATATCTACAAAATGGTTTACTCCACAAAAAAAAGTATTTGACATAAATTGCATGTTTCAAAGAAATGTACATTTTTGTTCAGTAACATTTTATGTCTCTTACGGTTTACCAGATATGCCAAGCCAGTGCTGTCCAACTTTCTTATGTACTTGGGCACATTTAACTCATGTCTAAGGAGGCATGGGCACCATCACAATCACTGTTAGGGCAAGTACCCTTCTTTCGAGAGGAAAAAAGGAAAACACTGGCTAGGGAAGTAAATACAGCTTTAGATGTACAAAAACATACTTCATGGGTGTGTACTGGAAATATATTCAGAAGGAAATAATTTTGTCTTGAAGTTTGAATTAATACTAGAAATCATTGGAGTAAAAATTTGCTTATAAAGCACGCCAGAAAAATACATCACAGCACTGTGCTAGAGTCACCAAAACTGAAGAGGAAATCTGAGGAGATTCCCAGAAAATTCAAGTAATATCATTTGGCATGAAAATATGTTAAACAAATGCCAGTTTAATCAAGCCATTTTTGATAAAATCAAAATTTTTGAAATATGTTCCGTGTAAAATTTAATCTGGGTAGGGGATTTTCCTGAAAATCTTTGTGTTACATCCTTGGATGATGTTGACAAATTAAATACCAAGTTTGGTATTTAACCAACTTTGTTTTTGAGTTACACACACATGGAGGGATCTTTTTCTAAAAATGCTTTTCTTATTTAGGGGACTTTAAAATGTGTATTTCCACACAGTAAAGTCTTGATACCAAATTTTTGGGTGGAATGCAATACCTTCTCTACCTATTATGTATGCAGTAGAGAAGGTAATGACAGGAAAAGGAGAAAATCTTTAGGTATTAAATTGTTATTATAGTTCTCAACTGTTTGAAAACTACTCCATTGATTGTATAGGTCATGAAGTGAGACATGAACAATTCTTGCACATAGGGGAAGCTGCTTTCCTTCCCTCCCTGTCTGCAATGGCTGAGAAAGGGGATAGTTTGCCGTGAATGAATAAACACTATCACAACAGCGTGCAGGTGAAACAATTGCAGTTCACATGAAAGTAATTGTTGGCACATAGCCATAGTTATAGCCAAATCACTTTGTTACAAAGTTAATTTTTACACATTGATAATGTCATTAGCAATATGCACTAAAGCTATGCTAGTAAACTTCACTCCTTCGTGGACAGAAACATTATGACTTCTGCGCATACATGATTGTGCAACTTCCCCCACCATCAGTCTTTCAGGTGAAGAATTGTCACTGTGCAACTAAGGGAATTGCTCTTGTCTTACCTCATGAGCTATAACACAATCCAGAATGTTTTTATACTTTCAACCAGAATTTCAGTGCTTTATAGTGCAGTTGATAATGTACATGATCCATTGTTTTTGCATGTATCAAGGGAAAAGCATCAAGTGAAAATGCATGAAGCAATTCAAAATAGACCCTTGTTTTCAGCAAATTTTTAAGACTTTAGGTATTCAGATATGGAGTTCTCAATTGAGTGATTTGTACTCTCAGAAGTTGAGTACAACATTTATGAAGAATGAAATTTACAATGTACTCCAGATGCACATTCCTGGAGGCATCGTACATAAGCTACGAGTTTTTAAGTTTCCCATACCTTTATAGAAGATAAGATAATACTACCACTGGAAAGTTTTGTTGAATGACTAAGATGAATTGAATTTTTGCTTGTGATCTAAGCATTGCAGTTTAAAGTTAAGATATTTTGGAAAAATTAATGGCACATATAGAGCAAGATGGAGCTGAGTTCTCCAATAGTCTTGTGCTTCTTTGCTGCTGGCTGAAAACCCCAGCATTGCCGGTGGTTTGATGCTTTATCCCTACAATTTGTAGACAGATTGCACTTGCCCAGTGACCTTGTGTTTCTTTGTTACTAGCTGAAACATACAACATTGTCCATGGTTTGATGCTTTATCCCTACAATTTGTAGACAGATTGCACTTGCCCAGTGACCTTGTGTTTCTTTGTTACTAACTGAAACATACAACATTGTCCATGGTTTGATGCTTTATCCCTGCAATTTGTAGACAGATTGCACTTGCCCAGTGACCTTGTGTTTCTTTGTTACTAGCTGAAACATACAACATTGTCCATGGTTTGATGCTTTATCCCTACAATTTGTAGACAGATTGCACTTGCCCAGTGACCTTGTGTTTCTTTGTTACTAGCTGAAACACACAACATTGTCCGTGGTTTGAGACTTTACCCCTACAACTTTTAGATTTAGGTTACACTTGTCCACTAATCTTGTGTTTCTTTGGAGACATTTAAAAAATTCTGATGTGTTGCACTCACATGGCTTTCTCTACTCTTGTACTATCTATTCTTAGTAATTCTTATTCCAATATCTTCTTAGTGTGAGCTGATATAAACATTTGCAGAAATTATCTTATTGCTTATTTCCTTGTAGGTGAAATGGAACATTGTTGTTCATTTTTTTATATGTTAAATGTGCAAAGAGAACGGAATCTCAAAGCTTTAAAAGATTTGACTATCGCACAAAGCCTACTGTATTCTAATATTCCCCTTGTACCTACAAGGAAATAAGCAGTAAGATAATTTGTACAAATGTTTATCTCAACTAACACAAAGAAGATATAGGAATAAGAGTTTGTAAGAATGGTTAGTACAAGAGTAGAGAAAGCCACATGAGTGCAACACATCAGGTTTTTTGAGTTATGCTGTCCACAGACTGACAGACACACATATGGAACTTTTTCTAACTAAATATTTAACTGAAAGAAATAATGTTTAAACTACCAGCTGCCACCTGTCTAGGAAGAATGTTTGTAACCGCTACAGGACCACCGATCAAATGTTTACAAAATACTCCTATTATGGATATGACTTTCGAACATTCGCTTGAAATTCCAGAGAATGGGACTGGTGCACTTAGTGATTGGTTAATTGAATTTGACGATTTACTTAACTATAATTAACTCCAGTACGAAAAAAAGAATACGATGTTGTGTTGTAAATGACATGTCAAAGAAACTGCAGTCTCCTGGGATTTTTTTTTTTTTTTTTTTTGGCAAAAAGGCTAACTACCTCCTCCAGAGTCACTTCGCTGTAGAGGTGGATGTTAAGCAGCACTAAAACATTCAGTCTATTCTGTTTCATACTGGATGTTAGATACGTCTTCATACGCCATAAAGTAGAAAATGATCATTCAGCTGTGCATGCTGTTGCTGGTATGATGCACATGATGGTTAAAAGTTCCTTGATGTTAGGCTAGAAGTTATTTCTGGTGTGGATAAGTGTTTCAATAGCAGTTTTCGGTTTATTTTGTTTAGTTTTCGAAAAGTTAAACCATATGTTTAATTCCCCTCGAAGCTCTGTAATGGTACCTGGCAAGTCTTGTTCGTAAATGCCTCCAGCTTTTACTATATCGTCAATATTGGAAATAAGATCACTTTGAAAACCAGGAATCAAGCTCTGAAGTTTAAGGATATACTTGTGTTTGTCATGAGAGAATATAGTGGATAGTTAATTGAATGGGTAACCCAAGAATGGAAGGAAAACATTAATGCAACAATGATCTTCTGGAGAAGCTGTAGGAATGTTACTTCGATGAGCTTGCCTGGATGCTATTCGAGGAACACTAACTTCTACATCAACATTTTTAACTACTGTGATAGCGTTCTCAAAACATAATGAAAGGTTTGGTTATCACGACACTCTTTTAGTGTATCTTTAATTGTTTCATTCATTCCGTAACACTGAATTAGACCAAGAGTTGGATTTTGGAGCTGCCGAGAAAGAGGTAGAGTCATTCCCAATTTTTTTCAGCTACGTTAATTAGCGAAATTATGAACTCACACTTCATGAATTGAGTAAAATGTATGCAGTTTTATTAAAAGACCCTGCCTCTTCTAGTAATGACACTATTACAGGAAAAATTTCCTTAAAGTGTAAAACAGCATCATGCCCTTCTACCCACCTAGTTTCACACAGCGATACCAGTTTAGTTTTCTTATGCTAAGAGCACACTTCACTACATTTTTGTTTGAAGAGTGAGGACCGCTTATTAGATTCCTTAACGAAATTATCAATTTTGCCAATTATGTCTAGAGCTTGTCTAATTAAAGTGACAGAACAAGCTTTAGAAAGCGACAGATTCGGGCAATGCGCGGCACAGTGCGTATAGAACGCGAGAGGTTGAACGGCTAAAATTCGGGATTGAATACCACAAAACTGTCCTGAAAAATTTGCACCACCATCGTAGCATTGTCCACGAAGTTTCGAAATGTCTAGCCCCAAGTCTCGCAGTTCATCCAGTATTAACTTAAACACTTCACCACTTAAATCGTGCGTAACAACAAATCTTAGGAATTCTTCCGTCACACAACCCGTTTCTAAGTCAACAAAGCCCACGCATAATGTTAACTGCTCATTTGCACTGATGTCTGTAGTTTCATCAACTAGAATAGAAAAATATCTCCCCCTCTTTAACATCATCTATAATCTTTTTTCAATTATAGCAGTACAGCAATTAATCAAATCATTTTGGGTGGTTTTGCTTGTTAGAGTAGAATTTTTAGGAGCATTTACAAGATGGCTGCGTGATGTTTCATCGCCTGCATTGACATGAAACTTAAGAACACCTTAAGAAACTCCTTAAAATTCCCCTTGTTTTCACCTTCGAACTCATGCTCTAAATCTATGGCACCATCATCTCTGTGACCTCGAAGTGGAATTTTCTGGCGACCGCACAGTATGATAGTCTTCACAACCGAGATCAGTTTCACACGATTTTCATTGTTTTCTTCATTTCATTGTTCAACTGAAGTTCAACATTCTATTCCCCCCCCCCCCCCCCCTCATACACTTATCTAAAATTCTCGCTTTTAAGCAGGGCTGTTTTATGATAGTTGTTTTCTGAGTGTTCCCTGAATAGTTGAAGCGCTTTCTCAAATTTCTTTCGAGGCTCAGTTACTAGAGTTTGTAATTGCACTCTACTGCTACTATAGTTGTCACGTGTTTGACAGTTGTTATGTGCACTTCGTTTAATATCATGAAGTCTACCCCCTGAACCTGTCGTATTTTAGACACACTATCACATTTATTAAAATGCTAGTGACTGCGCTGTGGCAAGATGAAAACCTTGAGCACAGAAACTCGGCATTTAACCAACCCGCGTCACCAACAGCAGTATACAATATGGAGATTCTATTCTATTAGTGATGTTTTGAAAACATACAAATAAATTTCTTTAAGAATAATAATAAGGGCCATACTGAAAGTCTTAAAAATCTTAATCGTAACACATAATTGGGCCTGTTCCGTATGGTTGTTTAAAAGATCGTTACTTATCTCGCGATGTTACACGTAAAGAAAATTCGAATTACTCTAAATATTCAAACAGCCGAAATGTTGCCTATTACAAAACTTAACATCGTGGGTAAAAACATTTGCTACGGTACATTTTTGCAAAAACTCCACAAAAAGGCAAGTTATTTTGATTTATTCAATTTGGGTCCCATTAGAAACCTTCCACCTCAATGGTCTATTCTTTCATTGGGACCAACTATCAAAGGTAGTACATATACCAATTTTCATAGAAATCGGTTTGGCCATTTTTGCGTAATGACTAATGAGGTAACACACATATCATTTACAGCAATAAAGCAGGATGTGACAGGGGGGGGGGGGGCTGGCACCCCCCTGTATCCGCGCCTGTGTACAAGAGTAGAGAGTCATGTGAGCGCAACACATCAGATTTTTTTATATGTTAAGGGGCACTGGGAGTGAAATTTGAAAGTTCCACATTTCTTGATAGATTTTCTGAAAGTTTTACAGTATATTTATACGAGAATAGGATGTACACCAAATTTCATTAAAATTAGATAATTCGTTTATGATATATAAATTATTTTATGAATTTAATAGGCACATTTTCAAAATGTAGCTCGCGTCTATTGACTTTTCAAAATTGATTTATGTTGGCAGAACTGGTACTCTAAAGCATGGGTAACAATTGTATGAAGATATATTTCAAATACTTTTTCTGATTATGCTGTACATATTTTTTTTAATAACAAAGAAAATTTAATCTTAAAAATTATCGATTTTTTTCATACAAAAAATTTTGTAATCATTCATGAATGAATTAACATGAATTTTGGAATTCATGTTAATTATAACATCAATATTGAATCATAGTTTTGTTTAACTACTACTTATGAGCATTTTTGGAAATATTCATTGAATTTGAAGCAAAACTCAGGCGCGACCTTCTTTTGGAATGTGCAGAAATGTAGTTTTGAGAAAAGCAGGCTTTTATACAGGAACATGCTGTGTACATTAAGGGAAGAGCACTATTTGAAAGGGCCGTAATGACCACATGGAGTGGGGATATGAAAAATGCTAGCTGGTCCAAATGCACAGGTGTTCGAGGAACATTTTAAGGTGAAAAAACAATTTTCGACTTTTTGACAATTTTGGCCAAAATTTCACTCCCAGTGTCCCTTAAGCGTGCAAAGAGAACGGGATCTCAAAGCTTTAAAAGATTACACTGTCGCTCAAGTCTACTGTAACCTGATATTCCCGTTGCATCTACGAGGAAATAAGCGATAAGATAATTTCTGCAAATGTTTATCCTAAGTAACACGAAGAAGATATAGGAATAAGAGTTTGTAAGAATGGTTAGTGCAAGAGTAGAGAAAGTCAAGTAAGTGCAACAAATCAGATTTGTTTAAATGCTAAGCGTGCAAAGAGAACGGGATCTCAAAGCTTTAAAAGATTTGACTATCGCTCAAAGCCTACTGCATTCTAATATTCCCCTTGCACCTACAAGGGAATAAGCTGTAAGATAATTTGTAGAAATGTTCCAACACGAAGAAGATATAGGGATAAGAGTTTGTAAGAATGGTTAGTAGGTACAAGAGTAGAGAAAGTCATGTGAGTGCAACACATCAGATTTTTTAAGTTCCATTTGTATGCCGCCTTTAACATCTAAGGTGGTGTTCGGCGGCTTGTTACCTTTAGAACAATTGCTCAACAGCAATGATGATGATGATGACGACGATGACGATGATGGTGGTGGTGATGATATGATGATGATGATGACGACGACGATGACGATGGTGGTGGTGATGATATGATGATGATGATGATGATGATGATGATGATGATGATGAGCACTCATGGAAAGGGACAACAAATCATAACCGTTCACAATAATTATAATTCATGGAATCAATATACAAACATTAAAACGTGTAACAGACTTAAGTCATAGCCAGGTCGTTCGTTGGTCGTTCGGGCACAGTGCGTAGGTATACATTTATAATTCTGTCACAGAGACCAAGAATGGATGAAAATAAGGACAAAATAGAAACTACACAAAGAAATAGGCGTTACAGTGCTTAGTTAACGTTTATTTAATTAAATAAACTAAATTGGGCCTTATGAAAATAGCATTTGCGTATAAGATAGGTATGAGAAAGTTTAACGTTGAACATTGCTGGTTAATTGATTTTTCCTCCCCCACAGAAGATACAACTAGAATTTTCTCCCCTTTGGTTTATCGTATTCCTCCATCTCTTGTTTTCCATTTGATACCCTAGCAACGAGAATGGTGGTTAGACTGATGTAAACAGAGTAGCGCTGGAGGAAATTCCGTTTTGGTTACCGCAAATGGAATGGGAATCGTGAGAATGTCTGCTAATTCTAGGCCAGTACCAAGAGGAGAGGGTGTTTTATTTTCGGCTAAGGCTCAGTACAGCAAAGAGACTCACGATTTTCTCAAAGGTAATAAAACTTGACAGAAGCATGTGTATATTAAATCACTATTTGTTTCTTATCGAACCATTTGGTACAGGCAAGCTGCAAAATATTTGAACTTATGTTCATGAGTGCGTGCTCCTTTTGCATCCCTACCCCCTTTTAAACTAAACAGTTAATTGTACGCTTTACAAATACGGGCAGCAACTACACGTGGTAAAATGTGACTTGTTTACCTCTACAGACGGAAGAATTAATGGCTAAAATTCCGTATCGCAGTTGAAGTGAACTAGTTACCTACTAGAAAAAGTCTAGAATCTTATCGATTCCTGTAGAAACAGTTTTAAAAGTTTCGTATTAATGTAGACTCCAATACTTAGGCAATTAGGTATTGTTGTTAGGTTCAAGAAAGGAGGAAGATAACTACAAAAGTGCTCTAAAGTGAGGTATCAAAAGACAAACTAAAATTCCTAATAACAAAACAAAGGGAAGAGGGTAGCTGTTCGTCAGAAGATGGCTGAAACCGCTAGGTGTTCTGTGGCTGGGAATAACGGAATTCCTACCGTCCGTTGAGTCCGTTTTTACTTTCTCCACTACGTATAGTAAGTAGAGGAAGTATTGTATTCCACCCAAACATTCGATGTCGAGATTTCACCGGAAATATGTTCTGAAACCCCCTGAATCCCAAAGAAGCACTTTTAGAAAAATGTCCCTGTGTGTGAGAGAGTGCCAACCTGTGGACAGCATAACTTAAAAAAGAAAAGTCGGTTAAAAACCAAAGTTGGTATTTAAGTTTAATGTCTTCGAAGGATGCGACACGAAGATTTTCAAGAATATTCATCCACCCTAAACTACCCTTTGCCTGGAAAATTTTTCGAAAATTTTGATTTTCTTTAAAATGGCACTAACGATTTTTATTAAAATGCCATATGTTTCAGTTATTTTTACGCAAACGAAATGTAGGTATATTTTGAATTTTCTAGCTATAGCTCATGTAACCCATCTTATTCTGGATGATTTTTGCATAACTGTAAACCGTAAGAGATAGACCAAATGTTACTGTAGGTACAAAAAATGTAGATCTTGCTAAAACACACAATTTATATTCATTTTTCTTTTTGGTAAAGTGAACCACTTCGGAGATATTCCTTGTTATTTGTGTGAGTTTTGGAAAACAAACTTTCGTCAAATGGAACACGTTATTCATTTTTTATGCTAGTCGTGCAAGGAGAACGGAATTTGAAAGCTTTAAAAGATTTTACTATCGCTCAAAGGCTACTGTATTCCCATATTCCCTTTGTACCTACAAGGAAATAAGCTATTAAGATAATTTCTGCAAATGTTTATCTCTACTAACATGAAGCAAATATACGAATAAGAGTTTGTAAGAATGTTTAGTACGACCATACTAGAGATAGAGAAAGTCATGTGAGTGCAACACATCAGATTTTTCACTCATCGTCACTTGTCTTGTTTATACGGAAAATTGTTTATTTGTGCTAGATGAAATGTACTATTGTGATTTTGCTCAGTTTTTAAGCTGTCACTTCACTAATGTGAACTAATTCCAGTGGTGTAGTTCTGTAATGAAATATGCCTGACGTAGCTTCTTCTTCCCGCCACCGCCACCACCACCGCCACCGCCACCACCACCGCCACCGCCACCACCACGGCCACCGCCACCGCCAACACCACCGCCAACACCACCGCCAAAACCACCACCACCGCCACCGCCACCGCCACCGCCACCATCACCACCACCACCACCACCACCGCCACCGCCACCACCACCGCCACCGCCAACACCACCGCCAACACCACCGCCATAACCACCGCCAACACCACCGCCACCGCCACCACCACCGCCACCGCCACCGCCAACGCCACCGCCAACATCACCGACAATACCACCGCCACTACCATCGCCAACACCATCACCATCACCACCACCACCACCACCGCCAACACCACCGCCAACACCACCGCCACCACCACCGCCACCGCCACAGCCACCACCACCGCCATCACCACCGCCAACACCACCGCCACCACCACCGCCAACACCACAGCCACCACCACCGCCAACACCACCGCCACCACCACCGCCACCACCACCGCAAACACCATCACCATCACCACCACTGCCACCACCGCCAACACCACCACCACCGCCACCACCACCGCCACCACCACCAACACCACCGCCAACACCACCGCCACCACCACCGCCACCACCACCGCCACCGCCACCGTCAACACCACCGCCAACACCACCGCCAACACCACCGCCAACACCACCGCCACCACCACCGCCACCACAACCGCCACCACCACCGCCACCGCCACCGCCAACACAACCGCCCACACCACCGCCATCACCACCGCCAACACCACCGCCACCACCACCGCCACCGCCAACACCACCGCCAACACCACCGCCTCCGCCACCACCATCAAAACGCCACCGTCACCGCCACCGCCCCGCCACCACCACCGCCACCACCACCGCCAAATCCACCGCCACCGCCACCGCCAACACCACCGCCACCGCCACCACCACCGCCACCACCACCACCAACACCAACACCGCCAACACCAGCGCTACCGCCACCGCCTCCACCACCGCCAACACCACCGCCACAACCACCGCCACCACCACCGCCACCACCACCGCCACCACCACCGCCACCGCCACCGCCAACACCACCGCCACCACCACCACCGCCACCGCCACCACCACCGCCACCCCCACCACCACCGCCAACCCCACCGCCACCGCCACCACCACCGCCACCACCACCGCCAACACCACCGCCAACACCACCGAAACCGCCAACGCCACCGCCAACACTACCACCATACCGTCACCACCACCGCCACCGCCACCGCCACCGCCCCCGCCACCACCAACACCACCGCCAACACCACCGCCAACACCACCCTCACCCCCACCACCACCGCCAACACCACCGCCAACACCATCGCCAACACCACCGACACCGCCACCGCCACCGCCACCCCCACCGCAACCGCCACCACCACAGCCACCGCCACCGCCACCACCACCACCACAACTGCCACCACCACCGCCGCCACCACCAACACCACCGCCACCCCCACCGCCACCGCCACCAACACCGCCACCACCACCGCCAACACCACCGCCAACACCACCGCCACCATCACCGCCACCACCACCGCCACCGCCACCACCGCCACCGCCACCACCACCACCGCCACCGCCAACACCACCACCAGCGCCACCACCACCAACAAAACCACCGCCACCACCACCGCCACCACCACCGCCACCGCCAAAACCACCACCACCGCCACCGCCACCGCCACCACCACCGCCACCGCCAACACCACCACCGCCAACACCATCACCACCGCCACCATCACCCCCACCGCCACCGCCAACACCACCACCACCGCTACCGCCAACACCACCACCGCCACCACCACCGCCACCGCCGCAACCACCACCGCCATCACCACCACCAACACCACCGCCACCACCACCACTACCGCCACCACCAACACCACCACCATCGCCACCGCCACCGCCAACACCACCACCGCCATCGCCACAACCACCGCCAACACCACCACCACCGCCACCGCAAACGCCACCGCCACCGCCACCGCCACCGCCAACGCCACCACCACCGCCAACAGCACCGCCACCACCACCACCAGCGCCACCGCCACCGCCAACACCACCACCGCCAACACCACCGCCAACACCACCGCCAACACCACCGCCAACACCACCGCCACCGCCAACACTACCGCCACCGCCACCACCACCGCCACCGCTAACACCACCGCCACCGCCACAGCCACCACCACCGCCATCACCACCGCCAACACCTACGCCACCGCCACCACCACCACCGCAACCGCCACAACCAGCGCCACCGCCACCGCCAACACCACCGCCAACACCACCGTCACCACCACCAACACCGCCATCGCCACCGCCACCACCAACACCACCGCCAACACCAACGCCAACACCACCGCCACCACCACCGCCACAGCCACCACCACCGCCACCGCCACCAGCAACACCACCGCCAACACCACCGCCACCACCAACGTTAACACCATCACCATCACCACCACGACCACCACCGCCAACACCACCGCCAACATCACCGCCACCACAACCGTAACCGCCAAGACCACCGCCAACACTACCGCCAACACCACCGCCGCCACCACCACCACCGCCACCGCCACAGCCACACCCACCGCCACCGCCACCGCCAAATCCACCGCCAACACCACCGCCACCACCACCACCACCGCCACCGCCACCACCACCGCCACCGCCAACACCACCACCGCCACCACCACCAACACCACCGCCACCACCACCACCGCCACCGCAAACACCACCACCATTGCCACCGCCACCGCCAACACCACCACCACCGCCACCATCACCGCCACCGCCAACACCACAACCACCGCCACCGCCACCGCTAACGCCACCGCCACCGCCAACACCACCACCGCCAACACCACCGCCACCTCAACTACCACCAGCGCCACCTTGGATTTGGATTTGGTTTAAGGGCGCTCAACTTCTAGGTCATCAGCGCCCTTAACAGACTCATGGCAATCTGCCACCGCCAACACCACCACCGCCAACACCGCCGCCACCGCCAAATCCACCACCACCACCGCCACCGCCACCGCCACCGCCAACACCACCGCCACCGCCACCACCACCGCCACCGCCACCGCCACACCACCGCTACAACCACCACCACCGCCAACACCACCACCAACACCACTGCCACCACCACCAACACCACTGCCACCACCACCGCCACCGCCACCGCCACAACCACCGCCACCGCCACCGCCAACACCACCGCCAACACCACCGCCAACACCACCGCCAACACCACCGCCACCACCACCGCCACCGCCACCGCCAACACCACCGCCAACACCGCCGCCAACACCACCGCCACCACCACCGCCACCGCCACCGCCACCACCGAGGCCAACGCCACAGCCAACACCACCGCCAACACCACCGCCACCACCACCGCCAACACCATCACCAATACCACCAACACGACCACCACCGCCAACACCAATCGCCAACACCACCGCCACCACCACCGCCACCGCCACCACCACCGCCAACACTACCGCCAACACCACCGCCACCACGACCGCCACCGCCACCACCACCAACACCGCCACCGCCAACACCACCACCAGCGCCACCACCACCAACAAAACCACCGCCACCACCACCGCCAACACCACCACCACCGCCACCGCCAAAAACACCACCACCACCGCCACCGCCACCACCACCGCCACCGCCAACACCACCACCGCCAACACCATCGCCACAGCCACCACCACCCCCACCGCCACCGCCAACACCACCACCACCGCTACCGCCAACACCACCACCACCACCACCACCACCGCCACCGCCGCAACCACCACCGCCATCACCACCACCAACACCACCGCCACCATCACCACCGCCACCGCCAACACCACCACCATCGCCACCGCCACCGCCAACACCACCACCGCCATCGCCACAACCACCGCCACCGCCAACACCACCACCACCGCCACCGCAAACGCCACCGCCACCGCCACCGCCAACGCCACCACCACCGCCAACACCACCGCCACCGCCACCACCACCAGCGCCACCGCCACCGCCACCGCCAACACCACCACCGCCAACACCACCGCCAACACCACCGCCAACACCACCGCCAACACCACCGCCACCGCCAACACTACCGCCACCGCCACCACCACCGCCACCGCTAACACCACCGCCACCGCCACAGCCACCACCACCGCCATCACCACCGCCAACACCTACGCCACCGCCACCACCACCGCCACCGCCACAACCACCGACACCGCCAACACCACCGCAACAACCACCGACACCACCACCACCGCCACCGCCACCGCCACCCCCAACACCACCGCCAACACCAACGCCAACACCACCGCCACCACCACCACCACAGCCACCACCACCGCCACCGCCACCAGCAACACCACCGCCAAAACCACCGCCACCACCAACGTTAACACCATCACCATCACCACCACGACCACCACCGCCAACACCACCGCCAACATCACCGCCACCACAACCGCCACCGCCAAGACCACCGCCAACACTACCGCCAACACCACCGCCACCACCACCACCACCGCCACCGCCACAGCCACATCCACCGCCACCGCCACCGCCAAATCCACCGCCAACACCACCGCCACCACGACCACCACCGCCACCACCACCGCCACCGCCAACACCACCACCGCCACCAACACCACCGCCACCACCACCGCCACCGCCAACACCACCACCATTGCCACCGCCACCGCCAACACCACCACCACCGCCACCATCACCGCCACCGCCAACACCACAACCACCGCCACCGCCACCGCTAACGCCACTGCCACCGCCACCGCCAACACCACCACCGCCAACACCACCGCCACCTCAACCACCACCAGCGCCACTTTGGATTTGGATTTGGATTTGGTTTAAGGGCGCTCAACTTCTAGGTCATCAGCGCCCTTAACAGACTCATGGCAATCTGCCACCGCCACCGCCAACACCACCACCACCGCCAACACCGCCGCCACCGCCAAATCCAACACCACCGCCAAAACCAACACCACCACCACCGCCACCGCCACCGCCAACACCACCGCCACCGCCACCACCACCGTCACCGCCACCGCCAACACCACCGCTACAACCACCACCACCGCCAACACCACCACCAACACCACTGCCACCACCACCGCCACCGCCACCGCCACAACCACCGCCACCGCCACCGCCACCGCCAACACCACCGCCAACACCACCGCCACCACCACCACCGCCACCGCCACCGCCAACACCACCGCCAACACCGCCACCAACACCACCACCACCACCGCCACCGCCACCGCCACCACCGAGGCCAACGCCACAGCGAACACCACCGCCAACACCACCGCCAGCACCACCGCCAACACCATCACCAATACCACCAACACGACCACCACCGCCAACACCAATCGCCAACACCACCCTCACCACCACCGCCACCGCCACCACCACCGCCAACACTACCGCCAACACCACCGCCACCACCACCGCCACCACCACCGCCACCACCGCCACCGCCACCGCCAACACCACCGCCAACACCACCGCCAACACCACCGCCACCACCACCGCCACCGCCTTCGCCACCACCACCGCCAACACAACCGCTACCGCCACCGCCACCACCACTGCCACCACCACCGCCAACACCACCGCCAACACCATCGCCACCGCCACCGCCACCGCCATCGCCACCACCACCGCCACCGCCAACGCCACCACCACCGCCACCGCCACCACCAACACCACCGCCACCGCCACCACCACCGCCACCACCACTGCCAACACCACCGCCACCGCCACCACCAGCGCCACCGCCACCGCCAACACCACCGCGACCCCCACCACCACCACCGCCACCACCACCGCCACCTCCAACACCACCGCCAACACCACCGCCAACACCACGGCCAACACCAGCGCCAACACCACCGCCAACATCACCGCCACCCCCATCGCCACCGCCACCGCCAACACCTCCGCCACCACCACCGCCAACACCACCGCCAGCGCCACCGCCACCCCTACCGCCAACACCACCGCCACCGCCACCACCAACGCCACCACCACCGCCAAAACCACCGCCACCGCCAACACCACCGCCACAACCACCACCACCGCCACCATCACCGCCAACGCCAACACCACCACCGCTACCACCACCACCGCCAACACCACCACCACCACCCACACCACCGCCACCGCTACCGCCACCACCGCCACCGCCAACACCACCGCCAACACCACCGCCAACACCACCGCCAACACCACCGCCACCGCCATCACCACCGCCACCGCCAACACCACCACCGCCACCATCGACGCCAGCGCCACCACCACTCCCAGCGCCACTGCCAACAACACCATCACCGCCACCGCCAACACCACCACCACCGCCACCACCACCGCCACCGCCAACACGACCGCCAAAACCACCGCCAACACCACCGCCAACACCACCGCCAACACCACCGCCACCAACACCGCCACCGCCACCGCCAACACCACCGCCAACACCACCGCCAGCGCCAGCGCCAGCGCCACCACCATCACCACCGCCAACACCACCGCCACCGCCACCACCACCGCAACCACCACCGCCAAAACCACCGCCACCGCCAACACCACCGCCACAACCACCACCACCGCCACCATCACCGCCACCGCCAACACCACCACCGCTACCACCACCACCGCCAACACCACCACCACCCACACCACCGCCACCGCCATCGCCACCACCACCGCCACCGCCACCGCCAACACCACCGCAGACACCACCGCCAACACCACCGCCAATACCACCGCCACCGCCACCGCCACCACCACCGCCACCGCCAACACCACCACCGCCACCAACACCGCCACCGCCACCACCAATCCCAGTGCCACTGCCAACACCACCACCGCCACCGCCAACACCACCACCACCGCCACCACCACCACCACCACCGCCAACAACACCACCGCCACCACCACCACCAACACCACTGCCACCACCACCCCTACCGCCAACACCACCACAATCGCCACCGCCACCGCCCCCGGCAACACCACCACCCCCGCCACCACCACCGCCACCGCCAACACCACCACCGCCACCGCCAACACCACCGCCACCACCAACGCCACCGCCACCGCCAACATCCCCACCACCGCCAACACCACCACCACCGCCACCGCCACCGCGAACACCACCGCCACCGCCACCACCACCGCCGCGGCGAACACCACCGCCACCGCCTCCACCACCGCCACCGCCTCCACCACCGCCACAACCTCCACCACCGCCACCGCCAACCCCACCGCCAACACCACCGCCACCACCACCACCGCCACCCCCAACACCACCGCCAACACTAACGCCAACACCACCGCCACCACCACCTCCACCGCCACCGCCACGACCACCGCCACCGCCACCGGCAACACCACCACCAACACCACCGCCACCACCAACGCCAACACCATCACCATCACCACCACGACCACCACCGCCAACACCACCGCCACCACCACCGCCACCGCCAAGACCACCACCAACACTACCGCCAACACCACCGCCACCACCACCACGGCCACCGCCATCCCCACCACGGCCAACACCACCGCCCACACCACTGCCACCACCACCACCGCCACCGCCAACACCACCTTCAACACCACCGCCAACACCACCGCCACCACCACCACCGCCACCGCCACCGCCAACATCTCCGCAAACACCGCCGCCAACACCACCGCCACCGCCACCACCACCGCCAACACCATCACCAATACCACCAACACGACCACCACCACCAACACCAATCGCCAACACCACCGCCACCACCACGGCCACCGCCACCGCCACCACCACCGCCAACACCACCGCCAACACCACCGCCATAACCACCGCCAACACCACCGCCACCGCCACCACCACCGCCACCGCCACCGCCAACGCCACCGCCAACACCACCGACAATACCACCGCCACTACCACCGCCAACACCATCACCATCACCACCACTACCACCACCGCCAACACCACCGCCAACACCACCGCCACCACCACCGCCACCGCCACAGCCACCACCACCGCCATCACCACCGCCAACACCACCGCCACCACCACCGCCAACACCACAGCCACCAGCACCGCAACCACCACCGCCAAAACCACCGCCACCGCCAACACCACCGCCACAACCACCACCACCGCCACCATCACCGCCACCGCCAACACCACCACCGCTACCACCACCACCGCCAACACCACCACCAACCACACCACCGCCACCGCCATCGCCACCACCACCGCCACCGCCACCGCCAACACCACCGCAGACACCACCGCCAACACCACCGCCAACACCACCGCCACCGCCACCACCACCGCCACCAACACCGCCACCGCCACCACCAATCCCAGTGCCACTGCCAACACCACCACCGCCACCGCCAACACCACCACCACCGCCACCACCACCACCACCGCCAACAACACCACCGCCACCACCACCACCAACACCACTGCCACCACCACCCCTACCGCCAACACCACCACAATCGCCACCGCCACCGCCCCCGGCAACACCACCACCCCCGCCACCACCACCGCCACCGCCAACACCACCACCACCACCGCCACCGCCAACACCACCGCCACCACCAACGCCACCGCCACCGCCAACATCCCCACCACCGCCAACACCACCACCACCGCCACCGCCACCGCGAACACCACCGCCACCGCCACCACCACCGCCGCGGCGAACACCACCGCCACCGCCTCCACCACCGCCACCGCCTCCACCACCGCCACAACTTCCACCACCGCCACCGCCAACCCCACCGCCAACACCACCGCCACCACCACCACCACCGCCACCCCCAACACCACCGCCAACACTAACGCCAACACCACCGCCACCACCACCTCCACCGCCACCGCCACGACCACTGCCACCGCCACCGGCAACACCACCGCCAACACCACCGCCACCACCAACGCCAACACCATCACCATCACCACCACGACCACCACCGCCAACAACACCGCCACCACCACCGCCACCGCCAAGACCACCACCAACACTACCGCCAACACCACCGCCACCACCACCACGGCCACCGCCACCCCCACCACGGCCAACACCACCGCCCACACCACTGCCACCACCACCACCGCCACCGCCAACACCACCTCCAACACCACCGCCAACACCACCGCCACCACCACCGCCACCGCCACCGCCAACATCTCCGCAAACACCGCCGCCAACACCACCGCCACCACCACCGCCAACACCATCACCAATACCACCAACACGACCACCACCACCAACACCAATCGCCAACACCACCGCCACCACCACGGCCACCGCCACCGCCACCACCACCGCCACCACCACCGCCAACACCACCGCCAACACCACCGCCATAACCACCGCCAACACCACCGCCACCGCCACCACCACCGCCACCGCCACCGCCACGACCACCGCCACCGCCACCGGCAACACCACCGCCAACACCACCGCCACCACCAACGCCAACACCATCACCATCACCACCACGACCACCACCGCCAACAACACCGCCACCACCACCGCCACCGCCAAGACCACCACCAACACTACCGCCAACACCACCGCCACCACCACCACGGCCACCGCCACCCCCACCACGGCCAACACCACCGCCCACACCACTGCCACCACCACCACCGCCACCGCCAACACCACCTCCAACACCACCGCCAACACCACCGCCACCACCACCGCCACCGCCACCGCCAACATCTCCGCAAACACCGCCGCCAACACCACCGCCACCACCACCGCCAACACCATCACCAATACCACCAACACGACCACCACCACGAACACCAATCGCCAACACCACCGCCACCACCACGGCCACCGCCACCGCCACCACCACCGCCACCACCACCGCCAACACCACCGCCAACACCACCGCCATAACCTCCGCCAACACCACCGCCACCGCCACCACCACCGCCACCGCCACCGCCAACGCCACCGCCAACACCACCGACAATACCACCGCCACTACCACCGCCAACACCATCACCATCACCACCACTACCACCACCGCCAACACCACCGCCAACACCACCGCCACCACCACCGCCACCGCCACAGCCACCACCACCGCCATCACCACCGCCAACACCACCGCCACCACCACCGCCAACACCACAGCCACCACCACCGCCAACACCACCGCCACCACCACCGCCACCACCACCGCCAACACCATCACCATCACCACCACTGCCACCACCGCCAACACCACCGCCACCACCACCGCCACCACCACCGCCACCACCACCAACACCACCGCCAACACCACCGCCACCACCACCGCCACCACCACCGCCACCGCCACCGTCAACACCACCGCCAACACCACCGCCAACACCACCGCCAACACCACCGCCACCACCACCGCCACCACAACCGCCACCACCACCGCCACCGCCACCGCCAACACAACCGCCCACACCACCGCCATCACCACCGCCAACACCACCGCCACCACCACCGCCACCGCCAACACCACCGCCAACACCACCGCCTCCGCCACCACCATCAAAACGCCACCGTCACCGCCACCGCCCCGCCACCACCACCGCCACCACCACCGCCAAATCCACCGCCACCGCCAACACCACCGCCACCGCCACCACCACCGCCACCACCACCACCAACACCAACACCGCCAACACCAGCGCTACCGCCACCGCCTCCACCACCGCCAACACCACCACCACCGCCACCGCCACCGCGAACACCACCGCCACCGCCACCACCACCGCCGCGGCGAACACCACCGCCACCGCCTCCACCACCGCCACCGCCTCCACCACCGCCACAACTTCCACCACCGCCACCGCCAACCCCACCGCCAACACCACCGCCACCACCACCACCACCGCCACCCCCAACACCACCGCCAACACTAACGCCAACACCACCGCCACCACCACCTCCACCGCCACCACCACGACCACCGCCACCGCCACCGGCAACACCACCGCCAACACCACCGCCACCACCAACGCCAACACCATCACCATCACCACCACGACCACCACCGCCAACAACACCGCCACCACCACCGCCACCGCCAAGACCACCACCAACACTACCGCCAACACCACCGCCACCACCACCACGGCCACCGCCACCCCCACCACGGCCAACACCACCGCCCACACCACTGCCACCACCACCACCGCCACCGCCAACACCACCTCCAACACCACCGCCAACACCACCGCCACCACCACCGCCACCGCCACCGCCAACATCTCCGCAAACACCGCCGCCAACACCACCGCCACCACCACCGCCAACACCATCACCAATACCACCAACACGACCACCACCACCAACACCAATCGCCAACACCACCGCCACCACCACGGCCACCGCCACCGCCACCACCACCGCCACCACCACCGCCAACACCACCGCCAACACCACCGCCATAACCACCGCCAACACCACCGCCACCGCCACCACCACCGCCACCGCCACGACCACCGCCACCGCCACCGGCAACACCACCGCCAACACCACCGCCACCACCAACGCCAACACCATCACCATCACCACCACGACCACCACCGCCAACAACACCGCCACCACCACCGCCACCGCCAAGACCACCACCAACACTACCGCCAACACCACCGCCACCACCACCACGGCCACCGCCACCCCCACCACGGCCAACACCACCGCCCACACCACTGCCACCACCACCACCGCCACCGCCAACACCACCTCCAACACCACCGCCAACACCACCGCCACCACCACCGCCACCGCCACCGCCAACATCTCCGCAAACACCGCCGCCAACACCACCGCCACCACCACCGCCAACACCATCACCAATACCACCAACACGACCACCACCACCAACACCAATCGCCAACACCACCGCCACCACCACGGCCACCGCCACCGCCACCACCACCGCCACCACCACCGCCAACACCACCGCCAACACCACCGCCATAACCACCGCCAACACCACCGCCACCGCCACCACCACCGCCACCGCCACCGCCAACGCCACCGCCAACACCACCGACAATACCACCGCCACTACCACCGCCAACACCATCACCATCACCACCACTACCACCACCGCCAACACCACCGCCAACACCACCGCCACCACCACCGCCACCGCCACAGCCACCACCACCGCCATCACCACCGCCAACACCACCGCCACCACCACCGCCAACACCACAGCCACCACCACCGCCAACACCACCGCCACCACCACCGCCACCACCACCGCCAACACCATCACCATCACCACCACTGCCACCACCGCCAACACCACCGCCACCACCACCGCCACCACCACCGCCACCACCACCAACACCACCGCCAACACCACCGCCACCACCACCGCCACCACCACCGCCACCGCCACCGTCAACACCACCGCCAACACCACCGCCAACACCACCGCCAACACCACCGCCACCACCACCGCCACCACAACCGCCACCACCACCGCCACCGCCACCGCCAACACAACCGCCCACACCACCGCCATCACCACCGCCAACACCACCGCCACCACCACCGCCACCGCCAACACCACCGCCAACACCACCGCCTCCGCCACCACCATCAAAACGCCACCGTCACCGCCACCGCCCCGCCACCACCACCGCCACCACCACCGCCAAATCCACCGCCACCGCCAACACCACCGCCACCGCCACCACCACCGCCACCACCACCACCAACACCAACACCGCCAACACCAGCGCTAACGCCACCGCCTCCACCACCGCCAACACCACCGCCACAACCACCGCCACCACCACCGCCACCACCACCGCCACCACCACCGCCACCGCCACCGCCAACACCACCGCCACCACCACCACCGCCACCGCCACCACCACCGCCACCACCACCGCCAACACCACCGCCACCGCCACCACCACCGCCACCACCACCGCCAACACCACCGCCACCTCCACCGCCACCGCCCCCGCCACCACCAACACCACCGCCAACACCACCGCCAACACCACCCTCACCCCCACCACCACCGCCAACACCACCGCCAACACCATCGCCAACACCACCGACACCGCCACCGCCACCGCCACCCCCACCGCAACCGCCACCACCACAGCCACCGCCACCGCCACCACCACCACCACAACCGCCACCACCACCGCCGCCACCACCAACACCACCGCCACCCCCACCGCCACCGCCAACACCACCACCACCGCTACCGCCAACACCACCACCGCCACCACCACCACCGCCACCGCCGCAACCACCACCGCCATCACCACCACCAACACCACCGCCACCACCACCACTACCGCCACCACCAACACCACCACCATCGCCACCGCCACCGCCAACACCACCACCGCCATCGCCACAACCACCGCCAACACCACCACCACCGCCACCGCAAACGCCACCGCCACCGCCACCGCCACCGCCAACGCCACCACCACCGCCAACAGCAC
The DNA here is from genome assembly GCA_030765045.1 of Tenodera sinensis. Classification (NCBI taxonomy): domain Eukaryota; kingdom Metazoa; phylum Arthropoda; class Insecta; order Mantodea; family Mantidae; genus Tenodera; species Tenodera sinensis. The sequence goes on from CM060969.1 coordinate 99,514,910, forward strand.
CGCCACCACCACCACCAGCGCCACCGCCACCGCCAACACCACCACCGCCAACACCACCGCCAGCACCACCGCCAACACCACCGCCAACACCACCGCCACCGCCAACACTACCGCCACCGCCACCACCACCGCCACCGCTAACACCACCGCCACCGCCACAGCCACCACCACCGCCATCACCACCGCCAACACCTACGCCACCGCCACCACCACCACCGCCACCGCCACAACCACCGCCACCGCCACCGCCAACACCACCGCCAACACCACCGTCACCACCACCACCACCGCCATCGCCACCACCAACACCACCGCCAACACCACCGCCAACACCACCGCCACCACCACCGCCACAGCCACAACCACCGCCACCGCCACCAGCAACACCACCGCCAACACCACCGCCACCACCAACGTTAGCACCATCACCATCACCACCACGACCACCACCGCCAACACCACCGCCAACATCACCGCCACCACAACCGTAACCGCCAAGACCACCGCCAACACTACCGCCAACACCACCGCCGCCACCACCACCACCGCCACCGCCACAGCCACACCCACCGCCACCGCCACCGCCAAATCCACCGCCAACACCACCGCCACCACCACCACCACCGCCACCGCCACCACCACCGCCACCGCCACCGCCAAAACCACCACCGCCACCACCACCAACACCACCGCCACCACCACCACCACCGCCACCGCAAACACCACCACCATTGCCACCGCCAGCGCCAACACCACCACCGCCACCATCACCGCCACCGCCAACACCACAACCACCGCCACCGCCACCGCTAACGCCACCGCCACCGCCACCGCCAACACCACCACCACCAACACCACCGCCACCTCAACTACCACCAGCGCCAACTTGGATTTGGATGTGGTTTAAGGGCGCTCAACTTCTAGGTCATCAGCGCCCTTAGCAGACTCATGGCAATCTGCCACCGCCAACACCACCACCGCCAACACCGCCGCCACCGCCAAATCCACCACCACCACCGCCACCGCCACCGCCACCGCCAACACCACCGCCACCGCCACCACCACCGCCACCGCCACCGCCACACCACCGCTACAACCACCACCACCGCCAACACCACCACCAACACCACTGCCACCACCACCAACACCACTGCCACCACCACCGCCACCGCCACAACCACCGCCACCGCCACCGCCAACACCACCGCCAACACCACCGCCAACACCACCGCCAACACCACCGCCACCACCACCACCGCCACCGCCACCGCCAACACCACCGCCAACACCGCCACCAACACCACCGACACCACCACCGCCACCGCCACCGCCACCACCGAGGCCAACGCCACAGCCAACACCACCGCCAACACCACCGCCACCACCACGGCCAACACCATCACCAATACCACCAACACGACCACCACCGCCAACACCAATCGCCAACACCACCGCCACCACCACCGCCACCGCCACCACCACCGCCAACACTACCGCCAACACCACCGCCACCACCACCGACACCACCACCAACACCGCCACCGCCAACACCACCACCAGCGCCACCACCACCAACAAAACCACCGCCACCACCACCGCCACCACCACCACCACCGCCACCGCCAAAACCAGCACCACCACCGCCACCGCCACCACCACCGCCACCGCCAACACCACCACCGCCAACACCATCGCCACAGCCACCACCACCCCCACCGCCACCGCCAACACCACCACCACCGCTACCGCCAACACCACCACCGCCACCACCACCGCCACCGCCGCAACCACCACCGCCATCACCACCACCAACACCACCGCCACCATCACCACCGCCACCGCCAACACCACCACCATCGCCACCGCCACCGCCAACACCACCACCGCCATCGCCACAACCACCGCCACCGCCAACACCACCACCACCGCCACCGCAAACGCCACCGCCACCGCCACCGCCAACGCCACCACCACCACTGCCAACACCACCGCCACCGCCACCACCACCAGCACCACCGCCACCGCCACCGCCAACACCACCACCGCCAACACCACCGCCAACACCACCGCCAACACCACCGCCACCGCCAACACTACCGCCACCGCCACCACCACCGCCACCGCTAACACCACCGCCACCGCCACAGCCACCACCACCGCCATCACCACCGCCAACACCTACGCCACCGCCACCACCACCGCCACCGCCACAACCACCGACACCGCCAACACCACCGCAACAACCACCGACACCACCACCACCGCCACCGCCACCGCCACCCCCAACACCACCGCCAACACCAACGCCAACACCACCGCCACCACCACCACCACAGCCACCACCACCGCCACCGCCACCAGCAACACCACCGCCATCACCACCGCCACCTACACCACCGACACCACCACTGCCACCACCACCGCCAACACCACCGCCAACACCCCCGCCACCGCCACCGCCACCGCCATCGCCACCACCACCGCCACCGCCACCACCAACACCACCGCCACCGCTACCGCCACCGCCACCACCACCGCCACCACCACTGCCAACACCACCGCCACCGCCACCACCACCGCTACCGCCAACACCACCGCCAACACCACCGTCACCACCACCACCACCGCCACCGCCACCACCACCGCCAACACCACCGCCACCGCCACCACCACCGCCACCACCACCACCAACACCAACACCGCCAACACCAGCGCTAACGCCACCGCCTCCACCACCGCCAACACCACCGCCACAACCACCGCCACCACCACCGCCACCACCACCGCCACCGCCACCGCCAACACCACCGCCACCACCACCACCGCCACCGCCACCACCACCGCCACCACCACCGCCAACACCACCGCCACCTCCACCGCCACCGCCCCCGCCACCACCAACACCACCGCCAACACCACCGCCAACACCACCCTCACCCCCACCACCACCGCCAACACCACCGCCAACACCATCGCCAACACCACCGACACCGCCACCGCCACCGCCACCCCCACCGCAACCGCCACCACCACAGCCACCGCCACCGCCACCACCACCACCACAACCGCCACCACCACCGCCGCCACCACCAACACCACCGCCACCCCCACCGCCACCGCCAACACCACCACCACCGCTACCGCCAACACCACCACCGCCACCACCACCACCGCCACCGCCGCAACCACCACCGCCATCACCACCACCAACACCACCGCCACCACCACCACTACCGCCACCACCAACACCACCACCATCGCCACCGCCACCGCCAACACCACCACCGCCATCGCCACAACCACCGCCAACACCACCACCACCGCCACCGCAAACGCCACCGCCACCGCCACCGCCACCGCCAACGCCACCACCACCGCCAACAGCACCGCCACCACCACCACCAGCGCCACCGCCACCGCCAACACCACCACCGCCAACACCACCGCCAGCACCACCGCCAACACCACCGCCAACACCACCGCCACCGCCAACACTACCGCCACCGCCACCACCACCGCCACCGCTAACACCACCGCCACCGCCACAGCCACCACCACCGCCATCACCACCGCCAACACCTACGCCACCGCCACCACCACCACCGCCACCGCCACAACCACCGCCACCGCCACCGCCAACACCACCGCCAACACCACCGTCACCACCACCACCACCACCGCCATCGCCACCACCAACACCACCGCCAACACCACCGCCAACACCACCGCCACCACCACCGCCACAGCCACAACCACCGCCACCGCCACCAGCAACACCACCGCCAACACCACCGCCACCACCAACGTTAGCACCATCACCATCACCACCACGACCACCACCGCCAACACCACCGCCAACATCACCGCCACCACAACCGTAACCGCCAAGACCACCGCCAACACTACCGCCAACACCACCGCCGCCACCACCACCACCGCCACCGCCACAGCCACACCCACCGCCACCGCCACCGCCAAATCCACCGCCAACACCACCGCCACCACCACCACCACCGCCACCGCCACCACCACCGCCACCGCCACCGCCAACACCACCACCGCCACCACCACCAACACCACCGCCACCACCACCACCACCGCCACCGCAAACACCACCACCATTGCCACCGCCAGCGCCAACACCACCACCACCGCCACCATCACCGCCACCGCCAACACCACAACCACCGCCACCGCCACCGCTAACGCCACCGCCACCGCCACCGCCAACACCACCACCACCAACACCACCGCCACCTCAACTACCACCAGCGCCAACTTGGATTTGGATGTGGTTTAAGGGCGCTCAACTTCTAGGTCATCAGCGCCCTTAGCAGACTCATGGCAATCTGCCACCGCCAACACCACCACCGCCAACACCGCCGCCACCGCCAAATCCACCACCACCACCGCCACCGCCACCGCCACCGCCAACACCACCGCCACCGCCACCACCACCGCCACCGCCACCGCCACACCACCGCTACAACCACCACCACCGCCAACACCACCACCAACACCACTGCCACCACCACCAACACCACTGCCACCACCACCAACACCACTGCCACCACCACCGCCACCGCCACAACCACCGCCACCGCCACCGCCAACACCACCGCCAACACCACCGCCAACACCACCGCCAACACCACCGCCACCACCACCACCGCCACCGCCACCGCCAACACCACCGCCAACACCGCCACCAACACCACCGACACCACCACCGCCACCGCCACCGCCACCACCGAGGCCAACGCCACAGCCAACACCACCGCCAACACCACCGCCACCACCACGGCCAACACCATCACCAATACCACCAACACGACCACCACCGCCAACACCAATCGCCAACACCACCGCCACCACCACCGCCACCGCCACCACCACCGCCAACGCTACCGCAAACACCACCGCCACCACCGCCACCACCACCAACACCGCCACCGCCAACACCACCACCAGCGCCACCACCACCAACAAAACCACCGCCACCACCACCGCCACCACCACCACCACCGCCACCGCCAAAACCAGCACCACCGCCACCGCCACCACCACCGCCACCGCCAACACCACCACCGCCAACACCATCGCCACAGCCACCACCACCCCCACCGCCACCGCCAACACCACCACCACCGCTACCGCCAACACCACCACCGCCACCACCACCGCCACCGCCGCAACCACCACCGCCATCACCACCACCAACACCACCGCCACCATCACCACCGCCACCGCCAACACCACCACCATCGCCACCGCCACCGCCAACACCACCACCATCGCCACCGCCACCGCCAACACCACCACCGCCATCGCCACAACCACCGCCACCGCCAACACCACCACCACCGCCACCGCAAACGCCACCGCCACCGCCACCGCCAACGCCACCACCACCACTGCCAACACCACCGCCACCGCCACCACCACCAGCACCACCGCCACCGCCACCGCCAACACCACCACCGCCAACACCACCGCCAACACCACCGCCAACACCACCGCCACCGCCAACACTACCGCCACCGCCACCACCACCGCCACCGCTAACACCACCGCCACCGCCACAGCCACCACCACCGCCATCACCACCGCCAACACCTACGCCACCGCCACCACCACCGCCACCGCCACAACCACCGACACCGCCAACACCACCGCAACAACCACCGACACCACCACCACCGCCACCGCCACCGCCACCCCCAACACCACCGCCAACACCAACGCCAACACCACCGCCACCACCACCACCACAGCCACCACCACCGCCACCGCCACCAGCAACACCACCGCCATCACCACCGCCACCTACACCACCGACACCACCACTGCCACCACCACCGCCAACACCACCGCCAACACCCCCGCCACCGCCACCGCCACCGCCATCGCCACCACCACCGCCACCGCCACCACCAACACCACCGCCACCGCTACCGCCACCGCCACCACCACCGCCACCACCACTGCCAACACCACCGCCACCGCCACCACCACCGCTACCGCCAACACCACCGCCAACACCACCGTCACCACCACCACCGCCACCGCCACCACCACCGCCAACACTACCGCCAACACCACCGCCACCACCACCGCCACCGCCACCACCACCACCGCCACCGCCACCGCCAACACCACCGCCAACACCACCGCCAACACCACCGCCACCTACACCACCGCCACCGCCACCACCACCGCCAACACAACCGCCACCACCACCGCCACCACTGCCACCACCACCGCCAACACCACCGCCAACACCCCCGCCACCGCCACCGCCACCGCCATTGCCACCACCACCGCCACCGCCACCACCACCGCCACCGCCACCACCAACACCACCGCCACCGCTACCGCCACCACCACCGCCACCACCACTGCCAACACCACCGCCAACGCCACCACCAACCCTACCGCCAACACCACCGCCACCACCACCGCCACCGCCACCACCACCGCCACCACCAACACCACCGCCAACACCACCGCCAACACCACCGCCACCAACACGACCACCACCGCCAACACCAATCGCCAACACCACCGCCACCTACACCACCGCCACCGCCACCACCACCGCCAACACAACCGCCACCACCACCGCCCCCACTGCCACCACCACCGCCAACACCACCGCCAACACCCCCGGCACCGCCACCGCCACCGCCATCGCCACCACCACCGCCACCACCACCGCCAACACCACCGCCAACACCACCGCCACTGCCACCGCCACCACCATCGCCACCGCCACCACCACCACCGCCACCACCACCGCCACCGCCACCGCCAACACCACCACCACCGCCACCCCCACCACCAACACCACCGCCACCGCCACCACCACCGCCATCACCACCGCCAACACTTCCGCCAACACCACCGCCACCACCAGCACCACCGCCACCGCCACCACCACCGCCACCACCAACACGACCGCCAACACCACCGCCACCGCCATCACCACCACCACCACCGCCAACACCATCACCATCAGCACCACCACGACCACCACCGCCAACACCACCGCTACCACCACCGCCACCGCCACCACCACCGCCACCACCACTGCCAACACTACCGCCAACACAACCGCCACCACCACCACCACCGCCACCGCCACCGCCACCCCCATCACCACCGCCAACACCACCACCACCACCGCCAACACCATCACCATCAGCACCACCACGACCACCACCGCCAACACCACCGCTACCACCACCGCCACCGCCACCACCACCGCCAACACCACCGCCACCACCACCACCACCGCCACCGCCACCAACACCGCCACCGCCACCGCCAGCACCACCGCCACCACCACCGCCACCACCACCGCCACCACCACCGCCACCGCCGCCGCCACCGCCACCGCCACCACCACCGCCACCGCCACAACCACGGCCAACACCACCGCCACTACCGCCATCATCATCGCCACCGCGAACCCATCGCCACCGCCAACACCACCGCCAACACCACCACCACCGCCACCGCCAACACCACCGCCACCACCACCGCCACCGCCAACACCACCACCACCGCCACCGCCAACACCACCACCACCGCCAACACCACCGCCACCGCCACCGCCACCAACACCGCCACCGCCACCACCAACACCACCGCCACCGCTACCGCCACCACCACCGCCACCACCACTGCCAACACCACCGCCACCGCCACCACCACCGGTACCGCCAACACCACCGCCAACACCACCGCCAACACCACCGCCATCACCACCGCCACCACCACCGCCACCGCCACCGCCACCGCCAACGCCACCGCCACCGCCAACACCACCGCCAACACCACCGCCAACACCACCGCCAGCGCCACCGCCACCACCATCACCACCGCCAACACAACCGCCACCGCCACCACCACCGCCACCACCGACAAAACCACCGCAACCGCCAACACCACCGCCACCGCCAAAACCACCGCCACAACCACCACCACCGCCACCACCACCACCGCCACACCCAACACCACCACCGCTACCACCACCGCCACAGCCAACACCACCACCACCACCAACACCACCGCCACCGCCACCGCCACTGCCACCGCCACCACCACCGCCACCGCCACCGCCAACACCACCGCAAACACCACCGCCAACACCACCGCCACCGCCACCACCACCGCCACCGCCAACACCACCACCGCCAACACTACCGCCAACACCACCGCCACCACCACCACCGCCACCACCACCGCCAACACCACCGCCAACACCACCGCCACCACCACCACCAACGCCACCGCCACCACCACCGCCACCGCCAACACCACCACCACCGCCACCACCAACACGACCGCCACCACCACCGCCACCGCCAACACCACCACCATTGCCACCACCACCGCCAACACCACCACGTCCGCCACCACCACCGCCACCGCCAACGCCACCGTCACCACCACCACCACCGCACCGCCAACACCACCACCGCCAACACCACCGCCACGGCCTACACCGCAAGCGCCACCGCCACCGCCACCGCCAACACCACCACCGCCAACACCACCGCCACCGCCACCGCAACACCACCACCGCCAACACCAACACCACCACCACCGCCACCGCCACCGCCACTGTCAACACCACCGCCACCGCCACCACCACCGCCACCGCCACCGCCAACACCACCGCTACAACCACCACCGCCAACACCACCACCACCAACACCACTGCCACCACCACCACCGCCACCGCCACCGCCACAACCACCGCCACCGCCACCGCCAACACCACTGCCAACACCACCGTCACCAACGCCACCACCGCCACCGCCACCGCCAACACCACCGCCAACACCGCCGCCAACACCACCGCCACCACCACCGCCACCGCCACCGCCAAATCCATCGCCAACACCACCGCCAACACCACCGCCACCACCACCGCCAACACCATCACCATCACCACCAACACGACCACCACCGCCACCCCCAACACCACCACCAACACCAACGCCAACACCACCGCCACCACAACCGCCACCGCCACCACCGCCACCGCCACCGCCAACACCAACACCATCACCACCACGACCACCACCGACAACACCACCGCCAACACAACCGCCACCGCCAAGACCACCGCCAACACTACCGCCAACTAAACCGCCACCACCACCACAGCCACCACCACCGCCAACACAACCGCCACCGCCACCGCCACCACCACTGCCACCACCACCAACACCACCGCCAACACCACCGCCACCGCCACCGCCATCGCCACTACCACCGCCACCGCCACCACCACCGCCACCGCCACCACCAACACCACCGCCACCGCCACCACTACCGCCACCACCACTGCCAACACCACCGCCACCACCAGCGCCACCGCAACCGCCAACACCACCGCCAACACCACCGCCACCACCACCACCGCCACCGCCACCACCACCGCCACCGCCAACACCACCGCCAACACCACCGCCAACACCACCGCCAACACCACCGCCAACACCACCGCCAACACCACCGCCAACACCACCGCCAACGCCACCGCCACCGCCACAACCACCGCCAACACCACCACCAACACTACCGCCAGCGCCACCGACACCACCATCACCTCCGCCAACACCACCGCCACCACCACCGGCACCACCACCGCCAAAACCACCGCCACCGCCAACACCACCGCCACAACCACCACCACCGCTACCACCACCGCCACCGCCAACACCACAACCGCTACCACCACCACCGCCACCGCCAACGCCACCGCCACCATCACCACCACCGCCACCGCCAACACCACCACCGCCAACACCACCGCCAACACCACCGCCAAAACGACCGCCAACACAACCGCCAACACCACCGCCACCGCCAACACCACCACCGCCAACACCACCGCCATCACCACTCCCACCGCCACTGCCAACACCACCACCACCGCCAACACCACCACCGTCACCTTCACCACCGACAACACCACCACCGCCAACACCACGCCACCCCCACCACCACCGCCACCGCCAACACCACCACCGCCAACACCACCACCACCGCAACCGCCACCGCCACCGCCAACACCACCGCCACCGCAACAACCACCGCCACCGCGAACACCACCGCCACCGCCACCGCCAACGCCTCCACCACCGCCAACACCACCGCCACCGCCAACACCACCGCCAACACCACCACCACCACCGCCACCCCCAACACCACCACCAACACAAAGGCCAACACCACCGCCACCACCACCGCCACCGCTACCAACACCGCCACCGCCACCGGCAACACCATCACCATCACCACCACGACCACCACCGCCAACACCACCGCCACCACAACCGCCACCGCCAAGACCACCGCCAACTCTACCGCCAACTACACCGCCACCACCACCACCGCCACCGCCACCCCCACCACCGCCAACACCACCGCCACCACCAACGCCAACACCATCACCATCAGCACCACGACCACCACCGCCAACACCACCGCCAACACCACCGCCACCACAACCGCCACCGCCAAGACCACCGCCAACACTCACGCCAACACCACCGCCACCACCACCACCGCCACCGCCACCACCACCGCCAACACCACCGCCAACACCACCGCCACCACCACCACCGCCACCACCACCAACACGACCGCCAATACCACCACCGCCACCGCCAGCACCACCACCATTGCCACCGCCACCGCCAACACCACCACGTCCGCCATCACCACAACCACTGCCACCGCCAACGCCACCGCCACCACCACCACCGCCACCGCCAACACCACCACCGCCAACACCACCACCACCGCCTACACCACTAGTGCCACCGCCACCGCCACCGCCAACACCACCACCGCCAACACCACCGCCACCGCCGTTGCCAACACCACCACCGCCAACACCAACACCACCACCACCGCCACCGCCACTGCCACCGCCACCGTCAACACCACCGCCACCGCCACCACCACCGCCACCGCCACCGCCAACACCACCGCTATAACCACCACCGCCAACACCAACACCAACTCCACTGCCACCACCACCACCGCCACAACCACCGCCACCGCCACCGCCAACACCACTGCCAACACCACCGTCACCAACGCCACCACCGCCACTGCCACCGCCACCGCCAACACCACCGCCTACACCGCCGCCAACACCACCGCCACCACCACCGCCACCGCCACCACCACCGCCACCGCCACCACCACCGCCACCGCCACCGCCAAATCCACCACCAACACCACCGCCAACACCACCGCCACCACCACCGCCAACACCATCACCATCACCACCAACACGACCACCACCGCCAACACCACCGCCACCACCACCACCGCCACCCCCAACACCACCACCAACACCAACGCCAACACCACCGCCACCACAACCGCCACCGCCACCACCGCCACCGCCACCCGCAACACCATCACCACCACGACCACCACCGCCAACACCACCGCCACCACAACCGCCACCGCCAAGCCCACCGCCAACACTACCGCCAACTACAGCGCCACCACCACCGCCACCGCCACCCCCACCACCACCGCCAACACCACCGCCACCACCAAACGCCAACACCATCACCATCACCACCACGACCACCACCGCCAACACCACCGCCAACACCACCGCCACCACAACCGCCACCGCCAAGACCACCGCCAACACTACAGCCAACACCACCGCCACCACCACCGCCACCGCCACCACCACCGCCCACACCACCGCCAACACCACCGCCACCACCACCAACGCCACCGCCACCGCCAACACCACCACCACCGCCACCACCACCACCGCCACCGCCAACACCACCACCATTGCCACCGCCACCGCCAACACCACCACGTCCGCCACCACCACCGCCATCGCCAGCGCCAACGCCACCGCCACCATCACCACCACCGCCACCGCCAACACCACCACCGCCAACACCACCGCCACCGCCTACACCACTAGCGCCACCGCCACCGCCACCGCCAACACCACCACCACCGCCAAAACCACCGCCACCGCCAACACCACCACCGCCAACACCACCACCACCGCCACCGCCACCACCAACACCACTGCCACCGCCACCACCACCACCACCGCCTACACCACCGCTACAACCACCACCGCCAACACCACCACCAACACCACTGCCACCACCACCGCCACCGCCACCGCCACAACCACTGCCACCGCCACCGCCAACACCACCGCCAACACCACCGTCACCAACGCCACCACCGCCACCGCCACCGCCAACACCACCGCCAACACCGCCGCCAACACCACCGCCACCACCACCACCGCCACCGCCACCACCACCGCCACCGCCACCGCCAACACTACCGCCAACACCACCGCCAACACCACCGCCACCACCACCGCCAACACCATCACCACCAACACGACCACCACCGCCAACACCAATCGCCAACACCACCGCCACCACCACCGCCACCGCCACCACCACCGCCAACGCTACCGCCAACACCACCGCCACCACCACCGCCACCGCCACCGCCACCACCACCGCCACCGCCACCGCCAACACCACCGCCAACACCACCGCCAACACCACCGCCAACACCACCGCCACCTACACCACCGCCACCGCCACCACCACCGCCAACACAACCGCAACCACCACCGCCACCACTGCCACCACCACCGCCAACATCACCGCCAACACCCCGCCACCGCCACCGCCACCGCCATTGCCACTTCCACCGCCACCGCCACCATCACCGCCACCGCCACCACCAACACCACCGCCACCGCTACCGCCATCACCACCGCCACCACCACTGCCAACACCACCGCCACCGCCACCACCACCGCTACCGCCAACACCACCGCCACCACCACCACCGCCACCGCCACCACCACCGCCACCGCCACCACCACCGCCACCGCCAACACCACCGCCAACACCACCGCCAACACCACCGCCAACACCACCGCCACCAACACGACCACCACCGCCAACACCAATCGCCAACACCACCGCCACCACCACCGCCAACACTACCGCCACCGCCTGCGCCACCGCCACCGCCACCACCACCGCCACCGCCGCCACCACTGCCACCACGGCCAACACCACCGCCACTACCGCCATCATAATCGCCACCGCCAACCCATCGCCCCCGCCAACACCACCGCCAACACCACCACCACCGCCACCGCCAACACCACCACCGCCACTGCCACCGCCAACACCACCGCCACCGCCACCACCACCGCCACCGCCAACACCACCACCACCTCCAAAACCACCGCCACCGCCACCACCACCACCGCCACCGCCACCAACACCGCCACCGCCACTACCAACACCACCGCCACCACCACTGCTACCGCCAACACCACCGCCAACACCACCGCCAACACCACCGCCATCACCACCGCCACCACCACCGCCACCGCCACCGCCAACGCCACCGCCACCGCTAACACCACCGCCAACACCACCGCCAACACCACCGCCAGCGCCACCGCCACCACCATCACCACCGCCAACACAACCGCCACCGCCACCACCACCGCCACCACCGACAAAACCACCGCCACCGCCACCACCACCACCGCCACCGCCACCAACACCGCCACCGCCACTACCAACACCACCGCCACCACCACCGCTACCGCCAACACCACCGCCACCACCACCGCCAACACCATCACCATCACCACCAACACGACCACCACCGCCAACACCACCGCCACCACCACCACCGCCACCCCCAACACCACCACCAACACCAACGCCAACACCACCGCCACCACCGCCACCGCCACCCGCAACACCATCACCACCACGACCACCACCGCCAACACCACCGCCACCACAACCGCCACCGCCAAGACCACCGCCAACACTACCGCCAACTACAGCGCCACCACCACCGCCACCGCCACCCCCACCACCACCGCCAACACCACCGCCACCACCAAACGCCAACACCATCACCATCACCACCACGACCACCACCGCCAACACCACCGCCAACACCACCGCCACCACAACCGCCACCGCCAAGACCACCGCCAACACTACAGCCAACACCACCGCCACCACCACCGCCACCGCCACCACCACCGCCCACACCACCGCCAACACCACCGCCACCACCACCAACGCCACCGCCACCGCCAACACCACCACCACCGCCACCACCACCACCGCCACCGCCAACACCACCACCATTGCCACCGCCACCGCCAACACCACCACGTCCGCCACCACCACCGCCATCGCCACCGCCAACGCCACCGCCACCATGACCACCACCGCCACCGCCAACACCACCACCGCCAACACCACCGCCAACACCACCGCCAAAACGACCGCCAACACAACCGCCAACACCACCGCCACCGCCAACACCACCACCGCCAACACCACCGCCATCACCACTCCCACCGCCACTGCCAACACCACCACCACCGCCAACACCACCACCGTCACCTTCACCACCGACAACACCACCACCGCCAACACCACGCCACCCCCACCACCACCGCCACCGCCAACACCACCACCGCCAACACCACCACCACCGCAACCGCCACCGCCACCGCCAACACCACCGCCACCGCAACAACCACCGCCACCGCGAACACAACCGCCACCGCCACCGCCAACGCCTCCACCACCGCCAACACCACCGCCACCGCCAACACCACCGCCAACACTACCACCACCACCGCCACCCCCAACACCACCACCAACACAAAGGCCAACACCACCGCCACCACCACCGCCACCGCTACCAACACCGCCACCGCCACCGGCAACACCATCACCATCACCACCACGACCACCACCGCCAACACCACCGCCACCACAACCGCCACCGCCAAGACCACCGCCAACTCTACCGCCAACTACACCGCCACCACCACCACCGCCACCCCCACCACCGCCAACACCACCGCCACCACCAACGCCAACACCATCACCATCAGCACCACGACCACCACCGCCAACACCACCGCCAACACCACCGCCACCACAACCGCCACCGCCAAGACCACCGCCAACACTCACGTCAACACCACCGCCACCACCACCACCGCCACCGCCACCACCACCGCCAACACCACCGCCAACACCACCGCCACCACCACCACCGCAACCACCACCAACACGACCGCCAATACCACCACCGCCACCGCCAGCACCACCACCATTGCCACCGCCACCGCCAACACCACCACGTCCGCCATCACCACAACCACTGCCACCGCCAACGCCACCGCCACCACCACCACCGCCACCGCCAAAACACCACCGCCAACACCACCACCACCGCCTACACCACCAGTGCCACCGCCACCGCCACCGCCAACACCACCACCGCCAACACCACCGCCACCGCCGTTGCCAACACCACCACCGCCAACACCAACACCACCACCACCGCCACCGCCACTGCCACCGCCACCGTCAACACCACCGCCACCGCCACCACCACCGCCACCGCCACCGCCAACACCACCGCTATAACCACCACCGCCAACACCAACACCAACTCCACTGCCACCACCACCACCGCCACCGCCACCGCCACAACCACCGCCACCGCCACCGCCAACACCACTGCCAACACCACCGTCACCAACGCCACCACCGCCACTGCCACCGCCACCGCCAACACCACCGCCTACACCGCCGCCAACACCACCGCCACCACCACCGCCACCGCCACCACCACCGCCACCGCCACCACCACCGCCACCGCCACCGCCAAATCCACCACCAACACCACCGCCAACACCACCGCCACCACCACCGCCAACACCATCACCATCACCACCAACACGACCACCACCGCCAACACCACCGCCACCACCACCACCGCCACCCCCAACACCACCACCAACACCAACGCCAACACCACCGCCACCACAACCGCCACCGCCACCACCGCCACCGCCACCCGCAACACCATCACCACCACGACCACCACCGCCAACACCACCGCCACCACAACCGCCACCGCCAAGACCACCGCCAACACTACCGCCAACTACAGCGCCACGACCACCGCCACCGCCACCCCCACCACCACCGCCAACACCACCGCCACCACCAAACGCCAACACCATCACCATCACCACCACGACCACCACCGCCAACACCACCGCCAACACCACCGCCACCACAACCGCCACCGCCAAGACCACCGCCAACACTACAGCCAACACCACCGCCCACACCACCGCCAACACCACCGCCACCACCACCAACGCCACCGCCACCGCCAACACCACCACCACCGCCACCACCACCACCGCCACCGCCAACACCACCACCATTGCCACCGCCACCGCCAACACCACCACGTCCGCCACCACCACCGCCATCGCCAGCGCCAACGCCACCGCCACCATCACCACCACCGCCACCGCCAACACCACCACCGCCAACACCACCGCCACCGCCTACACCACTAGCGCCACCGCCACCGCCACCGCCAACACCACCACCACCGCCAAAACCACCGCCACCGCCAACACCACCACCGCCAACACCACCACCACCGCCACCGCCACCACCAACACCACTGCCACCGCCACCACCACCACCGCCAACACCACCGCTACAACCACCACCGCCAACACCACCACCAACACCACTGCCACCACCACCGCCACCGCCACCGCCACAACCACTGCCACCGCCACCGCCAACACCACCGCCAACACCACCGTCACCAACGCCACCACCGCCACCGCCAACACCACCGCCAACACCGCCGCCAACACCACCGCCACCACCACCACCGCCACCGCCACCACCACCGCCACCGCCACCGCCAACACTACCGCCAACACCACCGCCAACACCACCGCCACCACCACCGCCAACACCATCACCACCAACACGACCACCACCGCCAACACCAATCGGCAACACCACCGCCACCACCACCGCCACCGCCACCACCACCGCCAACGCTACCGCCAACACCACCGCCACCACCACCGCCACCGCCACCGCCACCACCACCGCCACCGCCACCGCCAACACCACCGCCAACACCACCGCCAACACCACCGCCACCTACACCACCGCCACCGCCACCACCACCGCCAACACAACCGCAACCACCAGCGCCACCACTGCCACCACCACCGCCAACATCACCGCCAACACCCCGCCACCGCCACCGCCACCGCCATTGCCACTTCCACCGCCACCGCCACCATCACCGCCACCGCCACCACCAACACCACCGCCACCGCTACCGCCATCACCACCGCCACCACCACTGCCAACACCACCGCCACCGCCACCACCACCGCTACCGCCAACACCACCGCCACCACCACCACCGCCACCGCCACCACCACCGCCACCGCCACCACCACCGCCACCGCCAACACCACCGCCAACACCACCGCCAACACCACCGCCAACACCACCGCCAACACCACCGCCACCAACACGACCACCACCGCCAACACCAATCGCCAACACCACCGCCACCACCACCGCCAACACTACCGCCACCGCCTGCGCCACCGCCACCGCAGCACCACCGCCACCGCCAACACCACCGCCAACACCACCGCCAACACCACCGCCAGCGCCACCGCCACCACCATCACCACCGCCAACACAACCGCCACCGCCACCACCACCGCCACCACCGACAAAACCACCGCAACCGCCAACACCACCGCCACCGCCAAAACCACCGCCACAACCACCACCACCGCCACCACCACCACCGCCACATCCAACACCACCACCGCTACCACCACCGCCACAGCCAACACCACCACCACCACCAACACCACCGCCACCGCCACCGCCACCGCCACCACCACCGCAACCGCCACCGCCAACACCACCGCAAACACCACCGCCAACACCACCGCCACCGCCACCACCACCGCCACCGCCACCACCACCACCGCCAACACTACCGCCAACACCACCGCCACCACCACCACCGCCACCACCACCGCCAACACCACCGCCAACACCACCGCCACCACCACCACCAACGCCACCGCCACCACCACCGCCACCGCCAACACCACCACCACCGCCACCACCACCAACACGACCGCCACCACCACCGCCACCGCCAACACCACCACCATTGCCACCACCACCGCCAACACCACCACGTCCGCCACCACCACCGCCACCGCCAACGCCACCGTCACCACCACCACCACCGCACCGCCAACACCACCACCGCCAACACCACCGCCACGGCCTACACCGCAAGCGCCACCGCCACCGCCACCGCTAACACCACCACCGCCAACACCACCGCCACCGCCAACACCACCGCCACCGCCACCGCAACACCACCACCGCCAACACCAACACCACCACCACCGCCACCGCCACCGCCACTGTCAACACCACCGCCACCGCCACCACCACCGCCACCGCCACCGCCAACACCACCGCTACAACCACCACCGCCAACACCACCACCACCAACACCACTGCCACCACCACCGCCACCGCCACCGCCACAACCACCGCCACCGCCACCGCCAACACCACTGCCAACACCACCGTCACCACCGCCACCGCCACCGCCACCGCCAACACCACCGCCAACACCGCCGCCAACACCACCGCCACCACCACCGCCACCGCCACCGCCAAATCCATCGCCAACACCACCGCCAACACTACCGCCACCACCACCGCCAACACCATCACCATCACCACCAACACGACCACAACCGCCACCCCCAACACCACCAACACCAACGCCAACACCACCGCCACCACAACCGCCACCGCCACCACCGCCACCGCCACCGCCAACACCAACACCATCACCACCACGACCACCACCGACAACACCACCGCCAACACAACCGCCACCGCCAAGACCACCGCCAACACTACCGCCAACTAAACCGCCACCACCACCACAGCCACCACCACCGCCAACACAACCGCCACCGCCACCGCCACCACCACTGCCACCACCACCACCAACACCACCGCCAACACCACCGCCACCGCCACCGCCACCGCCATCGCCACCACCACCGCCACCGCCACCACCACCGCCACCGCCACCACCAACACCACCGCCATCGCCACCACTACCGCCACCACCACTGCCAACACCACCGCCACCACCAGCGCCACCGCCACCGCCAACACCACCGCCAACACCACCGCCACCACCACCACCGCCACCGCCACCACCACCGCCACCGCCAACACCACCGCCAACACCACCGCCAACACCACCGCCAACACCACCGCCAACACCACCGCCAACACCACCGCCAACACCACCGCCAACGCCACCGCCACCGCCACAACCACCGCCAACACCACCACCAACACTACCGCCAGCGCCACCGACACCACCATCACCTCCGCCAACACCACCGCCACCACCACCGGCACCACCACCGCCAAAACCACCGCCACCGCCAACACCACCGCCACAACCACCACCACCACCGCCACCACCACCGCCACCGCCAACACCACAACCGCTACCACCACCACCGCCACCGCCAACACCACCACCACCAACACCACCCCCACCGCCACCACCACCACCGCCACCGCCACCGCCAACACCACCGCCAACACCACCGCCAAAACGACCGCCAACACAACCGCCAACACCACCGCCACCGCCAACACCACCACCGCCAACACCACCGCCATCACCACTCCCACCGCCACTGCCAACACCACCACCACCGCCAACACCACCACCGTCACCTTCACCACCGACAACACCACCACCGCCAACACCACGCCACCCCCACCACCACCGCCACCGCCAACACCACCACCGCCAACACCACCACCACCGCAACCGCCACCGCCACCGCCAACACCACCGCCACCGCAACAACCACCGCCACCGCGAACACCACCTCCACCGCCACCGCCAACGCCTCCACCACCGCCAACACCACCGCCACCGCCAACACCACCGCCAACACCACCACCACCGCCACCCCCAACACCACCACCAACACAAAGGCCAACACCACCGCCACCACCACCGCCACCGCTACCACCACCGCCACCGCCACCGGCAACACCATCACCATCACCACCACGACCACCACCGCCAACACCACCGCCACCACAACCGCCACCGCCAAGACCACCGCCAACTCTACCGCCAACTACACCGCCACCACCACCACCGCCACCCCCACCACCGCCAACACCACCGCCACCACCAACGCCAACACCATCACCATCAGCATCACGACCACCACCGCCAACACCACCGCCAACACCACCGCCACCACAACCGCCACCGCCAAGACCACCGCCAACACTCACGCCAACGCCACCGCCACCACCACCACCGCCACCGCCAACACCACCACCGCCAACACCACCGCCACCGCCTACACCACCAGTGCCACCGCCACCGCCACCGCCAACACCACCACCGCCAACACCACCGCCACCGCCGTTGCCAACACCACCACCGCCAACACCAACACCACCACCACCGCCACCGCCACTGCCACCGCCACCGTCAACACCACCGCCACCGCCACCACCACCGCCACCGCCACCGCCAACACCACCGCTACAACCACCACCGCCAACACCAACACCAACACCACTGCCACCACCACCGCCACCGCCACCGCCACAACCACCGCCACCGCCACCGCCAACACCACTGCCAACACCACCGTCACCAACGCCACCACCGCCACTGCCACCGCCACCGCCAACACCACCGCCTACACCGCCGCCAACACCACCGCCACCACCACCGCCACCGCCACCACCACCGCCACCGCCACCACCACCGCCACCGCCACCGCCAAATCCACCACCAACACCACCGCCAACACCACCGCCACCACCACCGCCAACACCATCACCATCACCACCAACACGACCACCACCGCCAACACCACCGCCACCACCACCACCGCCACCCCCAACACCACCACCAACACCAACGCCAACACCACCGCCACCACAACCGCCACCGCCACCACCGCCACCGCCACCCGCAACACCATCACCACCACGACCACCACCGCCAACACCACCGCCACCACAACCGCCACCGCCAAGACCACCGCCAACACTACCGCCAACTACAGCGCCACCACCACCGCCACCGCCACCCCCACCACCACCGCCAACACCACCGCCACCACCAAACGCCAACACCATCACCATCACCACCACGACCACCACCGCCAACACCACCGCCAACACCACCGCCACCACAACCGCCACCGCCAAGACCACCGCCAACACTACAGCCAACACCACCGCCACCACCACCGCCACCGCCACCACCACCGCCCACACCACCGCCAACACCACCGCCACCACCACCAACGCCACCGCCACCGCCAACACCACCACCACCGCCACCTCCACCACCGCCACCGCCAACACCACCACCATTGCCACCGCCACCGCCAACACCACCACGTCCGCCACCACCACCGCCATCGCCACCGCCAACGCCACCGCCACCATCACCACCACCGCCACCGCCAACACCACCACCGCCAACACCACCGCCAACACCACCGCCAAAACGACCGCCAACACAACCGCCAACACCACCGCCACCGCCAACACCACCACCGCCAACACCACCGCCATCACCACTCCCACCGCCACTGCCAACACCACCACCACCGCCAACACCACCACCGTCACCTTCACCACCGACAACACCACCACCGCCAACACCACGCCACCCCCACCACCACCGCCACCGCCAACACCACCACCGCCAACACCACCACCACCGCAACCGCCACCGCCACCGCCAACACCACCGCCACCGCAACAACCACCGCCACCGCGAACACCACCGCCACCGCCACCGCCAACGCCTCCACCACCGCCAACACCACCGCCACCGCCAACACCACCGCCAACACCACCTCCACCACCGCCACCCCCAACACCACCACCAACACAAAGGCCAACACCACCGCCACCACCACCGCCACCGCTACCAACACCGCCACCGCCACCGGCAACACCATCACCATCACCACCACGACCACCACCGCCAACACCACCGCCACCACAACCGCCACCGCCAAGACCACCGCCAACTCTACCGCCAACTACACCGCCACCACCACCACCGCCACCGCCACCCCCACCACCGCCAACACCACCGCCACCACCAACGCCAACACCATCACCATCAGCACCACGACCACCACCGCCAACACCACCGCCAACACCACCGCCACCACAACCGCCACCGCCAAGACCACCGCCAACACTCACGTCAACACCACCGCCACCACCACCACCGCCACCGCCACCACCACCGCCAACACCACCGCCAACACCACCGCCACCACCACCACCGCCACCACCACCAACACGACCGCCAATACCACCACCGCCACCGCCAGCACCACCACCATTGCCACCGCCACCGCCAACACCACCACGTCCGCCATCACCACAACCACTGCCACCGCCAACGCCACCGCCACCACCACCACCGCCACCGCCAACACCACCACCGCCAACACCACCACCACCGCCTACACCACCAGTGCCACCGCCACCGCCACCGCCAACACCACCACCGCCAACACCACCGCCACCGCCGTTGCCAACACCACCACCGCCAACACCAACACCACCACCACCTCCACCGCCACTGCCACCGCCACCGTCAACACCACCGCCACCGCCACCACCACCGCCACCGCCACCGCCAACACCACCGCTATAACCACCACCGCCAACACCAACACCAACTCCACTGCCACCACCACCGCCACCGCCACCGCCACAACCACCGCCACCGCCACCGCCAACACCACTGCCAACACCACCGTCACCAACGCCACCACCGCCACTGCCACCGCCACCGCCAACACCACCGCCTACACCGCCGCCAACACCACCGCCACCACCACCGCCACCGCCACCACCACCGCCACCGCCACCACAACCGCCACCGCCACCGCCAAATCCACCACCAACACCACCGCCAACACCACCGCCACCACCACCGCCAACACCATCACCATCACCACCAACACGACCACCACCGCCAACACCACCGCCACCACCACCACCGCCACCCCCAACACCACCACCAACACCAACGCCAACACCACCGCCACCACAACCGGCACCGCCACCACCGCCACCGCCACCCGCAACACCATCACCACCACGACCACCACCGCCAACACCACCGCCACCACAACCGCCACCGCCAAGACCACCGCCAACACTACCGCCAACTACAGCGCCACCACCACCGCCACCGCCACCCCCACCACCACCGCCAACACCACCGCCACCACCAAACGCCAACACCATCACCATCACCACCACGACCACCACCGCCAACACCACCGCCAACACCACCGCCACCACAACCGCCACCGCCAAGACCACCGCCAACACTACAGCCAACACCACCGCCACCACCACCGCCACCGCCACCGCCACCGCCCACACCACCGCCAACACCACCGCCACCACCACCAACGCCACCGCCACCGCCAACACCACCACCACCGCCACCACCACCACCGCCACCGCCAACACCACCACCATTGCCACCGCCACCGCCAACACCACCATGTCCGCCACCACCACCGCCATCGCCAGCGCCAACGCCACCGCCACCATCACCACCACCGCCACCGCCAACACCACCACCGCCAACACCACCGCCACCGCCTACACCACTAGCGCCACCGCCACCGCCACCGCCAACACCACCACCACCGCCAAAACCACCGCCACCGCCAACACCACCACCGCCAACACCACCACCACCGCCACCGCCACCACCAACACCACTGCCACCGCCACCACCACCACCACCGCCAACACCACCGCTACAACCACCACCGCCAACACCACCACCAACACCACTGCCACCACCACCGCCACCGCCACCGCCACAACCACTGCCATCGCCACCGCCAACACCACCGCCAACACCACCGTCACCAACGCCACCACCGCCACCGCCACCGCCAACACCACCGCCAACACCGCCGCCAACACCACCGCCACCACCACCACCGCCACCGCCACCACCACCGCCACCGCCACCGCCAACACTACCGCCAACACCACCGCCAACACCACCGCCACCACCACCGCCAACACCATCACCACCAACACGACCACCACCGCCAACACCAATCGCCAACACCACCGCCACCACCACCGCCACCGGCACCACCACCGCCAACGCTACCGCCAACACCACCGCCACCACCACCGCCACCGCCACCACCACCGCCACCGCCACCGCCAACACCACCGCCAACACCACCGCCAACACCACCGCCAACACCACCGCCACCTACACCACCGCCACCGCCACCACCACCGCCAACACAACCGCAACCACCACCGCCACCACTGCCACCACCACCGCCAACATCACCGCCAACACCCCGCCACCGCCACCGCCACCGCCATTGCCACTTCCACCGCCACCGCCACCATCACCGCCACCGCCACCACCAACACCACCGCCACCGCTACCGCCATCACCACCGCCACCACCACTGCCAACACCACCGCCACCGCCACCACCACCGCTACCGCCAACACCACCGCCACCACCACCACCGCCACCGCCACCACCACCGCCACCGCCACCACCACCGCCACCGCCAACACCACCGCCAACACCACCGCCAACACCACCGCCAACACCACCGCCACCAACACGACCACCACCGCCAACACCAATCGCCAACACCACCGCCACCACCACCGCCAACACTACCGCCACCGCCTGCGCCACCGCCACCGCCACCACCACCGCCACCGCCGCCACCACTGCCACCACGGCCAACACCACCGCCACTACCGCCATCATAATCGCCACCGCCAACCCATCGCCCCCGCCAACACCACCGCCAACACCACCACCACCGCCACCGCCAACACCACCACCGCCACTGCCACCGCCAACACCACCGCCACCGCCACCACCACCGCCACCGCCAACACCACCACCACCTCCAAAACCACCGCCACCGCCACCACCACCACCGCCACCGCCACCAACACCGCCACCGCCACTAGCAACACCACCGCCACCACCACCGCTACCGCCAACACCACCGCCAACACCACCGCCAACACCACCGCCATCACCACCGCCACCACCACCGCCACCGCCACCGCCAACGCCACCGCCACCGCCAACACCACCGCCAACACCACCGCCAACACCACCGCCAGCGCCACCGCCACCACCATCACCACCGCCAACACAACCGCCACCGCCACCACCACCGCCACCACCGACAAAACCACCGCAACCGCCAACACCACCGCCACCGCCAAAACCACCGCCACAACCACCACCACCGCCACCACCACCACCGCCACACCCAACACCACCACCGCTACCACCACCGCCACAGCCAACACCACCACCACCACCAACACCACCGCCACCGCCACCGCCACCGCCACCACCACCGCAACCGCCACCGCCAACACCACCGCAAACACCACCGCCAACACCACCGCCACCGCCACCACCACCGCCACCGCCACCACCACCACCGCCACCACCACCGCCAACACCACCGCCAACACCACCGCCAATACCACCACCAACGCCACCGCCACCACCACCGCCACCGCCAACACCACCACCACCGCCACCACCACCAACACGACCGCCACCACCACCGCCACCGCCAACACCACCACCATTGCCACCACCACCGCCAACACCACCACGTCCGCCACCACCACCGCCACCGCCAACGCCACCGTCACCACCACCACCGCACCGCCAACACCACCACCGCCAACACCACCGCCACGGCCTACACCGCAAGCGCCACCGCCACCGCCACCGCTAACACCACCACCGCCAACACCACCGCCACCGCCAACACCATCGCCACCGCCACCGCAACACCACCACCGCCAACACCAACACCACCACCACCGCCACCGCCACCGCCACTGTCAACACCACCGCCACCGCCACCACCACCGCCACCGCCACCGCCAACACCACCGCTACAACCACCACCGCCAACACCACCACCACCAACACTACTGCCACCACCACCGCCACCGCCACCGCCACAACCACCGCCACCGCCACCGCCAACACCACTGCCAACACCACCGTCACCAACGCCACCACCGCCACCGCCACCGCCACCGCCAACACCACCGCCAACACCGCCGCCAACACCACCGCCACCACCACCGCCACCGCCACCGCCAAATCCATCGCCAAAACCACCGCCAACACTACCGCCACCACCACCGCCAACACCATCACCATCACCACCAACACGACCACAACCGCCACCCCCAACACCACCAACACCAACGCCAACACCACCGCCACCACAACCGCCACCGCCACCACCGCCACCGCCACCGCCAACACCAACACCATCACCACCACGACCACCACCGACAACACCACCGCCAACACAACCGCCACCGCCAAGACCACCGCCAACACTACCGCCAACTAAACCGCCACCACCACCACAGCCACCACCACCGCCAACACAACCGCCACCGCCACCGCCACCACCACTGCCACCACCACCAACACCACCGCCAACACCACCGCCACCGCCACCGCCATCGCCACCACCACCGCCACCGCCACCACCACCGCCACCGCCACCACCAACACCACCGCCATCGCCACCACTACCGCCACCACCACTGCCAACACCACCGCCACCACCAGCGCCACCGCCACCGCCAACACCACCGCCAACACCACCGCCACCACCACCACCGCCACCGCCACCACCACCGCCACCGCCAACACCACCGCCAACACCACCGCCAACACCACCGCCAACACCACCGCCAACACCACCGCCAACACCACCGCCAACACCACCGCCAACGCCACCGCCACCGCCACAACCACCGCCAACACCACCACCAACACTACCGCCAGCGATACCGACACCACCATCACCTCCGCCAACACCACCGCCACCACCACCGGCACCACCACCGCCAAAACCACCGCCACCGCCAACACCACCGCCACAACCACCACCACCACCGCCACCACCACCGCCACCGCCAACACCACAACCGCTACCACCACCACCGCCACCGCCAACACCACCACCACCAACACCACCCCCACCGCCACCACCACCACCGCCACCGCCACCGCCAACACCACCGCCAACACCACCGCCAAAACGACCGCCAACACAACCGCCAACACCACCGCCACCGCCAACACCACCACCGCCAACACCACCGCCATCACCACTCCCACCGCCACTGCCAACACCACCACCACCGCCAACACCACCACCGTCACCTTCACCACCGCCAACACCACCACCGCCAACACCACCACCGCAACCGCCACCGCCACCGCCAACACCACCGCCACCGCAACAACCACCGCCACCGCGAACACCACCTCCACCGCCACCGCCAACGCCTCCACCACCGCCAACACCACCGCCACCGCCAACACCACCGCCAACACCACCACCACCACCACCGCCACCCCCAACACCACCACCAACACAAAGGCCAACACCACCGCCACCACCACCGCCACCGCTACCACCACCGCCACCGCCACCGGCAACACCATCACCATCACCACCACGACCACCACCGCCAACACCACCGCCACCACAACCGCCACCGCCAAGACCACCGCCAACTCTACCGCCAACTACACCGCCACCACCACCACCGCCACCCCCACCACCGCCAACACCACCGCCACCACCAACGCCAACACCATCACCATCAGCACCACGACCACCACCGCCAACACCACCGCCAACACCACCGCCACCACAACCGCCACCGCCAAGACCACCGCCAACACTCACGTCAACACCACCGCCACCACCACCACCGCCACCGCCACCACCACCGCCAACACCACCGCCAACACCACCGCCACCACCACCACCGCCACCACCACCAACACGACCGCCAATACCACCACCGCCAGCACCACCACCATTGCCACCGCCACCGCCAACACCACCACGTCCGCCATCACCACAACCACTGCCACCGCCAACGCCACCGCCACCACCACCACCGCCACCGCCAACACCACCACCGCCAACACCACCGCCACCGCCTACACCACCAGTGCCACCGCCACCGCCACCGCCAACACCACCACCGCCAACACCACCGCCACCGCCGTTGCCAACACCACCACCGCCAACACCAACACCACCACCACAGCCACCGCCACTGCCACCGCCACCGTCAACACCACCGCCACCGCCACCACCACCGCCACCGCCACCGCCAACACCACCGCTACAACCACCACCGCCAACACCAACACCAACTCCACTGCCACCACCACCACCGCCACCGCCACCGCCACAACCACCGCCACCGCCACCGCCAACACCACTGCCAACACCACCGTCACCAACGCCACCACCGCCACTGCCACCGCCACCGCCAACACCACCGCCTACACCGCCGCCAACACCACCGCCACCACCACCACCACCGCCACCGCCACCACCACCGCCACCGCCACCGCCAAATCCACCACCAACACCACCGCCAACACCACCGCCACCACCACCGCCAACACCATCACCATCACCACCAACACGACCACCACCGCCAACACTACCGCCACCACCACCACCGCCACCCCCAACACCACCACCAACACCAACGCCAACACCACCGCCACCACAACCGCCACCGCCACCACCGCCACCGCCTCCCGCAACACCATCACCACCACGACCACCACCGCCAACACCACCGCCACCACAACCGCCACCGCCAAGACCACCGCCAACACTACCGCCAACTACAGCGCCACCACCACCGCCACCGCCACCCCCACCACCACCGCCAACACCACCGCCACCACCAAACGCCAACACCATCACCATCACCACCACGACCACCACCGCCAACACCACCGCCAACACCACCGCCACCACAACCGCCACCGCCAAGACCACCGCCAACACTACAGCCAACACCACCGCCACCACCACCGCCACCGCCACCACCACCGCCCACACCACCGCCAACACCACCGCCACCACCACCAACGCCACCGCCACCGCCAACACCACCACCACCGCCACCACCACCACCGCCACCGCCAACACCACCACCATTGCCACCGCCACCGCCAACACCACCACGTCCGCCACCACCACCGCCATCGCCACCGCCAACGCCACCGCCACCATCACCACCACCGCCACCGCCAACACCACCACCGCCAACACCACCGCCACCGCCTACACCACTAGCGCCACCGCCACCGCCACCGCCAACACCACCACCGCCAAAACCACCGCCACCGCCAACACCACCACCGCCAACACCACCACCACCACCACCGCCACCGCCACCGCCAACACCACTGCCAACGCCACCACCACCACCGCCAACACCACCGCTACAACCACCACCGCCAACACCACCACCAACACCACTGCCACCACCACCGCCACCGCCACCGCCACAACCACTGCCACCGCCACCGCCAACACCACCGCCAACACCACCGTCACCAACGCCACCACCGCCACCGCCACCGCCAACACCACCGCCAACACCGCCGCCAACACCACCGCCGCCACCACCACCGCCACCGCCACCACCACCGCCACCGCCACCGCCAACACTACCGCCAACACCACCGCCAACACCACCGCCACCACCACCGCCAACACCATCACCACCAACACGACCACCACCGCCAACACCAATCGCCAACACCACCGCCACCACCACCGCCACCGCCACCACCACCGCCAACGCTACCGCCAACACCACCGCCACCACCACCGCCACCGCCACCGCCACCACCACCGCCACCGCCACCGCCAGCGCCAACACCACCGCCAACACCACCGCCAACACCACCGCCAACACCACCGCCACCTACACCACCGCCACCGCCACCACCACCGCCAACACAACCGCAACCACCACCGCCACCACTGCCACCACCACCGCCAACATCACCGCCAACACCCCGCCACCGCCACCGCCACCGCCATTGCCACTTCCACCGCCACCGCCACCATCACCGCCACCGCCACCACCAACACCACCGCCACCGCTACCGCCATCACCACCGCCACCACCACTGCCAACACCACCGCCACCGCCACCACCACCGCTACCGCCAACACCACCGCCACCACCACCACCGCCACCGCCACCACCACCGCCACCGCCACCACCACCGCCACCGCCAACACCACCGCCAACACCACCGCCAACACCACCGCCAACACCACCGCCAACACCACCGCCACCAACACGACCACCACCGCCAACACCAATCGCCAACACCACCGCCACCACCACCGCCAACACTACCGCCACCGCCTGCGCCACCGCCACCGCCACCACCACCGCCACCGCCGCCACCACCGCCACCACGGCCAACACCACCGCCACTACCGCCATCATAATCGCCACCGCCAACCCATCGCCCCCGCCAACACCACCGCCAACACCACCACCACCGCCACCGCCAACACCACCACCGCCACTGCCACCGCCAACACCACCGCCACCACCACCGCCAACACCACCGCCAACACCACCGCCACCACCACCAACGCCACCGCCACCGCTAACACCACCACCGTCACCACCACCAACACGACCGCCACCACCACCGCCACCGCCAACACCACCACCATTGCCACAGCCACCGCCAACACCACCACGTCCGCCACCACCACCGCCACCGCCAACGCCACCGTCACCACCACCGCCACCGCCAACACCACCACCGCCAACACCACCGCCACCGCCTACACCACCAGCGCCACCGCCACCGCCACTGCCAACACCACCGCCGCCAACACCACCGCCACCGCCACCGCCAACACCACCACCGCCAACACCAACACCACCACCGCCACCTCCACCGCCACTGTCAACACCACCGCCACCGCCACCACCACCGCCACCGCCACCGCCAACACCACCGCTACAACCACCACCGCCAACACCACCACCAACACCACTGCCACCACCACCGCCACCGCCACAACCACCGCCACCGCCACCGCCAACACCACTGCCAACACCACCGTCACCACCGCCACCGCCACCGCCAACACCACCGCCAACACCGCCGCCAACACCACCGCCACAGCCACCACCACCACCACCGCCACCGCCAAATCCATCGCCAACACCACCGCCAACACCACCGCCACCACCACCGCCAACACAATCACCATCACCACCAACACGACCACCACCGCCAACACCACCGCCACCACCACCACCGCCACCCCCAACACCACCACCAACACCAACACCAACATCACCGCCACCACAACCGCCACCGCCACCTCCGCCACCCCCACCGCCAACACCATCACCATCACCACCACGACCACCACCGCCAACACCACCGCCAACACAACCGCCACTGCCAAGACCACCGCCAACACTACCGCCAACTAAACCGCCACCACCACCACCGCCACCACCACCGCCAAAACAACCGCCACCGCCACCGCCACCACCACTGCCACCACCACCGCCAACACCACCGCCAACACCACCGCCACCGCCACCGCCACCGGCATCGCCACCACCACCGCCACCGCCACCACCACCGCCACCGCCACCACCAACACCACCTCCACCGCCACCACATCCGCCACCACCACTGAAAACACCACCGCCACCACCAGCGCCACCGCCACCGCCAACACCACCGCCAACACCACCGCCACCACCATCACCGCCACCACCACCGCCACCGCCAACACCACCGCCAACACCACCGCCAACACCACCGCCAACACCACCGCCAACGCCACTGCCAACACCACCACCAACACTACCGCCAGCGCCACCGCCACCACCATCACCACCGCCAAAACCACCGCCACCACCACCGCCACCACCACCGCCAAAACCACCGCCACCGCCAACACCACCGCCACAACCACCACCACCACCGCCACCTCCACCACCGCCACCGCCAACACCACAACCGCTACCACCACAGCCACCGCCAACACCACCACCACCAACACCACCCCCACCGCCACCACCACCACCGCCACCGCCACCGCCAACACCACCGCCAACACCACCGCCAAAACGACCGCCAACACCACCGCCAACACCACCGCCACCGCCAACACCACCACCGCCAACACCAACGCCATCACCACTCCCACCGCCGCTGCCAACACCACCACCACCGCCAACACCACCACCGCCACCTTCACCACCGCCAACACCACCACCGCCAACACCACGCCACCGCCACCACCACCACCGCCACCGCCAACACCACCACCGCCAACACCACCACCACCGCAACCGCCACCGTCACCGCCAACACCACCGCCACCGCCACAACCACCGCCACCGCGAACACCACCGCCACCGCCTCCACCACCGCCACCGCCACCGGCAACACCATCACCATCACCACCGCCACCACCAACGCCAACATCACCGCCAACACCACCGCCACCACCACCACCGCCACCGCCACCGCCACCACCACCGCCTCCGCCGCCGCCACCGCCAGCACCACCGCCAACACCACCGCCGCCGCCACCGCCACTACCACCGCCACCGCCACCACCACCGCCACCGCCACCACCACCGCAATCACCACCGCCACAACCACCGCCAACACCACCGCCAACATCACCGCCACTGCCACCGCCACCGCCACCACCGCCACCACCGCCACCGCCACCCCCACCGCCACCGCCAACACCACCCCCACCTCCACCCCCACCACCAACACCACCGCCACCGCCACCACCACCGCCATCACCACCGCCAACACTTCCGCTAACACCACCGCCACCACCAGCACCACCGCCACCGCCACCACCACCGCCTCCGCCACCGCCAACACCACCGCCAACACCACTGCCACCACCACCACGACCGCCACCGCCACCGCCAACACCACCGCCAACACCACCGCCACCGCCACCACCACCGCCACTGCCACCGCCAACACCACCGCCACCACCACCGCCAACACCATCACCATCAGCACCACCACGACCACCAACGCCAACACCACCGCTACCACCACCGCCACCGCCACCGCCACCACCACCGCCACCACCACCGCCAACACTACCACCAACACCACCGCCACCACCACCACCACCGCCACCGCCACCACCACAGCCACCGCCACCGCCACCGCCAGCACCACCACCGCCACCAATACCGCCACCACCGCCACCGCCGCCGCCACCGCCACCGCCACCACCACCGCCACCGCCACCACCACCGCCAACACCACCGCCACTACCGCCATCATCATCGCCACCGCCAACCCATCGCCACCGCGAACACCACCGCCAACACCACCACCACCGCCACCGCCAACACCACCACCGCCACTGCCACCGCCAACACCACCGCCACCGCCACCACCACCACCACCGCCACCGCCACCACCAACACCACCGCCACCGCTACCGCCACCACCACCGCCACCACCACTGCCAACACCACCGCCAACGCCACCACCACCCCTACCGCCAACACCACCACCACCGCCACCGCCACCACCACCGCCACCGCCAATACCACCGCCAACACCACCGCCAACACCACCGGCACCAACACGACCACCACCGCCAACACCAATCGCCAACACCACCGCCACCACCGCCGCCACCGCCACCACCACCGCCAGCACTACCGCCAACACCACCGCCACCGCCACCGCCACAACCACTGCCACCGCCACCACCAACACCACCGCCAACACGACCGTCACCAACGCCACCACCGGCACCGCCACCGCCAACACCACCGCCAACACCGCCGCCAACACCACTGCCACCACCACCACCGCCACCGCCACCACCACCGCCACCGCCACCGCCACCGCCAACACCACCGCCAACACCACCGCCAACACCACCGCCAGCACCACCGCCAACACCATCACCACCAACACGACCACCACCGCCAACACCAATCGCCAACACCACCGCCACCACCACCGCCACCGCCACCACCACCGCCAACACTACCGCCAACACCACCGCCGCCACCACCGCCACCGCCACCACCACCGCCACCGCCACCGCCAACACCACCGCCAACACCACCGCCAACACCACCGCCACCTACACCACCGCCACCGCCACCGCCACCGCCAACACAACCGCCACCACCACCGCCACCACCAGTGCCACCACCACCGCCAACACCACCGCCAACACCCCCACCACAGCCACCGCCATCGCCACCACCACCGCCACCGCCACCACTACCGCCACCACCACCACCGCCACCGCCACCACCACCGCCACCGCCAACACCACCGCCAACACCACCGCCACCACCACCGCCACCGCCAACACCACCGCCAACACCACCGCCAGCGCCACCGCCACCACCATCACCACCGCCAACACCACCGCTACCGCCACCACCACCGCCACCACTGACAAAACCACCGCAACCGCCAACATCACCGCCACCGCCAACACCACCGCCACAACCACCACCACCGCCACCACCACCACCGCCACCGCCAACACCACCACCGCTACCACCACCGCCACCGCCAACACCACCACCACCAACACCACCGCCACCGCCACCACCACCGCCACCGCCACCGCCAACACCACCGCCAACACCACCGCCAACACCACCGCCAACACCACCGCCACCGCCACCACCACTGCCACCGCCAACACCACCGCCAACACCACCGCGAACACCACCGCCACCCCAAACCACCACTCCCACCGCCACTGCCAACACCACCACTACCGCCACCACCACCGCCAACGCCACCATCACCACCGCCACCGCCAACACCACCACCACCGCCACCGCCAACACCACCACCATCGCCTCCGCCACCGCTACCGCCAACACCACCACCACCGCCACTACCAACACCATCGCCAACACCACCACCGCCACCGCCAACGCCACCGCCACCACCAACGCCACCGCCACTGCCAACACCACAACCACCACAACAACACCGCCACCACCACCGCCACCGCCAACACCACCACCACCGCCAACACCACCACCGCCAACACCACCACCGCCAACACCACCACCGCCAAAACCACCACCACCACCGCCACCGCCAACACCACCGCCACCGCCACCACCACCGCCACCGCCACCACCACCGCCATCACCACCGACACCACCACCGCCAACACCACCGCCAAAACCACCGCCACTTCCACCGCCACCACCACCGCCACCACCACCACCGCCACCACCACCGCCACCACCACCACCGCCACCACCACCGCCACCACCACCGCCTCCGCCGCCGCCACCGCCAGCACCACCGCCAACACCACCGCCGCCGCCACCGCCACGACCACCGCCACCGCCACCACCACCGCCACCGCCACCACCGCCACCACCACCGCCACCACCACCGCCACCACCACCGCCACCACCACCGCC
Source organism: Tenodera sinensis (assembly GCA_030765045.1). Classification (NCBI taxonomy): domain Eukaryota; kingdom Metazoa; phylum Arthropoda; class Insecta; order Mantodea; family Mantidae; genus Tenodera; species Tenodera sinensis. The sequence continues at coordinate 99,550,372 of CM060969.1, forward strand.
AACACCACCGCCAACATCACCGCCACTGCCACCGCCACCACCATCGCCACCACCACCACCACCACCGCCACCGCCACCGCCAATCCCAGTGCCACTGCCAACACCACCACCGCCACCGCCAACACCACCACCACCGCCACCACCACCGCCACCACCACCACTGCCACCGCCAACAACACCGCCACCACCACCACCAACACCACTGCCACCACCACCACCCCTACCGCCAACACCACCACATTCGCCACCGCCACCGGCAACACCACCGCCCCCGCCACCACCACCGCCACCGCCAACACCACCACCACCGCCACCGCCAACACCACCGCCACCACCCCCACCACCGCCAACACCACCACCACCGCCCCCGCCACCGCGAACACCACCACCACCGCCACCACCACCGCCGCGGCAAACACCACCGCCACCGCCTCCACCACCGCCACCGCCTCCACCACCGCCACAACCTCCACCTCCACCACCGCCACCGCAAACCCCACCGCAACACCACCGCCACCACCACCACCGCCACCCCCAACACCACCGCCAGCACTAACGCCAACACCACCGCCACCACCACCTCCACCGCCACCGCCACGACCACCGCCACCGCCACCGGCAACACCACCGCCAACACCACCCCCACCACCAACGCCAACACCATCACCATCACCACCACGACCACCACCGCCAATACGACCGCCACCACAACCGCCACCGCCAAGACCACCACCAACACTACCGCCAACACCACCGCCACCACCACCACGGCCACCGCCACCCCCACCACGGCCAACACCACCGCCCACACCACCGCCACCACCACCACCGCCACCGCCACCGCCAACATAACCGCCAACACCGCCGCCAACACCACCGCCACCACCACCGCCAACACCATCACCAATACCACCAACACGACCACCACCAACACCAATCGCCAACACCACCGCCACCACCACCGCCACCACCACCGCCAACACCACCACCGCCACCTTCACCACCGCCAACACCACCACCGCCAACACCACGCAACGCCACCACCACCACCACCGCCAACACCACCGCCACCACCAACACCACCACCGCCAACACCACCACCACCGCAACCGCCACCGCCACCGCCAACACCACCACCATTGCCACCGCCACCGCCAACACCACCACCACCGCCACCATCTCCGCCACCGCCAACACCACAACCACCGCCACCGCCACCGCTAACGCCACTGCCACCGCCACCGCCAACACCGCCACCGCCTCCACCACCGCCACCGCCTCCACCACCGCCACAACCTCCACCACCGCCACCGCAAACCCCACCGCAACACCACCGCCACCACCACCACCGCCACCCCCAACACCACCGCCTACACTAACGCCAACACCACCGCCACCGCCACCAAAACCGCCACCGCCACCACCAACACCACCGCCACCGCTACCGCCACCACCACCGCCACCACCACTGCCAACACCACCGCCACCGCCACCACCGCTACCGCCAACACCACCGCCACCACCACCACCGCCACCGCGACCACTACCGCCACCGCCACCACCACCGCCACCGCCAACACCACCGCCAACACCACCGCCAACACCACCGCCAACACCACCGCCACCAACACGACCACCACCGCCAACACCAATCGCCAACACCACCGCCACCACCACCGCCACCACCACCGCCAACACTACCGCCAACACCACCGCCACCGCCACAACCACTGCCACCGCCACCACCAACACCACCGCCAACACGACCGTCACCAACGCCACCAACGCCACCACCGCCACCACCACCGCCAACACCGCCGCCAACACCACCGCCACCACCACCGCCACCGCCACCACCACCGCCACCGCCACCGCCACCGCCAACACCACCGCCAAGACCACCGCCACCACCACCGCCACCGCCACCACCACCGCCAACACTACCGCCAACACCACCGCCACCACCACCGCCACCGCCACCGCCACCACTACCGCCACCGCCACCGCCAACACCACCGCCAACACCACCGCCATCACCACCGCCACCTACACCACCGACACCGCCACCGCCACCACCACCGCTAACACAACCGCCACCACCACCGCCACCACCACTGCCACCACCACCGCCAACACCACCGCTAACACCCCCGCCACCGCCACCGCCACCGCCATCGCCACCACCACCGCCACCGCCACCACCAACACCACCGCCACCGCTACCGCCACCGCCACCACCACCGCCACCACCACCGCCACCACCACTGCCAACACCACCGCCACCGCCACCACCACCGCTACCGCCAACACCACCGCCAACACCACCGTCACCACCACCACCGCCACCGCCACCACCACCGCCAACACTACCGCCAACACCACCGCCACCACCACCGCCACCGCCACCACCACCACCGCCACCGCCACCGCCAACACCACCGCCAACACCACCGCCAACACCACCGCCACCTACACCACCGCCACCGCCACCACCACCGCCAACACAACCGCCACCACCACCGCCACCACTGCCACCACCACCGCCAACACCACCGCCAACACCCCCGCCACCGCCACCGCCACCGCCATTGCCACCACCACCGCCACCGCCACCACCACCGCCACCGCCACCACCAACACCACCGCCACCGCTACCGCCACCACCACCGCCACCACCACTGCCAACACCACCGCCAACGCCACCACCACCCCTACCGCCAACACCACCGCCACCACCACCGCCACCGCCACCACCACCGCCACCGCCAACACCACCGCCAACACCACCGCCAACACCACCGCCACCAACACGACCACCACCGCCAACACCAATCGCCAACACCACCGCCACCTACACCACCGCCACCGCCACCACCACCGCCAACACAACCGCCACCACCACCGCCACCGCCACCACTGCCACCACCACCGCCAACACCACCGCCAACACCCCCGGCACCGCCACCGCCACCGCCATCGCCACTACCACCGCCACCGCCACCACCACCGCCACCGCCACCACCAACACCACCGCCACCGCTACCGCCACCACCACCGCCACCACCACTGCCAACACCACCGCCAACGCCACCACCACCCCTACCGCCAACACAACCGCCAACACCACCGCCACCGCCAACACCACCACCGCCAACACCACCGCCATCACCACTCCCACCGCCACTGCCAACACCACCACCACCGCCAACACCACCACCGTCACCTTCACCACCGACAACACCACCACCGCCAACACCACGCCACCCCCACCACCACGCCACCGCCAACACCACCACCGCCAACACCACCACCACCGCAACCGCCACCGCCACCGCCAACACCACCGCCACCGCAACAACCACCGCCACCGCGAACACCACCGCCACCGCCACCGCCAACGCCTCCACCACCGCCAACACCACCGCCACCGCCAACACCACCGCCAACACCACCACCGCCACCCCCAACACCACCACCAACACAAAGGCCAACACCACCGCCACCACCACCGCCACCGCTACCACCACCGCCACCGGCAACACCATCACCATCACCACCACGACCACCACCGCCAACACCACCGCCACCACAACCGCCACCGCCAAGACCACCGCCAACTCTACCGCCAACTACACCGCCACCACCACCACCACCGCCACCGCCACCCCCACCACCGCCAACACCACCGCCACCACCAACGCCAACACCATCACCATCAGCACCACGACCACCACCGCCAACACCACCGCCAACACCACCGCCACCACAACCGCCACCGCCAAGACCACCGCCAACACTACCGTCAACACCACCGCCACCACCACCACCGCCACCGCCACCACCAACGCCAACACCACCGCCAACACCACCGCCACCACCACCACCACCGCCACCACCACCAACACGACCGCCAATACCACCACCGCCACCGCCAGCACCACCACCATTGCCACCGCCACCGCCAACACCACCACGTCCGCCATCACCACAACCACTGCCACCGCCAACGCCACCGCCACCACCACCACCGCCACCGCCAACACCACCACCGCCAACACCACCGCCACCGCCTACACCACCAGTGCCACCGCCACCGCCACCGCCAACACCACCACCGCCAACACCACCGCCACCGCCACTGCCAACACCACCACCGCCAACACCAACACCACCACCACCGCCACCGCCACTGCCACCGCCACCGTCAACACCACCGCCACCGCCACCACCACCGCCACCGCCACCGCCAACACCACCGCTACAACCACCACCGCCAACACCAACACCAACTCCACTGCCACCACCACCACCGCCACCGCCACCGCCACAACCACCGCCACCGCCACCGCCAACACCACTGCCAACACCACCGTCACCAACGCCACCACCGCCACTGCCACCGCCACCGCCAACACCACCGCCTACACCGCCGCCAACACCACCGCCACCACCACCACCACCGCCACCGCCACCGCCAAATCCACCACCAACACCACCGCCAACACCACCGCCACCACCACCGCCAACACCATCACCATCACCACCAACACGACCACCACCGCCAACACCACCGCCACCACCACCACCGCCACCCCCAACACCAACGCCAACACCACCGCCACCACAACCGCCACCGCCACCACCGCCACCGCCACCCGCAACACCATCACCACCACGACCACCACCGCCAACACCACCGCCAACACAACCGCCACCGCCAAGACCACCGCCAACACTACCGCCAATTACAGCGCCACCACCACCGCCACCGCCACCCCCACCACCACCGCCAACACCACCGCCACCACCAAACGCCAACACCATCACCATCACCACCACGACCACCACCGCCAACACCACCGCCAACACCACCGCCACCACAACCGCCACCGCCAAGACCACCGCCAACACTACAGCCAACACCACCGCCACCACCACCGCCACCGCCACCACCACCGCCCACACCACCGCCAACACCACCGCCACCACCACCAACGCCACCGCCACCGCCAACACCACCACCACCGCCACCACCACCACCGCCACCGCCAACACCACCACCATTGCCACCGCCACCGCCAACACCACCACGTCCATCACCACCACCGCCATCGCCACCGCCAACGCCACCGCCACCATCGCCACCACCGCCACCGCCAACACCACCACCGCCAACACCACCGCCACCGCCTACACCACTAGCGCCACCACCACCGCCAACACCACCACTACCGCCAAAACCACCGCCACCGCCAACACCACCACCGCCAACACCACCACCACCGCCACCGCCACCGCCAACACCACTGCCACCGCCACCACCACCACCGCCAACACCACCGCTACAACCACCACCGCCAACACCACCACCAACACCACTGCCACCACCACCGCCACCGCCACCGCCACAACCACTGCCACCGCCACCGCCAACACCACCGCCAACACCACCGTCACCAACGCCACCACCGCCACCGCCACCGCCAACACTACCGCCAACACCACCGCCAACACCACCGCCACCACCACCGCCAACACCATCACCACCAACACGACCACCACCGCCAACACCAATCGCCAACACCACCGCCACCACCACCGCCACCACCACCGCCAACGCTACCGCCAACACCACCGCCACCACCACCGCCACCGCGACCGCCACCACCACCGCCACTGCCACCGCCAACACCACCGCCAACACCACCGCCAACACCACCGCCAACACCACCGCCAACACCACCGCCACCTACACCACCGCCACCGCCACCACCACCGCCAACACAACCGCAACCACCACCGCCACCACTGCCACCACCACCGTCAACATCACCGCCAACACCCCGCCACCGCCACCGCCACCGCCATTGCCACTTCCACCGCCACCGCCACCATCACCGCCACCGCCACCACCAACACCACCGCCACCGCTACCGCCATCACCACCGCCACCACCACTGCCAACACCACCGCCACCGCCACCACCACCGCTACCGCCAACACCACCGCCACCACCACCACCGCCACCGCCACCACCACCGCCACCGCCACCACCACCGCCACCGCCAACACCACCGCCAACACCACCGCCAACACCACCGCCAACACCACCGCCAACACCACCGCCACCAACACGACCACCACCGCCAACACCAATCGCCAACACCACCGCCACCACCACCGCCAACACTACCTCCACCGCCTGCGCCACCGCCACCGCCACCACCACCGCCACCGCCGCCACCACCGCCACCACGGCCAACACCACCGCCACTACCGCCATCATAATCGCCACCGCCAACCCATCGCCCCCGCCAACACCACCGCCAACACCACCACCACCGCCACCGCCAACACCACCACCGCCACTGCCACCGCCAACACCACCGCCACCGCCACCACCACCGCCACCGCCAACACCACCACCACCTCCAAAACCACCCCCACCGCCACCACCACCGCCACCGCCACCAACACCGCCACCGCCACTACCAACACCACCGCCACCGCTACCGCCACCACCACCGCCACCACCACTGCCAACACCACCGCCACCGCCACCACCACCGCTACCGCCAACACCACCGCCAACACCAGCGCCACCACCACCGCCAACACCACCGCCACCGCCACCACCACCGCCACCGCCAACACCACCACCGCCAACACTACCGCCAACACCACCGCCACCACCACCACCGCCACCACCACCGCCAACACCACCGCCAACACCACCGCCACCACCACCACCGCCACCGCCACCGCTAACACCACCACCGCCACCACCACCAACACGACCGCCACCACCACCGCCACCGCCAACACCACCACCATTGCCACCGCCACCGCTAACACCACCACGTCCGCCACCACCACCGCCACCGCCAACGCCACCGTCACCACCACCGCCACCGCCAACACCACCACCGCCACCACCACCGCCACTGCCAACACCACCGCCGCCAACACCACCGCCGCCAACACCACCGCCACCGCCACCGCCAACACCACCACCGCCAACACCAACACCACCAACACCGCCACCGCCACCGCCACTGTCAACACCACCGCCACCGCCACCACCACCGCCACCGCCACCGCCATCACCACCGCTACAACCACCACCGCCAACACCACCACCAACACCACTGCCACCACCACCACCACCGCCACCGCCACAACCACCGCCACCGCCACCGCCACCGCCACCGCCAACACCACTGCCAACACCACCGTCACCAACGCCACCACCGCCACCGCCACCGCCAACACCACCGCCAACACCGCCGCCAACACCACCGCCACAGCTACCACCACCGCCACCGCCACCGCCAAATCCATCGCCAACACCACCGCCAACACCACCGCCACCACCACGGCCAACACAATCACCATCACCACCAACACGACCACCACCGCCAACACCACCGCCACCACCACCACCGCCACCCCCACCACCACCAACACCAACACCAACATCACCGCCACCACAACCGCCACCGCCACCTCCGCCACCCCCACCGCCAACACCATCACCATCACCACCACGACCACCACCGCCAACACCACCGCCAACACAACCGCCACCGCCAAGACCACCGCCAACACTACCGCCAACTAAACCGCCACCACCACCACCACCGCCACCACCACCGCCAACACAACCGCCACCGCCACCACCACTGCCACCACCACCGCCAACACCACCGCCAACACCACCGCCACCGCCACCGCCACCGGCATCGCCACCACCACCGCCACCGCCACTACCACCGCCACCGCCACCGCCACCACCAACACCACCTCCACCGCCACCACATCCGCCACCACCACTGCCAACACCACCGCCACCACCAGCGCCACCGCAACCGCCAACACCACCGCCAACACCACCGCCACCACCATCACCGCCACCGCCACCACCACCGCCACCGCCAACACCACCGCCAACACTACCGCCAACACCACCGCCAACACCACCGCCAACGCCACTGCCAACACCACCACCAACACTACCGCCAGCGCCACCGCCACCACCATCACCACCGCCAACACCACCGCCACCACCACCGCCACCACCACCGCCAAAACCACCGCCACCGCCAACACCACCGCCACAACCACCACCACCACCGCCACCTCCACCACCGCCACCGCCAACACCACAACCGCTACCACCACAGCCACCGCCAACACCACCACCACCAACACCACCCCCACCGCCACCACCACCACCGCCACCGCCACCGCCAACACCACCGCCAACACAACCGCCAAAACGACCGCCAACACCACCGCCAACACCACCGCCACCGCCAACACCACCACCGCCAACACCAACGCCATCACCACTCCCACCGCCGCTGCCAACACCACCACCACCGCCAACACCACCACCGCCACCTTCACCACCGCCAACACCACCACCGCCAACACCACGCCACCGCCACCACCACCACCGCCACCGCCAACACCACCACCGCCAACACCACCACCACCGCAACCGCCACCGTCACCGCCAACACCACCGCCACCGCCACAACCACCGCCACCGCGAACACCACCGCCACCGCCTCCACCACCGCCACCGCCACCGGCAACACCATCACCATCACCACCGCCACCACCAACCACAACATCACCGCCAACACCACCGCCACCACCACCACCGCCGACGCCACCGCCACCACCACCGCCTCCGCTGCCGCCACCGCCAGCACCACCGCCAACACCACCGCCGCCGCCACCGCCACTACCACCGCCACCGCCACCACCACCTCCACCGCCACCACCACCGCAACCACCACCGCCACAACCACCGCCAACACCACCGCCAACACCACCGCCACTGCCACCGCCACCGCCACCACCGCCACCACCACCGCCATCGCCACCCCCACCGCCACCGCCAACACCACCCCCACCGCCACCCCCACCACCAACACCACCGCCACCGCCACCACCACCGCCATCACCACCGCCAACACTTCCGCCAACACCACCGCCACCACCAGCACCACCGCCACCGCCACCACCACCGCCTCCGCCACCGCCAACACCACCGCCAACACCACTGCCACCACCACCACGACCGCCACCGCCAAAACACCGCCAACACCACCGCCACCGCCACCGCCACCACCACCGCCACTGCCACCGCCAACACCACCGCCACCACCACCGCCAACACCATCACCATCAGCACCACCACGACCACCACCGCCAACACCACCCCTACCACCACCGCCACCGCCACCGCCACCACCACCGCCACCACCACCGCCAACACTACCGCCAACACCACCGCCACCACCACCACCGCCACCGCCACCACCACAGCCACCGCCACCGCCACCGCCAGCTCCACCACCGCCACCACCACCGCCACCACCGCCACCGCCGCCGCCACCGCCACCGCCACCACCACCGCCACCGCCACCACCACCGCCAACACCACCGCCACTACCCCATCATCATCGCCACCGCCAACCCATCGCCACCGCGAACACCACCGCCAACACCACCACCACCGCCACCGCCAACACCACCACCGCCACTGCCACCGCCAACACCACCGCCACCGCCACCACCACCACCGCCACCGCCACCACCAACACCACCGCCACCGCTACCGCCACCACCACCGCCACCACCACTGCCAACACCACCGCCAACGCCACCACCACCCTTACCGCCAACACCACCACCACCACCACCGCCACCGCCACCACCACCGCCACCGCCAATACCACCGCCAACACCACCGCCAACACCACCGGCACCAACACGACCACCACCGCCAACACCAATCGCCAACACCACCGCCACCACCACCGCCACCGCCACCACCACCGCCAGCACTACCGCCAACACCACCGCCACCGCCACCGCCACAACCACTGCCACCGCCACCACCAACACCACCGCCAACACGACCGTCACCAACGCCACCACCGCCACCGCCACCGCCAACACCACCGCCAACACCGCCGCCAACACCACTGCCACCACCACCACCGCCACCGCCACCACCACCGCCACCGCCACCGCCAAATCCACCGCCAACACCACCGCCACCACCACCGCCAACACCATCACCACCAACACGACCACCACCGCCAACACCAATCGCCAACACCACCGCCACCACCACCGCCACCGCCACCACCACCGCCAACACTACCGCCAACACCACCGCCACCACCACCGCCACCGCCACCACCACCGCCACCGCCACCGCCAACACCACCGCCAACACCACCGCCAACACCACCGCCACCTACACCACCGCCACCGCCACCAAAACCGCCAACACAACCGCCACCACCACCGCCACCACCAGTGCCACCACCACCGCCAACGCCACCGCCAACACCCCCACCACAGCCACCGCCATCGCCACCACCACCGCCACCGCCACCACTACCGCCACCACCACCGCCACCGCCACCACCACCGCCACCGCCAACACCACCGCCAACACCACCGCCACCACCACCGCCACCGCCAACACCACCGCCAACACCACCGCCAGCGCCACCGCCACCACCATCACCACCGCCAACACCACCGCCACCGCCACCACCACCGCCACCACTGACAAAACCACCGCAACCGCCAACATCACCGCCACCGCCAACACGACCGCCACAACCACCACCACCGCCACCACCACCACCGCCACCGCCAACACCACCACCGCTACCACCACCGCCACCGCCAACACCACCACCACCACCAACACCACCGCCACCGCCACCACCACCGCCACCGCCACCGCCAACACCACCGCCAACACCACCGCCAACACCACCGCCAACACCACTGCCACCGCCACCACCACCGCCACCGCCAACACCACCGCCAACACCACCGCGAACACCACCGCCACCCCAAACCACCACTCCCACCGCCACTGCCAACACCACCACCACCGCCACCACCACCGCCAACGCCACCATCACCACCGCCACCGCCAACACCACCACCACCGCCACCGCCAACACCACCACCATCGCCACCGCCACCGCTACCGCCAAAACCACCACCACCGCCACTACCAACACCATCGCCAACACCACCACCGCCACCGCCAACGCCACCGCCACCACCAACGCCACCGCCACCGCCAACACCACAACCACCACAACAACACCGCCACCACCACCGCCACCGCCAACACCACCACCACCGCCAACACCACCACCGCCAACACCACCACCGCCAAAACCACCACCACCACCGCCACCGCCAACACCACCGCCACCGCCACCACCACCGCCACCGCCACCACCACCGCCATCACCACCGACACCACCACCGCCAACACCACCGCCAAAACCACCGCCACTTCCACCGCCACCACCACCGCCACCACCACCACCGCCACCACCACCGCCACCACCACCGCCACCACCACCGCCTCCGCCGCTGCCACCGCCAGTACCACCGCCAACACCACCGCCGCCGCCACCGCCACGACCACCGCCACCGCCACCACCACCGCCACCGCCACCACCGCCACCACCACCGCCACCACCACCGCCACCACCACCGCCACCACCACCGCCAACACCACCGCCAACACCACCGCCACTGCCACCGCCACCACCATCGCCACCGCCACCACCACCACCACCGCCACCGCCACCGCCAACACCACCACCACCGCCACCCCCACCACCAACACCACCGCCACCGCCACCACCACCGCCATCACCACCGCCAACACTTCCGCCAACACCACCGCCACCACCAGCACCACCGCCACCGCCACCACCACCGCCACCGCTAACACGACCGCCAACACCACCGCCACCGCCATCACCACCACCACCACCACCGCCAACACCATCACCATCAGCACCACCACGACCACCACCGCCAACACCACCGCTACCACCACCGCCACCGCCACCACCACCGCCACCACCACTGCCAACACTACCGCCAACACCACCGCCACCACCACCACCGCCACCGCCACCGCCACCCCCATCACCACAGCCACCGCCAACACCACCACCACCACCGCCAACACCATCACCATCAGCACCACCACGACCACCACCGCCAACACCACCGCTACCACCACCGCCACCGCCACCACCACCGCCACCACCACCGCCAACACTACCGCCAACACCACCGCCACCACCACCACCACCGCCACCGCCACCAACACCGCCACCGCCAGCACCACCGCCACCGCCACCGCCACCACCACCGCCACCACCACCGCCACCGCCGCCGCCACCGCCACCGCCACCACCACCGCCACCGCCACCACCACGGCCAACACCACCGCCACTACCGCCATCATCATCGCCACCGCCAACCCATCGCCACCGCCAATACCACCGCCAACACCACCACCACCGCCACCGCCAACACCTCCACCGCCACTGCCACCGCCAACACCACCGCCACCGCCACCACCACCGCCACCGCCAACACCACCACCACCGCCAACACCACCGCCACCGCCACCACCACCACCGCCACCGCCACCAACACCGCCACCGCCACCACCAACACCACCGCCACCGCTACCACCACCACCGCCACCACCACTGCCAACACCACCGCCACCGCCACCACCACCGCTACCGCCAACACCACCGCCAACACCACCGCCAACACCACCGCCATCACCACCGCCACCACCACCGCCACCACCACCGCCACCGCCAACGCCACCGCCACCGCCAACACCACCGCCAACACCACCGCCAACACCACCGCCAGTGCCACCGCCACCACCATCACCACCGCCAACACAACCGCCACCGCCACCACCACCGCCACCACCGACAAAACCACCGCAACCGCCACACCACCGTCACCGCCAAAACCACCGCCACAACCACCACCACCGCCACCACCACCACCACCGCCACACCCAACACCACCACCGCTACCACCACCGCCACCGCCAACACCACCACCAACACCACCGCCACCGCCACCGCCACCGCCACCACCACCGCCACCGCCACCGCCAACACCACCGCAAACACCACCGCCAACACCACCGCCACCGCCAACACCACCGCCACCGCCAACACCACCACCGCCAACACTACCGCCAACACCACCGCCACCACCACCACCGCCACCACCACCGCCAACACCACCGCCAACACCACCGCCACCACCACCACCAACGCCACCGCCACCACCACCGCCACCGCCAACACCACCACCACCGCCACCATCACCAACACGACCGCCACCACCACCGCCACCGCCAACACCACCACCATTGCCACCGCCACCGCCAACACCACCACGTCCGCCACCACCACCGCCACCGCCAACGCCACCGTCACCACCACCGCCACCGCCACCGCCAACACCACCACCGCCAACACCACCGCCACGGCCTACACCGCAAGCGCCACCGCCACCGCCACCGCCAACACCACCACCGCCAACACCACCGCCACCGCCACCGCCAACACCACCACCGCCAACAGCAACACCACCACCACCGCCACCGCCACCGCCACTGTCAACACCACCGCCACCGCCACCACCACCGCCACCGCCACCGCCAACACCACCGCTACAACCACCACCGCCAACACCACCACCAACACCACTGCCACCACCACCGCCACCGCCACCGCCACAACCACTGCCACCGCCACCGCCAACACCACTGCCAACACCACCGTCACCAACGCCACCACCGCCACCGCCAACACCACCACCACCGCCACCACCACCGCCAACGCCACCATCACCACCGCCACCGCCAACACCACCACAACCGCCACCACCACCACCAACACCAACACCGCCAAAACCAGCGCTACCGCCACCGCCTCCACCACCGCCAACACCACCGCCACAACCACCGCCACCACCACCGCCACCACCACCACCGCCACCGCCACCGCCACCGCCACCACCACCGCCACCGCCAACACCACCGCCACCACCACCACCGCCACCGCCACCACCACCGCCACCCCCACCACCACCGCCAACACCACCGCCACCGCCACCACCACCGCCACCACCGCCAACACCACCGCCAACACCACCGAAACCGCCAACGCCACCGCCAACACTACCACCATACCGCCATCACCACCACTACCGCCACCGCCACCACCACCGCCACCGCCCCCGCCACCACCAACACCACCGCCAACACCACCCTCACCCCCACCACCACCGCCAACACCACCGCCAACACCATCGCAAACACCACCGACACCGCCACCGCCACCGCCACCCCCACCGCAACCGCCACCACCACCGCCACCGCCACCACCACCACATCCGCCACCACCACCGCCGCCACCACCAACCCCACCGCCACCGCCACCACCACCGCCACCACCACCGCCAACACCACCGCCACCACCACCGCCACCACCACCGCCACCGCCACCACCGCCAGCGCCAACACCACAACCAGCGCCACCACCACCTACAAAACCACCGCCACCACCACCGCCACCACCACCACCGCCACCGCCAAAACCACCACCACCGCCACCGCCACCGCCACCATCACCGCCACCGCCAACACCACCACCGCCAACACCATCGCCAACGCCACCACCACTCCCACCGCCACCGCCAACACCACCACCGCTACCGCCAACACCACCACCGCCACCACCACCACCACCGCCACCTCCGCAGCCACCACCGCCATCACCACCACCAACACCACCGCTACCACCACCACTACCGCCACCACCAACACCACCACCATCGCCACCGCCACCGCCAACACCACCACCGCCATCGCCACAACCACCGCCACCGCCAACACCACCACCACCGCCACCGCAAACGCCACCGCCACCGCCAACGCCGCCAACACCACCGCCACCACCACCACCAGCGCCACCGCCACCGGCAACACCACCACCGTCAACACCACCGCCAACACCACCGCCAACACCACCGCCAACACCACCGCCACCGCCAACACTACCGCCACCGCCACCACCACCGCCACCGCTAACACCACCGCCACCGCCACAGCCACCACCACCGCCATCAATACCGCCAACACCTACGTCACCGCCACCACCACCACCACCGCCACCGCCACAACCACCGTCACCGCCACCGCCAACACCACCGCCAACACCACCGCCACCACCACCACCACCGCCACTGCCACCGCCACCACCAACACCACCGGCAACACCAACGCCAACACCACCGCCACCACCACTGCCACAGCCACCACCACCGCCACCGCCACCAGCAACACCACCGCCAACACCACCGCCACCACCAACGTTAACACCATCACCATCACCACCACGACCACCACCGCCAACACCACCGCCAACATCACCGCCACCACAACCGCCACCGCCAAGACCACCGCCAACACTACCGCCAACACCACCGCCGCCACCACCACCACCGCCACCGCCACAGCCACACCCACCACCACCGCCACCGCCAAATCCACCGCCAACACCACCGCCACCACCACCACCGCCACCGCCACCACCACCGCCACTGCCAACACCACCACCGCCACCACCACCACCACCGCCACCGCCAACACCAC
This sequence comes from Tenodera sinensis, assembly GCA_030765045.1. Taxonomy (NCBI): domain Eukaryota; kingdom Metazoa; phylum Arthropoda; class Insecta; order Mantodea; family Mantidae; genus Tenodera; species Tenodera sinensis. The sequence goes on from CM060969.1 coordinate 99,565,925, forward strand.
CACCATTGCCACCGCCACCGCCAACACCACCACCACCGCCACCATCACCGCCACCGCCAACACCACAACCACCACCACCGCCACCGCTAACGCCACTGCCACCGCCACCGCCAACACCACCACGCCAACACCACCACCGCCAACACCACCGCCACCTCAACTACCAGCAGCGCCACTTTGGATTTGGATTTGGTTTAAGGGCGCTCAACTTCTAGGTCATCAGCGCCCTTAACAGACTCATGGCAATCTGCCACCGCCAACACCACCACCGCCAACACCACCGCCACCGCCACCACCACCGCCACCGCCACCGCCAACACCACCGCTACAACCACCACCACCGCCAACACCACCACCAACACCACTGCCACCACCACCAACACCACTGCCACCACCACCGCCACCGCCACCGCCACAACCACCGCCACCGCCACCGCCAACATCACCGCCAACACCACCGCCAACACCACTGCCAACACCACCGCCACCACCACCACCGCCACCGCCACCGCCAACACCACCGCCAACACCGCCGCCAACACCACCGCCACCACCACCGCCACCGCCACCGCCACCACCGAGGCCAACGCCACAGCCAACACCACCGCCACCACCACCGCCAACACCATCACCAATACCACCAACACGACCACCAGCGCCAACACCAATCGCCAACACCACCGCCACCACCACCGCCACCGCCACCACCACCGCCAACACTACCGCCAACACCACCGCCACCACCACCGCCACCGCCACCACCACCAACACCGCCACCGCCACCACCACCACCAGCGCAACCGCCACCGCCAACACCACCACCGCCAACACCACCGCCAACACCACCGCCAACACCACCGCCAACACCACCGCCACCGCCAACACTACCGCCACCGCCACCACCACCGCCACCGCTAACACCACCGCCACCGCCACAGCCACCACCACCGCCATCACCACCGCCAACACCTACGCCACCACCACCACCACCACCGCCACCGCCACAACCACCATCACCGCCACCGCCAACACCACCGCCAACACCACCGCCACCGCCACCACCACCGCCACCACCACCGCCACCGCCAACGCCACCGCCACCGCCAACACCACCGCCAACACCACCGCCAACACCACCGCCAGTGCCACCGCCACCACCATCACCACCGCCAACACAACCGCCACCGCCACCACCACCGCCACCACCGACAAAACCACCGCAACCGCCACACCACCGTCACCGCCAAAACCACCGCCACAACCACCACCACCGCCACCACCACCACCACCGCCACACCCAACACCACCACCGCTACCACCACCGCCACCGCCAACACCACCACCAACACCACCGCCACCGCCACCGCCACCGCCACCACCACCGCCACCGCCACCGCCAACACCACCGCAAACACCACCGCCAACACCACCGCCACCGCCAACACCACCGCCACCGCCAACACCACCACCGCCAACACTACCGCCAACACCACCGCCACCACCACCACCGCCACCACCACCGCCAACACCACCGCCAACACCACCGCCACCACCACCACCAACGCCACCGCCACCACCACCGCCACCGCCAACACCACCACCACCGCCACCATCACCAACACGACCGCCACCACCACCGCCACCGCCAACACCACCACCATTGCCACCGCCACCGCCAACACCACCACGTCCGCCACCACCACCGCCACCGCCAACGCCACCGTCACCACCACCGCCACCGCCACCGCCAACACCACCACCGCCAACACCACCGCCACGGCCTACACCGCAAGCGCCACCGCCACCGCCACCGCCAACACCACCACCGCCAACACCACCGCCACCGCCACCGCCAACACCACCACCGCCAACAGCAACACCACCACCACCGCCACCGCCACCGCCACTGTCAACACCACCGCCACCGCCACCACCACCGCCACCGCCACCGCCAACACCACCGCTACAACCACCACCGCCAACACCACCACCAACACCACTGCCACCACCACCGCCACCGCCACCGCCACAACCACTGCCACCGCCACCGCCAACACCACTGCCAACACCACCGTCACCAACGCCACCACCGCCACCGCCAACACCACCACCACCGCCACCACCACCGCCAACGCCACCATCACCACCGCCACCGCCAACACCACCACAACCGCCACCACCACCACCAACACCAACACCGCCAAAACCAGCGCTACCGCCACCGCCTCCACCACCGCCAACACCACCGCCACAACCACCGCCACCACCACCGCCACCACCACCACCGCCACCGCCACCGCCACCGCCACCACCACCGCCACCGCCAACACCACCGCCACCACCACCACCGCCACCGCCACCACCACCGCCACCCCCACCACCACCGCCAACACCACCGCCACCGCCACCACCACCGCCACCACCGCCAACACCACCGCCAACACCACCGAAACCGCCAACGCCACCGCCAACACTACCACCATACCGCCATCACCACCACTACCGCCACCGCCACCACCACCGCCACCGCCCCCGCCACCACCAACACCACCGCCAACACCACCCTCACCCCCACCACCACCGCCAACACCACCGCCAACACCATCGCAAACACCACCGACACCGCCACCGCCACCGCCACCCCCACCGCAACCGCCACCACCACCGCCACCGCCACCACCACCACATCCGCCACCACCACCGCCGCCACCACCAACCCCACCGCCACCGCCACCACCACCGCCACCACCACCGCCAACACCACCGCCACCACCACCGCCACCACCACCGCCACCGCCACCACCGCCAGCGCCAACACCACAACCAGCGCCACCACCACCTACAAAACCACCGCCACCACCACCGCCACCACCACCACCGCCACCGCCAAAACCACCACCACCGCCACCGCCACCGCCACCATCACCGCCACCGCCAACACCACCACCGCCAACACCATCGCCAACGCCACCACCACTCCCACCGCCACCGCCAACACCACCACCGCTACCGCCAACACCACCACCGCCACCACCACCACCACCGCCACCTCCGCAGCCACCACCGCCATCACCACCACCAACACCACCGCTACCACCACCACTACCGCCACCACCAACACCACCACCATCGCCACCGCCACCGCCAACACCACCACCGCCATCGCCACAACCACCGCCACCGCCAACACCACCACCACCGCCACCGCAAACGCCACCGCCACCGCCAACGCCGCCAACACCACCGCCACCACCACCACCAGCGCCACCGCCACCGGCAACACCACCACCGTCAACACCACCGCCAACACCACCGCCAACACCACCGCCAACACCACCGCCACCGCCAACACTACCGCCACCGCCACCACCACCGCCACCGCTAACACCACCGCCACCGCCACAGCCACCACCACCGCCATCAATACCGCCAACACCTACGTCACCGCCACCACCACCACCACCGCCACCGCCACAACCACCGTCACCGCCACCGCCAACACCACCGCCAACACCACCGCCACCACCACCACCACCGCCACTGCCACCGCCACCACCAACACCACCGGCAACACCAACGCCAACACCACCGCCACCACCACTGCCACAGCCACCACCACCGCCACCGCCACCAGCAACACCACCGCCAACACCACCGCCACCACCAACGTTAACACCATCACCATCACCACCACGACCACCACCGCCAACACCACCGCCAACATCACCGCCACCACAACCGCCACCGCCAAGACCACCGCCAACACTACCGCCAACACCACCGCCGCCACCACCACCACCGCCACCGCCACAGCCACACCCACCACCACCGCCACCGCCAAATCCACCGCCAACACCACCGCCACCACCACCACCGCCACCGCCACCACCACCGCCACTGCCAACACCACCACCGCCACCACCACCACCACCGCCACCGCCAACACCACCACCATTGCCACCGCCACCGCCAACACCACCACCACCGCCACCATCACCGCCACCGCCAACACCACAACCACCACCACCGCCACCGCTAACGCCACTGCCACCGCCACCGCCAACACCACCACGCCAACACCACCACCGCCAACACCACCGCCACCTCAACTACCAGCAGCGCCACTTTGGATTTGGATTTGGTTTAAGGGCGCTCAACTTCTAGGTCATCAGCGCCCTTAACAGACTCATGGCAATCTGCCACCGCCAACACCACCACCGCCAACACCACCGCCACCGCCACCACCACCGCCACCGCCACCGCCAACACCACCGCTACAACCACCACCACCGCCAACACCACCACCAACACCACTGCCACCACCACCAACACCACTGCCACCACCACCGCCACCGCCACCGCCACAACCACCGCCACCGCCACCGCCAACATCACCGCCAACACCACCGCCAACACCACTGCCAACACCACCGCCACCACCACCACCGCCACCGCCACCGCCAACACCACCGCCAACACCGCCGCCAACACCACCGCCACCACCACCGCCACCGCCACCGCCACCACCGAGGCCAACGCCACAGCCAACACCACCGCCACCACCACCGCCAACACCATCACCAATACCACCAACACGACCACCAGCGCCAACACCAATCGCCAACACCACCGCCACCACCACCGCCACCGCCACCACCACCGCCAACACTACCGCCAACACCACCGCCACCACCACCGCCACCGCCACCACCACCAACACCGCCACCGCCACCACCACCACCAGCGCAACCGCCACCGCCAACACCACCACCGCCAACACCACCGCCAACACCACCGCCAACACCACCGCCAACACCACCGCCACCGCCAACACTACCGCCACCGCCACCACCACCGCCACCGCTAACACCACCGCCACCGCCACAGCCACCACCACCGCCATCACCACCGCCAACACCTACGCCACCACCACCACCACCACCGCCACCGCCACAACCACCATCACCGCCACCGCCAACACCACCGCCAACACCACCGCCACCACCACCACCACCGCCACCGCCACCGCCACCACCAACACCACCGCCAACACCAACGCCAACACCACCGCCACCACCACCTCCACAGCCACCACCACCGCCGCCGCCACCAGCAACACCACCGCCAACACCACCGCCAACATCACCGCCACCACAACCGCCACCGCCAAGACCACCGCCAACACTACCGCCAACACCACCGCCGCCACCACCACCACCGCCACCGCCACAGCCACACCCACCGCCACCGCCACCGCCAAATCCACCGCCAACACCACCGCCACCACCACCACCACCGCCACCGCCACCACCACCGCCACCGCCACCACCACCACCGCCACCACCACCAACACCACCGCCACCACCACCACCACCGCCACCGCCAACACCACCACCATTGCCACCGCCACCGCCAAATCCACCACCACCGCCACCATCACCGCCACCGCCAACACCACAACCACCGCCACCGCCACCCCTAACGCCACCGCCACCGCCACCGCCAACACCACCACCGCCAACACCACCACCGCCAACACCACCGCCACCTCAACTACCACCAGCGCCACTTTGGATTTGGATTTGGTTTAAGGGCGCTCAACTTCTAGGTCATCAGCGCCCTTAACAGACTCATGGCAATCTGCCACCGCCAACACCACCACCGCCAACACCACCGCCACCGCCACCACCACCGCCACCGCCACCGCCAACACCACCGCTACAACCACCACCACCGCCAACACCACCACCAACACCACTGCCACCACCACCAACACCACTGCCACCACCACCGCCACCGCCACCGCCACATCCACCGCCACCGCCACAGCCAACACCACCGCCAACACCACCGCCAACACCACCGCCAACACCACCACCACCGCCACCGCCAACACCACCGCCAACAACGCCGCCAACACCACCGCCACCGCCACCGCCACCACCGAGGCCAACGCCACAGCCAACACCACCGCCAACACCACCGCCACCACCACCGCCAACACCATCACCAATACCACCAACATGACCACCACCGCCAACACCAATCGCCAACACCACCGCCACCACCACCGCCACCGCCACCACCACCGCCAACACTACCGCCAACACCACCGCCACCACCACCGCCACCGCCACCACCACCAACACCGCCACCGCCAACACCACCACCAGCGCCACCACCACCAACAAAACCACCGCCACCACCAGCACCGCCACCACCACCACCGCCACCGCCAAAACCACCACCACCGCCACCGCCACCACCACCGCCACCGCCAACACCACCACCGCCAACACCCCCGCCTACGCCACCGCCACCGCCATCGCCACCACCACCGCCACCGCCACCACCACCGCCACCGCCACCACCGCCACCACCACCGCCACCGCCACCGCCACCACCAACGCCAACATCACCGCCAACACCACCGCCACCACCACCGCCACCGCCACCACCACCGCCACCACCACCGCCTCCGCCGCCGCCACCGCCTGCACCACCGCCAACACCACCGCCGCCGCCACCGCCACTACCACCGCCACCGCCACCACCACCGCCACCGCCACCACCGCCACCACCACCGCCACCATCACCGCCACCACCACCGCCACCACCACCGCCACCACCACCGCCACCACCACCGCCAACACCACCGCCAACACCACCGCCAACACCACCGCCACTGCCACCGCCACCGCCACCACCACCGCCACCACCTCCGCCACCGCCACCCCCACCGCCACCGCCAACACCACCACCGCCACCCCCACCACCAACACCACCGCCACCGCCACCACCACCGCCATCACCACCGCCAACACTTCCGCCAACACCACCGCCACCACCAGCACCACCGCCACCACCACCGCCACCGCCACCGCCAACACCACCGCCAACACCACCGCCACCACCACCTAGACCGCCACCGCCACCGCCAACACCACCGCCAACACCACCGCCACCGCCACCGCCACCACCACCGCCACCGCCACCGCCAACACCACAGCCAACACCACCGCCACCACCAACGTTAACACCATCACCATCACCACCACGACCACCACCGCCAACACCACCGCCAACATCACCGCCACCACAACCGCCACCGCCAAGACCACCGCCAACACTACCGCCAACACCACCGCCGCCACCACCACCACCGCCACCGCCACAGCCACACCCACCACCACCGCCACCGCCAAATCCACCGCCAACACCACCGCCACCACCACCACCGCCACCGCCACCACCACCGCCACTGCCAACACCACCACCGCCACCACCACCAACACCACCGCCACCACCACCACCACCGCCACCGCCAACACCACCACCATTGCCACCGCCACCGCCAACACCACTACCACCGCCACCATCACCGCCACCGCCAACACCACAACCACCACCACCGCCACCGCTAACGCCACCGCCACCGCCACCGCCACACCACCACGCCAACACCACCACCGCCAACACCACCGCCACCTCAACTACCAGCAGCGCCACTTTGGATTTGGATTTGGTTTAAGGGCGCTCAACTTCTAGGTCATCAGCGCCCTTAACAGACTCATGGCAATCTGCCACCGCCAACACCACCACCGCCAACACCACCGCCACCGCCACCACCACCGCCACCGCCACCGCCAACACCACCGCTACAACCACCACCACCGCCAACACCACCACCAACACCACTGCCACCACCACCAACACCACTGCCACCACCACCGCCACCGCCACCGCCACAACCACCGCCACCGCTACCGCCAACACCACCGCCAACACCACCGCCAACACCACTGCCAACACCACCGCCACCACCACCGCCACCGGCACCGCCAACACCACCGCCAACACCGCCGCCAACACCACCGCCACCACCACCGCCACCGCCACCGCCACCACCGAGGCCAACGCCACAGCCAACACCACCGCCACCACCACCGCCAACACCATCACCAATACCACCAACACGACCACCAGCGCCAACACCAATCGCCAACACCACCGCCACCACCACCGCCACCGCCACCACCACCGCCAACACTACCGCCAACACCACCGCCACCACCACCGCCACCGCCACCACCACCAACACTGCCACCGCCACCACCACCACCAGCGCAACCGCCACCGCCAACACCACCACCGCCAACACCACCGCCAACACCACCGCCAACACCACCGCCAACACCACCGCCAACACCACCGCCACCGCCAACACTACCGCCACCGCCACCACCACCGCCTCCGCTAACACCACCGCCACCGCCACAGCCACCACCACCGCCATCACCACCGCCAACACCTACGCCACCACCACCACCACCACCGCCACCGCCACAACCACCATCACCGCCACCGCCAACACCACCGCCAACACCACCGCCACCACCACCACCACCGCCACCGCCACCGCCACCACCAACACCACCGCCAACACCAACGCCAACACCACCGCCACCACCACCTCCACAGCCACCTCCACCGCCGCCGCCACCAGCAACACCACCGCCAACACCGCCGCCAACATCACCGCCACCACAACCGCCACCGCCAAGACCACCGCCAACACTACCGCCAACACCACCGCCGCCACCACCACCACCGCCACCGCCACAGCCACACCCACCGCCACCGCCACCGCCAAATCCACCGCCAACACCACCGCCACCACCACCACCACCGCCACCGCCACCACCACCGCGACCGCCACCACCACCGCCACCACCACCACCACCGCCACCACCACCACCACCGCCACCGCCAACACCACCACCATTGCCACCGCCACCGCCAACACCACCACCACCGCCACCATCACCGCCACCGCCAACACCACAACCACCGCCACCGCCACCCCTAACGCCACCGCCACCGCCACCGCCAACACCACCACCGCCAACACCACCACCGCCAACACCACCGCCACCTCAACTACCACCAGCGCCACTTTGGATTTGGATTTGGTTTAAGGGCGCTCAACTTCTAGGTCATCAGCGCCCTTAACAGACTCATGGCAATCTGCCACCGCCAACACCACCACCGCCAACACCACCGCCACCGCCACCACCACCGCCACCGCCACCGCCAACACCACCGCTACAACCACCACCACCGCCAACACCACCACCAACACCACTGCCACCACCACCAACACCACTGCCACCACCACCGCCACCGCCACCGCCACAACCACCGCCACCGCCACCGCCAACACCACCGCCAACACCACCGCCAACACCACCGCCAACACCACCACCACCACCGCCACCGCCAACACCACCGCCAACACCGCCGCCAACACCACCGCCACCACCACCGCCACCGCCACCGCCACCACCGAGGCCAACGCCACAGCCAACACCACCGCCAACACCACCGCCACCACCACCGCCAACAACATCACCAATACCACCAACACGACCACCACCGCCAACACCAATCGCCAACACCACCGCCACCACCACCGCCACCGCCACCACCTCCGCCAACACTACCGCCAACACCACCGCCACCACCACCGCCACCGCCACCACCACCAACACCGCCACCGCCAACACCACCACCAGCGCCACCACCACCAACAAAACCACCGCCACCACCAGCACCGCCACCACCACCACCGCCACCGCCAAAACCACCACCACCGCCACCGCCACCACCACCGCCACTGCCACCACCACAGCCACCGCCACCGCCACCGCCAGCACCACCGCCACCGCCACCACCACCGCCACCACCACCGCCGCCGCCACCGCCACCGCCACCACCACCGCCACCGCCACCACCACCGCCAACACCACCACCGCCACTGCCACCGCCAACGCCACCGCCACCGCCACCACCACCGCCACCGCCAACACCACCACCACCGCCAACACCACCGCCACCGCCACCACCACCGCCACCGCCACCACCACCACCGCCACCACCAACACCACCGCCACCGCTACCGCCACCACCACCGCCACCACCACTGCCAACACCACCGCCACCGCCACCACCACCGCTACCGCCAACACCACCGCCAACACCACCGCCACCACCACCACCGCCACCGCCACCACCACCGCCACCGCCAACACCACCGCCAACACCACCGCCAACACCACCGCCATCACCACCGCCACCACCACCGCCACCGCCACCGCCACCGCCAACACCACCGCCAAGACCACCGCCAACACCACCGCCAGCGCCACCGCCACCACCATCACCACCGCCAACACCACCGCCACCGCCACCACCACCGCCACCACCGACAAAACCACCGCAACCGCCAACACCACCGCCACCGCCAACACCACCGCCTCAACCACCACCACCGCCACCACCATCACCGCCACCGCCAACACCACCACCGCTACCACCACCGCAGCCGCCAACACCACCACCACCAACACCACCGCCACCGCCACCTCCACCGCCATCACCACCGCCACCGCCACCGCCACCGCCAACACCACCGCCAACACCACCGCCAACACCATCGCCAACGCCACCGCCACCGCCACCACCACCGCCACCGCCAACACCACCACCGCCAACACCACCGCGAACACCACCGCCACCGCCACCACCACCGCCACCGCCAACACCACCGCCAACACCACCGCAACCACCACCGCCAACACCACCGCCAACACCACCGCCACCTACACCACCGCCACCGCCACCACCACCGCCAACACAACCGCAACCACCACCGCCACCACTGCCACCACCACCGCCAACATCACCGCCAACACCCCGCCACCGCCACCGCCACCGCCATTGCCACTTCCACCGCCACCGCCACCATCACCGCCACCGCCACCACCAACACCACCGCCACCGCTACCGCCATCACCACCGCCACCACCACTGCCAACACCACCGCCACCGCCACCACCACCGCTACCGCCAACACCACCGCCACCACCACCACCGCCACCGCCATCACCACCGCCACCGCCACCACCACCGCCACCGCCAACACCACCGCCAACACCACCGCCAACACCACCGCCAACACCACCGCCACCAACACGACCACCACCGCCAACACCAATCGCCAACACCACCGCCACCACCACCGCCAACACTACCTCCACCGCCTGCGCCACCGCCACCGCCACCACCACCGCCACCGCCGCCTCCACCGCCACCACGGCCAACACCACCGCCACTACCGCCATCATAATCGCCACCGCCAACCCATCGCCCCCGCCAACACCACCGCCAACACCACCACCACCGCCACCGCCAACACCACCACCGCCACTGCCACCGCCAACACCACCGCCACCGCCACCACCACCGCCACCGCCAACACCACCACCACCTCCAAAACCACCGCCACCACCACCGCCACCGCCACCAACACCGCCACCGCCACTACCAACACCACCGCCACCGCTACCGCCACCACCACCGCCACCACCACTGCTAACACCACCGCCACCGCCACCGCCACCACCACCGCTACCGCCAACACCACCGCCAACACCAGCGCCACCACCACCGCCAACACCACCGCCACCGCCACCACCACCGCCACCGCCAACACCACCACCGCCAACACTACCGCCAACACCACCGCCACCACCACCACCGCCACCACCACCGCCAACACCACCGCCAACACCACCGCCACCACCACCAACGCCACCGCCACCGCTAACACCACCACCGCCACCACCACCAACACGACCGCCACCACCACCGCCACCGCCAACACCACCACCATTGCCACCGCCACCGCTAACACCACAACGTCCGCCACCACCACCGCCACCGCCAACGCCACAGTCACCACCACCACCGCCACCGCCAACACCACCACCGCCAACACCACCGCCACCGCCTACACCACCAGCGCCACCGCCACCGCCACTGCCAACACCACCGCCGCCAACACCACCGCCACCGCCACCGCCAACACCACCACCGCCAACACCAACACCACCACCGCCACCGCCACCGCCACTGTCAACACCACCGCCACCGCCACCACCACCGCCACCGCCACCGCCAACACCACCGCTACAACCACCACCGCCAACACCACCACCAACACCACTGCCACCACCACCACCACCGCCACCGCCACAACCACCGCCACCGCCACCGCCAACACCACTGCCAACACCACCGTCACCAACGCCACCACCGCCACCGCCACCGCCAACACCACCGCCAACACCGCCGCCAACACCACCGCCACAGCCACCACCACCGCCACCGCCACCGCCAAATCCATCGCCAACACCACCGCCAACACCACCGCCACCACCACCGCCAAAATAATCACCATCACCACCAACACGACCACCACCGCCAACACCACCGCCACCACCACCACCGCCACCCCCAACACCACCACCAACACCAACACCAACATCACCGCCACCACAACCGCCACCGCCACCTCCGCCACCCCCACCGCCAACACCATCACCATCACCACCACGACCACCACCGCCAACACCACCGCCAACACAACCGCCACCGCCATGACCACCGCCAACACTACCGCCAACTAAACCGCCACCACCACCACCGCCACCACCACCGCCAACACAACCGCCACCGCCACCGCCACCACCACTGCCACCACCACCGCCAACACCACCGCCAACACCACCGCCACCGCCACCGCCACCGGCATCGCCACCACCACCGCCACCGCCACCACCACCGCCACCGCCACCACCAACACCACCTCCACCGCCACCACATCCGCCACCACCACTGCCAACACCACCGCCACCACCAGCGCCATCGCCACCGCCAACACCACCGCCAACACCACCGCCACCACCACCACCGCCACCACCACCGCCAACACAACCGCCACCGCCACCGCCACCACCACTGCCACCACCACCGCCAACACCACCGCCAACACCACCGCCACCGCCACCGCCACCGGCATCGCCACCACCACCGCCACCGCCACCACCACCGCCACCGCCACCACCAACACCACCTCCACCGCCACCACATCCGCCACCACCACTGCCAACACCACCGCCACCACCAGCGCCATCGCCACCGCCAACACCACCGCCAACACCACCGCCACCGCCACCACCACCGCCACCGCCACCACCAACACCACCTCCACCGCCACCACATCCGCCACCACCACTGCCAACACCACCGCCACCACCAGCGCCATCGCCACCGCCAACACCACCGCCAACACCACCGCCACCACCATCACCGCCACCGCCACCACCACCGCCACCGCCAACACCACCGCCAACACCACCGCCAACACCACCGCCAACACCACCGCCAACGCCACTGCCAACACCACCACCAACACTACCGCCAGCGCCACCACCACCACCATCACCACCGCCAACACCACCGCCACCACCACCGCCACCACCACCGCCAAAACCACCGCCACCGCCAACACCACCGCCACAACCACCACCACCACCGCCACCTCCACCACCGCCACCGCCAACACCACAACCGCTACCACCACAGCCACCGCCAACACCACCACCAACACCACCCCCACCGCCACCACCACCACCGCCACCGCCACCGCCAACACCAACGCCAACACCACCGCCAAAACGACCGCCAACACCACCGCCAACACCACCGCCACCGCCAACACCACCACCGCCAACACCAACGCCATCACCACTCCCACCGCCGCTGCCAACACCACCACCACCGCCAACTTCACCACCGCCACCTTCACCACCGCCAACACCACCACCGCCAACACCACGCCACCGCCACCACCACCGCCACCGCCAACACCACCACCGCCAACACCACCACCACCGCAACCGCCACCGTCACCGCCAACACCACCGCCACCGCCACAACCACCGCCACCGCGAACACCACCGCCACCGCCTCCACCACCGCCACCGCCACCGGCAACACCATCACCATCACCACCGCCACCACCAACGCCAACATCACCGCCAACACCACCGCCACCACCACCACCGCCACCGCCACCGCCACCACCACCGCCTCCGCCGCCGCCACCGCCAGCACCACCGCCAACACCACCGCCGCCGCCACCGCCACTACCACCGCCACCGCCACCACCACCGCCACCGCCACCACCACCGCAACCACCACCGCCACAACCACCGCCAACACCACCGCCAACACCACCGCCACTGCCACCGCCACCGCCACCACCGCCACCACCAACGCCACCGCCACCCCCACCGCCACCGACAACACCACCCCCACCGCCACCCCCACCAACAACACCACCGCCACCGCCACCACCACCGCCATCACCACCGCCAACACTTCCGCTAACACCACCGCCACCACCAGCACCACCGCCACCGCCACCACCACCGCCTCCGCCACCGCCAACACCACCGCCAACACCACTGCCACCACCACCACGACCGCCACCGCCACCGCCAACACCACCGCCACCGCCACCACCACCGCCACTGCCACCGCCAACACCACCGCCACCACCACCGCCACCGCCACCGCCAACACCAGCGCCAAGACCACCGCCAACACCACCGCCAGCGCCACCGCGACCACCATCACCACCGCCAACACCACCGCCACCGCCACCACCACCGCCACCACCGACAAAACCACCGCAACCGCCAACACCACCGCCACCGCCAACACCACCGCCTCAACCACCACCACCGCCACCACCATCACCGCCACCGCCAACACCACCACCGCTACCACCACCGCCACCGCCAACACCACCACCACCACCACCAACACCACCGCCACCGCCACCGCCACCGCCACCACCACCGCCACCGCCACCGCCACCGCCAACACCACCGCCAACACCACCGCCAACACCATCGCCAACGCCACCGCCACCGCCACCACCACCGCCACCGCAACACCACCACCGCCAACACCACCGCGAACACCACCGCCACCGCCACCACCACCGCCACCGCCAACACCACCGCCAACACCACCGCCAACACCACCGCCATCACCACCGCCACCACCACCACAACCGCCACCGCCACCGCCACCGCCAACACCACCGCCAACACCACCGCCGACACCACCGCCAGCGCCACCGCCACCACCATCACCACCGCCAACACCACCGCCACCGCCACCACCACCGCCACCACCGACAAAACCACCGCAACCGCCAACACCACCGCCACCGCCAACACCACCGCCTCAACCACCACCACCGCCACCACCACCACCGCCACCGCCAATACCACCACCGCTACCACCACCGCCACCGCCAACACCACCGCCAACACCACCGCCAACACCACCGCCAACACCACCGCCAACACCACCGCCAACACCACCGCCACCTACACCACCGCCACCACCACCGCCAACACAACCGCAACCACCACCGCCACCACTGCCACCACCACCGCCAACATCACCGCCAACACCCCGCCACCGCCACCGCCACCGCCATTTCCACTTCCACCGCCACCGCCACCATCACCGCCACCGCCACCACCAACACCACCGCCACCGCTACCGCCATCACCACCGCCACCACCACTGCCAACACCACCGCCACCGCCACCACCACCGCTACCGCCAACACCACCGCCACCACCACCGCCACCGCCACCACCACCGCCACCGCCAACACCACCGCCAACACCACCGCCAACACCACCGCCAACACCACCGCCACCAACACGACCACCACCGCCAACACCAATCGCCAACACCACCGCCACCACCACCGCCAACACTACCTCCACCGCCTGCGCCACCGCCACCGCCACCACCACCGCCACCGCCGCCACCACCGCCACCACGGCCAACACCACCGCCACTACCGCCATCATAATCGCCACCGCCAACCCATCGCCCCCGCCAACACCACCGCCAACACCACCACCACCGCCACCGCCAACACCACCACCGCCACTGCCACCGCCAACACCACCGCCACCGCCACCACCACCGCCACCGCCAACACCACCACCACCTCCAAAACCACCGCCACCGCCACCACCACCACCGCCACCGCCACCAACACCGCCACCGCCACTACCAACACCACCGCCACCGCTACCGCCACCACCACCGCCACCACCACTGCCAACACCACCGCCACCACCACCGCCACCACCACCGCTACCGCCAACACCACCGCCAACACCAGCGCCACCACCACCGCCAACACCACCGCCACCGCCACCACCACCGCCACCGCCAACACCACCACCGCCAACACTACCGCCAACACCACCGCCACCACCACCACCGCCACCACCACCGCCAACACCACCGCCAACACCACCGCCACCACCACCAACGCCACCGCCACCGCTAACACCACCACCGCTACCACCACCGCCACCCCCAACACCACCGCCAACACCACCGCCAACACCACCGCCAACACCACCGCCAACACCACCGCCAACACCACCGCCACCTACACCACCGCCACCACCACCGCCAACACAACCGCAACCACCACCGCCACCACTGCCACCACCACCGCCAACATCACCGCCAACACCCCGCCACCGCCACCGCCACCGCCATTTCCACTTCCACCGCCACCGCCACCATCACCGCCACCGCCACCACCAACACCACCGCCACCGCTACCGCCATCACCACCGCCACCACCACTGCCAACACCACCGCCACCGCCACCACCACCGCTACCGCCAACACCACCGCCACCACCACCACCGCCACCGCCACCACCACCGCCACCGCCAACACCACCGCCAACACCACCGCCAACACCACCGCCAACACCACCGCCACCAACACGACCACCACCGCCAACACCAATCGCCAACACCACCGCCACCACCACCGCCAACACTACCTCCACCGCCTGCGCCACCGCCACCGCCACCACCACCGCCACCGCCGCCACCACCGCCACCACGGCCAACACCACCGCCACTACCGCCATCATAATCGCCACCGCCAACCCATCGCCCCCGCCAACACCACCGCCAACACCACCACCACCGCCACCGCCAACACCACCACCGCCACTGCCACCGCCAACACCACCGCCACCGCCACCACCACCGCCACCGCCAACACCACCACCACCTCCAAAACCACTGCCACCGCCACCACCACCACCGCCACCGCCACCAACACCGCCACCGCCACTACCAACACCACCGCCACCGCTACCGCCACCACCACCGCCACCACCACTGCCAACACCACCGCCACCACCACCGCCACCACCACCGCTACCGCCAACACCACCGCCAACACCAGCGCCACCACCACCGCCAACACCACCGCCACCGCCACCACCACCGCCACCGCCAACACCACCACCGCCAACACTACCGCCAACACCACCGCCACCACCACCACCGCCACCACCACCGCCAACACCACCGCCAACACCACCGCCACCACCACCAACGCCACCGCCACCGCTAACACCACCACCGCCACCACCACCAACACGACCGCCACCACCACCGCCACCGCCAACACCACCACCATTGCCACCGCCACCGCTAACACCACCACGTCCGCCACCACCACCGCCACCGCCAACGCCACAGTCACCACCACCGCCACCGCCAACACCACCACCGCCAACACCACCGCCACCGCCTACACCACCAGCGCCACCGCCACCGCCACTGCCAACACCACCGCCGCCAACACCACCGCCACCGCCACCGCCAACACCACCACCGCCAACACCAACACCACCACCGCCACCGCCACCGCCACTGTCAACACCACCGCCACCGCCACCACCACCGCCACCGCCACCGCCAACACCACCGCTACAACCACCACCGCCAACACCACCACCAACACCACTGCCACCACCACCACCACCGCCACCGCCACAACCACCGCCACCGCCACCGCCAACACCACTGCCAACACCACCGTCACCAACGCCACCACCGCCACCGCCACCGCCAACACCACCGCCAACACCGCCGCCAACACCACCGCCACAGCCACCACCACCGCCACCGCCACCGCCAAATCCATCGCCAACACCACCGCCAACACCACCGCCACCACCACCGCCAACACAATCACCATCACCACCAACACGACCACCACCGCCAACACCACCGCCACCACCACCACCGCCACCCCCAACACCACCACCAACACCAACACCAACATCACCGCCACCACAACCGCCACCGCCACCTCCGCCACCCCCACCGCCAACACCATCACCATCACCACCACGACCACCACCGCCAACACCACCGCCAACACAACCGCCACCGCCAAGACCACCGCCAACACTACCGCCAACTAAACCGCCACCACCACCACCGCCACCACCACCGCCAACACAACCGCCACCGCCACCGCCACCACCACTGCCACCACCACCGCCAACACCACCGCCAACACCACCGCCACCGCCACCGCCACCGGCATCGCCACCACCACCGCCACCGCCACCACCACCGCCACCGCCACCACCAACACCACCTCCACCGCCACCACATCCGCCACCACCACTGCCAACACCACCGCCACCACCAGCGCCACCGCCACCGCCAACACCACCGCCAACACCACCGCCACCACCATCACCGCCACCGCCACCACCACCGCCACCGCCAACACCACCGCCAACACCACCGCCAACACCACCGCCAACACCACCGCCAACGCCATTGCCAACACCACCACCAACACTACCGCCAGCGCCACCGCCACCACCATCACCACCGCCAACACCACCGCAAGCACCACCGCCACCACCACCGCCAAAACCACCGCCACCGCCAACACCACCGCCACAACCACCACCACCACCGCCACCTCCACCACCGCCACCGCCAACATCACAACCGCAACCACCACAGCCACCGCCAACACCACCACCACCAACACCACCCCCACCGCCACCACCACCACCGCCACCGCCACCGCCAACACCACCGCCAACACCACCGCCAAAACGACCGCCAACACCACCGCCAACACCACCGCCACCGCCAACACCACCACCGCCAACACCAACGCCATCACCACTCCCACCGCCGCTGCCAACACCACCACCACCGCCAACACCACCACCGCCACCTTCACCACCGCCAACACCACCACCGCCAACACCACGCCACCGCCACCACCACCACCGCCACCGCCAACACCACCACCGCCAACACCACCACCACCGCAACCGCCACCGTCACCGCCAACACCACCGCCACCGCCACAACCACCGCCACCGCGAACACCACCGCCACCGCCTCCACCACCGCCACCGCCACCGGCAACACCATCACCATCACAACCGCCACCACCAACGCCAACATCACCGCCAACAACACCGCCACCACCACCACCGCCACCGCCACCGCCACCACCACCGCCTCCGCCGCCGCCACCGCCAGCACCACCGCCAACACCACCGCCGCCGCCACCGCCACTACCACCGCCACCGCCACCACCACCGCCACCGCCACCAGCACCGCAACCACCACCGCCACAACCACCGCCAACACCACCGCCAACACCACCGCCACTGCCACCGCCACCGCCACCACCGCCACCACCACCGCCACCGCCACCCCCACCGCCACCGCCAACACCACCCCCACCGCCACCCCCACCACCAACACCACCGCCACCGCCACCACCACCGCCATCACCACCGCCAACACTTCCGCTAACACCACCGCCACCACCAGCACCACCGCCACCGCCACCACCACCGCCTCCGCCACCGCCAACACCACCGCCAACACCACTGCCACCACCACCACGACCGCCACCGCCACCGCCAACACCACCGCCAACACCACCGCCACCGCCACCACCACCGCCACTGCCACCGCCAACACCACTGCCACCACCACCGCCAACACCATCACCATCAGCACCACCACGACCACCACCGCCAACACCACCGCTACCACCACCGCCACCGCCACCGCCACCACCACCGCCACCACTACCGCCAACACTACCGCCAACACCACCGCCACCACCACCACCACCGCCACCGCCACCACCACAGCCACCGCCACCGCCACCGCCAGCACCACCACCGCCACCACCACCGCCACCACCGCCACCGCCGCCGCCACCGCCACCGCCACCACCACCGCCACCGCCACCACCACCGCCAACACCACCGCCACTACCGCCATCATCATCGCCACCGCCAACCCATCGCCACCGCGAACACCACCGCCAACACCACCACCACCGCCACCGCCAACACCACCACCGCCACTGCCACCGCCAACACCACCGCCACCGCCACCACCACCGCCACCGCCACCACCAACACCACCGCCACCGCTACCGCCACCACCACCGCCACCACCACTGCCAACACCACCGCCAACGCCACCACCACCCCTACCGCCAACACCACCACCACCACCACCGCCACCGCCACCACCACCGCCACCGCCAATACCACCGCAAACACCACCGCCAACACCACCGGCACCAACACGACCACCACCGCCAACACCAATCGCCAACACCACCGCCACCACCACCGCCACCGCCACCACCACCGCCAGCACTACCGCCAACACCACCGCCACCGCCACCGCCACAACCACTGCCACCGCCACCGCCACCACCACCGCCAACACCACCGCCACTACCGCCATCATCATCGCCACCGCCAACCCATCGCCACCGCGAACACCACCGCCAACACCACCACCACCGCCACCGCCAACACCACCACCGCCACTGCCACCGCCAACACCACCGCCACCGCCACCACCACCACCGCCACCGCCACCACCAACACCACCGCCACCGCTACCGCCACCACCACCGCCACCACCACTGCCAACACCACCGCCAACGCCACCACCACCCCTACCGCCAACACCACCACCACCACCGCCACCGCCACCACCACCGCCACCGCCAATACCACCGCAAACACCACCGCCAACACCACCGGCACCAACACGACCACCACCGCCAACACCAATCGCCAACACCACCGCCACCACCACCGCCACTGCCACCACCACCGCCAGCACTACCGCCAACACCACCGCCACCGCCACCGCCACAACCACTGCCACCGCCACCACCAACACCACCGCCAACACGACCGTCACCAACGCCACCACCGCCACCGCCACCGCCAACACCACCGCCAACACCGCCGCCAACACCACTGCCACCACCACCACCGCCACCGCCACCACCACCGCCACCGCCACCGCCACCGCCACCGCCAACACCACCGCCAACACCACCGCCAACACCACCGCCACCACCACCGCCAACACCATCACCACCAACACGACCACCACCGCCAACACCAATCGCCAACACCACCGCCACCACCACCGCCACCGCCACCACCACCGCCAACACTACCGCCAACACCACCGCCACCGCCACCGCCAACACCACCGCCAACACCACCGCCACCACCACCACGACCGCCACCGCCACCGCCAACACCACCGCCAACACCACCGCCACCGCCACCGCCACCACCACCGCCACCGCCACAGCCAACACCATCGCCAACACCACCGCCACCACCACCGCCAACACCATCACCATCAGCACCACCACGACCACCACCGCCAACACCACCGCTACCACCACCGCCACCACCACCGCCACCACCACCGCCAACACCACCACCACCACCGCCACTGCCACCACCACAGCCACCGCCACCGCCACCGCCAGCACCACCGCCACCGCCACCACCACCGCCACCACCACCACGGCCGCCGCCACCGCCACCGCCACCACCACCGCCACCGCCACCACCACCGCCAACACCACCACCGCCACTGCCACCGCCAACGCCACCGCCACCACCACCGCCACCGCCAACGCCAACACCACCGCCACCGCCACCACCACCGCTACCGCCAACACCACCGCCAACACCACCGCCACCACCACCACCGCCACCGCCACCACCACCGCCACCGCCACCACCACCGCCACCGCCAACACCACCGCCAACACCACCGCCAACACCACCGCCATCACCACCGCCACCACCACCACCGCCACCGCCACCACCACCGCCACCGCCAACACCACCGCCAACACCACCGCCAACACCACCGCCATCACCACCGCCACCACCACCGCCACCGCCACCGCCACCGCCACCGCCAACACCACCGCCAAGACCACCGCCAACACCACCGCCAGCGCCACCGCCACCACCATCACCACCGCCAACACCACCGCCACCGCCACCACCACCGCCACCACCGACAAAACCACCGCCACCGCCAACACCACCGCCAACACCACCGCCAACACCACCGCCATCACCACCGCCACCACCACCGCCACCGCCACCGCCACCGCCACCGCCAACACCACCGCCAAGACCACCGCCAACACCACCGCCAGCGCCACCGCCACCACCATCACCACCGCCAACACCACCGCCACCCCCATCACCACCGCCACCGCCAACACCACCACCACCACCGCCAACACCATCACCATCAGCACCACCACGACCACCACCGCCAACACCACCGCTACCACCACCGCCACCGCCACCACCACCGCCACCATCACCGCCAACACTACCGCCAACACCACCGCCACCACCACCACCACCGCCACCGCCACCAACACCGCCACCGCCAGCACCACCGCCACCGCCACCGCCACCACCACCGCCACCACCGCCACCGCCGCCGCCACCGCCACCGCCACCACCACCGCCACCGCCACCACCACGGCCAACACCACCGCCACTACCGCCATCATCATCGCCACCGCCAACCCATCGCCACCGCCAACACCACCGCCAACACCACCACCACCGCCACCGCCAACACCTCCACCGCCACCGCCACCGCCAACACCACCGCCAACACCACCGCCACCACCACCACGACCGCCACCGCCAACACCACCGCCAACACCACCGCCACCGTCACCGCCACCACCACTGCCACCGCCACCGCCAACACCACCGCCAACACCACCGCCACCACCACCGCCAACACCATCACCATCAGCACCACCACGACCACCACCGCCAACACCACCGCTACCACCACCGCCACCGCCACCGCCACCACCACCGCCACCACCACCGCCAACACTACCGCCAACACCACCGCCACCACCACCACCGCCACCGCCACCACCACCGCCACCGCCACCGCCACCGCCAGCACCACCGCCACCGCCACCGCCACCACCACCGCCACCACCACCGCCACCGCCGCCGCCACCGCCACCGCCACCACCACCGCCACCGCCACCACCACCGCCAACACCACCGCCACTACCGCCATCATCATCGCCACCGCCAACCCATCGCCACCGCCAACACCACCGCCAACACCACCACCACCGCCACCGCCAACACCACCACCGCCACTGCCACCGCCAACACCACCGCCACCGCCACCACCACCGCCACCGCCAACACCACCACCACCGCCAACACCACCGCTACCGCCACCACCACCACCGCCACCGCCACCGCCACCGCCAACACCACCACCACCAAAGCCAACACCACCGCCACCGCCAACACCTCCACCACCGCCAACACCACCACCGCCACTGCCACCGCCAACACCACCGCCACCGCCACCACCACCACCGCCACCGCCACCACCAACACCACCGCCACCGCTACCGCCACCACCACCGCCACCACCACTGCCAACACCACCGCCAACGCCACCACCACCCCTACCGCCAACACCACCACCACCACCGCCACCGCCACCACCACCGCCACCGCCAATACCACCGCAAACACCACCGCCAACACCACCGGCACCAACACGACCACCACCGCCAACACCAATCGCCAACACCACCGCCACCACCACCGCCACTGCCACCACCACCGCCAGCACTACCGCCAACACCACCGCCACCGCCACCGCCACAACCACTGCCACCGCCACCACCAACACCACCGCCAACACGACCGTCACCAACGCCACCACCGCCACCGCCACCGCCAACACCACCGCCAACACCGCCGCCAACACCACTGCCACCACCACCACCGCCACCGCCACCACCACCGCCACCGCCACCGCCACCGCCACCGCCAACACCACCGCCAACACCACCGCCAACACCACCGCCACCACCACCGCCAACACCATCACCACCAACACGACCACCACCGCCAACACCAATCGCCAACACCACCGCCACCACCACCGCCACCGCCACCACCACCGCCAACACTACCGCCAACACCACCGCCACCACCACCGCCACCGCCACCGCCACCACCACCGCCACCGCCACCGCCAACACCACCGCCAACACCACCGCCAACACCACCGCCACCTACACCACCGCCACCGCCACCAAAACCGCCAACACAACCGCCACCACCACCGCCACCACCAGTGCCACCACCACCGCCAACACCACCGCCAACACCCCCACCACAGCCACCGCCATCGCCACCACCACCGCCACCGCCACCACTACCGCCACCACCACCGCCACCGCCACCACCACCGCCACCGCCACACCACCGCCAACACCACCGCCACCACCACCGCCACCGCCAACACCACCGCCAACACCACCGCCAGCGCCACCGCCACCACCATCACCACCGCTAACACCACCGCCACCGCCACCACCACCGCCACCACTGACAAAACCACCGCAACCGCCAAAATCACCGCCACCGCCAACACCACCGCCACTGCCACCGCCACCGCCACCACCACCGCCACCACCTCCGCCACCGCCACCCCCACCGCCACCGCCAACACCACCACCGCCACCCCCACCACCAACACCACCGCCACCGCCACCACCACCGCCATCACCACCGCCAACACTTCCGCCAACACCACCGCCACCACCAGCACCACCGCCACCGCCACCACCACCGCCACCGCCACCGCCAACACCACCGCCAACACCACCGCCACCACCACCACGACCGCCACCGCCACCGCCAACACCACCGCCAACACCACCGCCACCGCCACCGCCACCACCACCGCCACCGCCACCGCCAACACCACAGCCAACACCACCGCCACCACCACCGCCAACACCATCACCATCAGCACCACCACGACCACCACCGCCAACACCACCGCTACCACCACCGCCACCGCCACCGCCACCACCACCGCCACCACCACCGCCACTACCACCACCACAGCCACCGCCACCGCCACCGCCAGCACCACCGCCACCGCCACCACCACCGCCACCACCGCCGCCGCCACCGCCACCGCCACCACCACCGCCACCGCCACCACCACCGCCAACACCACCGCCACTACCGCCATCATCATCGCCACCGCCAACCCATCGCCACCGCGAACACCACCGCCAACACCACCACCGCCACCGCCAACACCACCACCGCCACTGCCACCGCCAACACCACCGCCACCGCCACCACCACCGCCACCGCCAACACCACCACCACCGCCAACACCACCGCCACCGCCATCACCACCGCCACCGCCACCACCACCGCCACCGCCACCACCAACACCACCGCCACCGCTACCGCCACCACCACCGCCACCACCACTGCCAACACCACCGCCACCGCCACCACCACCGCTACCGCCAACACCACCGCCAACACCACCGCCACCACCACCACCGCCACCGCCACCGCCACCACCACCGCCACCGCCAACACCACCGCCAACACCACCGCCAACACCACCGCCATCACCACCGCCACCACCACCGCCACCGCCACCGCCACCGCCAACACCACCGCCAACACCACCGCCGGCACCACCGCCAGCGCCACCGCCACCACCATCACCACCGCCAACACCACCGCCACCGCCACCACCACCGCCACCACCGACAAAACCACCGCAACCGCCAACACCACCGCCACCGCCAACACCACCGCCTCAACCACCACCACCGCCACCACCACCGCCACCGCCAACACCACCACCGCTACCACCACCGCCACCGCCAACACCACCACCACCAACACCACCGCCACCGCCACCGCCACCGCCACCACCACCGCCACCGCCACCGCCACCGCCTACACCACCGCCAACACCACCGCCAACACCACCGCCAACACCACCGCCACCGCCACCACCACCGCCACCGCCAACAACACCACCGCCAACACCACCGCCACCGCCACCACCACTCCCACCGCCACTGCCAACACCACCACCGCCACCGCCAACACCACCACCACCGCCACCACCACCGCCAACGCCACCATCACCACCGCCACCGCCAACACCACCACCACCGCCACCGCCAACACCACCACCATCGCCACCGCCAACACCACCACCATCGCCACCGCCACCGCTACCGCCAACACCACCACCACCGCCACCACCAACACCACCGCCAACATCACCACCACCGCCACCGCCAGCGCTACCGCCACCACCACCACCGCAACACCACCGCCACCACCACCGCCACCGCCAACACCACCACCGCCAACACCACCACCACCGCCAACACCACCACCACCGCCAAAACCACCACCACCACCGCCACCGCCAACACCGCCACCGCCACCACCACCGCCACCACCACCGCCTCCGCCGCCGCCACCGCCAGCACCACCGCCAACACCACCGCCGCCGCCACCGCCACTACCACCGCCACCGCCACCACCACCGCCACCGCCACCACCGCCACCACCACCGCCACCACTACCGCCACCACCACCGCCACTACCACCGCCAACACCACCGCCAACACCACCGCCACTGCCACCGCCACCGCCACCACCACCGCCACCACCTCCGCCACCGCCACCCCCACCGCCACCGCCAACACCACCACCACCGCCACCCCCACCACCAACACCACCGCCACCGCCACCACCACCGCCATCACCACCGCCAACACTTCCGCCAACACCACCGCCACCACCAGCACCACCGCCACCGCCACCACCACCGCCACCGCCACCGCCAACACCACCGCCAACACCACCGCCACCACCACCACGACCGCCACCGCCACCGCCAACACCACCGCCAACACCACCGCCACCGCCACCGCCACCACCACCGCCACCGCCACAGCCAACACCATCGCCAACACCACCGCCACCACCACCGCCAACACCATCACCATCAGCACCACCACGACCACCACCGCCAACACCACCGCTACCACCACCGCCACCACCACCGCCACCACCACCGCCAACACCACCACCACCACCGCCACTGCCACCACCACAGCCACCGCCACCGCCACCGCCAGCACCACCGCCACCGCCACCACCACCGCCACCACCACCACGGCCGCCGCCACCGCCACCGCCACCACCACCGCCACCGCCACCACCACCGCCAACACCACCACCGCCACTGCCACCGCCAACGCCACCGCCACCACCACCGCCACCGCCAACGCCAACACCACCGCCACCGCCACCACCACCGCTACCGCCAACACCACCGCCAACACCACCGCCACCACCACCACCGCCACCGCCACCACCACCGCCACCGCCACCACCACCGCCACCGCCAACACCACCGCCAACACCACCGCCAACACCACCGCCATCACCACCGCCACCACCACCACCGCCACCGCCACCACCACCGCCACCGCCAACACCACCGCCAACACCACCGCCAACACCACCGCCATCACCACCGCCACCACCACCGCCACCGCCACCGCCACCGCCACCGCCAACACCACCGCCAAGACCACCGCCAACACCACCGCCAGCGCCACCGCCACCACCATCACCACCGCCAACACCACCGCCACCGCCACCACCACCGCCACCACCGACAAAACCACCGCCACCGCCAACACCACCGCCAACACCACCGCCAACACCACCGCCATCACCACCGCCACCACCACCGCCACCGCCACCGCCACCGCCACCGCCAACACCACCGCCAAGACCACCGCCAACACCACCGCCAGCGCCACCGCCACCACCATCACCACCGCCAACACCACCGCCACCCCCATCACCACCGCCACCGCCAACACCACCACCACCACCGCCAACACCATCACCATCAGCACCACCACGACCACCACCGCCAACACCACCGCTACCACCACCGCCACCGCCACCACCACCGCCACCATCACCGCCAACACTACCGCCAACACCACCGCCACCACCACCACCACCGCCACCGCCACCAACACCGCCACCGCCAGCACCACCGCCACCGCCACCGCCACCACCACCGCCACCACCGCCACCGCCGCCGCCACCGCCACCGCCACCACCACCGCCACCGCCACCACCACGGCCAACACCACCGCCACTACCGCCATCATCATCGCCACCGCCAACCCATCGCCACCGCCAACACCACCGCCAACACCACCACCACCGCCACCGCCAACACCTCCACCGCCACCGCCACCGCCAACACCACCGCCAACACCACCGCCACCACCACCACGACCGCCACCGCCAACACCACCGCCAACACCACCGCCACCGTCACCGCCACCACCACTGCCACCGCCACCGCCAACACCACCGCCAACACCACCGCCACCACCACCGCCAACACCATCACCATCAGCACCACCACGACCACCACCGCCAACACCACCGCTACCACCACCGCCACCGCCACCGCCACCACCACCGCCACCACCACCGCCAACACTACCGCCAACACCACCGCCACCACCACCACCGCCACCGCCACCACCACCGCCACCGCCACCGCCACCGCCAGCACCACCGCCACCGCCACCGCCACCACCACCGCCACCACCACCGCCACCGCCGCCGCCACCGCCACCGCCACCACCACCGCCACCGCCACCACCACCGCCAACACCACCGCCACTACCGCCATCATCATCGCCACCGCCAACCCATCGCCACCGCCAACACCACCGCCAACACCACCACCACCGCCACCGCCAACACCACCACCGCCACTGCCACCGCCAACACCACCGCCACCGCCACCACCACCGCCACCGCCAACACCACCACCACCGCCAACACCACCGCTACCGCCACCACCACCACCGCCACCGCCACCGCCACCGCCAACACCACCACCACCAAAGCCAACACCACCGCCACCGCCAACACCTCCACCACCGCCAACACCACCACCGCCACTGCCACCGCCAACACCACCGCCACCGCCACCACCACCACCGCCACCGCCACCACCAACACCACCGCCACCGCTACCGCCACCACCACCGCCACCACCACTGCCAACACCACCGCCAACGCCACCACCACCCCTACCGCCAACACCACCACCACCACCGCCACCGCCACCACCACCGCCACCGCCAATACCACCGCAAACACCACCGCCAACACCACCGGCACCAACACGACCACCACCGCCAACACCAATCGCCAACACCACCGCCACCACCACCGCCACTGCCACCACCACCGCCAGCACTACCGCCAACACCACCGCCACCGCCACCGCCACAACCACTGCCACCGCCACCACCAACACCACCGCCAACACGACCGTCACCAACGCCACCACCGCCACCGCCACCGCCAACACCACCGCCAACACCGCCGCCAACACCACTGCCACCACCACCACCGCCACCGCCACCACCACCGCCACCGCCACCGCCACCGCCACCGCCAACACCACCGCCAACACCACCGCCAACACCACCGCCACCACCACCGCCAACACCATCACCACCAACACGACCACCACCGCCAACACCAATCGCCAACACCACCGCCACCACCACCGCCACCGCCACCACCACCGCCAACACTACCGCCAACACCACCGCCACCACCACCGCCACCGCCACCGCCACCACCACCGCCACCGCCACCGCCAACACCACCGCCAACACCACCGCCAACACCACCGCCACCTACACCACCGCCACCGCCACCAAAACCGCCAACACAACCGCCACCACCACCGCCACCACCAGTGCCACCACCACCGCCAACACCACCGCCAACACCCCCACCACAGCCACCGCCATCGCCACCACCACCGCCACCGCCACCACTACCGCCACCACCACCGCCACCGCCACCACCACCGCCACCGCCACACCACCGCCAACACCACCGCCACCACCACCGCCACCGCCAACACCACCGCCAACACCACCGCCAGCGCCACCGCCACCACCATCACCACCGCTAACACCACCGCCACCGCCACCACCACCGCCACCACTGACAAAACCACCGCAACCGCCAAAATCACCGCCACCGCCAACACCACCGCCACTGCCACCGCCACCGCCACCACCACCGCCACCACCTCCGCCACCGCCACCCCCACCGCCACCGCCAACACCACCACCGCCACCCCCACCACCAACACCACCGCCACCGCCACCACCACCGCCATCACCACCGCCAACACTTCCGCCAACACCACCGCCACCACCAGCACCACCGCCACCGCCACCACCACCGCCACCGCCACCGCCAACACCACCGCCAACACCACCGCCACCACCACCACGACCGCCACCGCCACCGCCAACACCACCGCCAACACCACCGCCACCGCCACCGCCACCACCACCGCCACCGCCACCGCCAACACCACAGCCAACACCACCGCCACCACCACCGCCAACACCATCACCATCAGCACCACCACGACCACCACCGCCAACACCACCGCTACCACCACCGCCACCGCCACCGCCA